>MU280800.1:0-263672 GCA_022385605.1 Xylariaceae sp. FL0594
AATAATAATAATAATAATAATAATAATAATAATAATAATAATAATAATAATAATAATAATAATAATAATAATAATAATAATAATAATAATAATAAAAACAATACAGTACTCACTAGGTTAGGGGTGAAGAATCAGGTTATGACAAAAGACTGGTCGATACCTAGGGTAGTCTAATGAGGTAACCTTACCGCTTGCTACTTTCACACGGGTAGGGAGCTTCACAATTATGTACATAACCTAGGTCAAGAAAGAAATCAAAAAGATGGCAGGCATGTCACGCTCAGGTCAGGCCACCACACTTGCAACAACAACAAAAATTGTCCGGACGGTACCTACTTCTTAACCTACTTTAATTTCTGTTCTACCTCCCAACCCCTGAATCCTGTATTGTCTCGCTTGCCCCCCATGTCAGAAAAAAAACCGCCAGGAGATTATCTGAGCCATGTTACCTAGAACAACTTGTTGCCTCGCTTGAGCCTCGCCTACCCATGTTTGCTTAGCCTACGTGCTGAAACGAATACCATACGTGATGTGATGTCCGAACGTCACTGCCAACCATCCCGGCTTATGTATCACGCCACCGAGAATGACTACCAGGCCATTTTTCTTCTTCTCCTTCTTTTTTTCTTTCCGTATTATAAAGGCCCGAGACAATAGTTTGACGATGGAGTGGAAGTGGCGATACTTAATTAATTCAGACGATGTATTGAAAATAACCTATTGAGCACCATAATCCGAACCGTTACGCTAAACCCGATAAAGGGGGTGCAGGAAAAACTCAATGTCTGAAATGCTATGTGATACAAGATGCTACGCCTGAGGATAGCAGATATGGCTATAGGCGAGCTTGAATGGGAGGGAGATTCTTGGAGTTCGGCCAATCCGCTTCAGGCCACACGTGACGGATTGCCTCCCAAATGTGACTACAAAGGACCAAATGTTAGCAGAGGGGGCCCCGACCTTGTGCTTGAGTTTGGGTGCAGAGTGGACATGAATGAATAATACCTGACGTAGATGATCTTCAGACCGTCCTTCACCTCGGCAGGCACCTCGCGAGCGTCTTTCTCGTTCTGTGCAGGAAGGAGGACGGTCTTGACTCCTGCCCGATAAGCTCCAATGAGCTTCTCCTTGATTCCTCCGACCCGCTTAACGTGACCGGAGAGTTGGAATTCGCCCTGCCACAGGTGTTAGTGTAATCGTCGGCAGATGTCTGAGACTCAGTCACCCGACACTTACAGTCATTGCCATTGTGGGTGGCACAGGCCGCCCGGAGAGAAGGGAGATGAGTGCGATGGCCTGAGCCATGCCGCTCGAAGGCCCGTCCTTGGGCACCGCTCCCGAGGGGCAGTGCACGTGCAGGCTGCGGTTCTTCATGATGTTCTCAGTCGGGTCGCGCGTCAGGCCCAGCTCATACGCGTGGTTCCGCACCCAACTCCTGGCCACCTTGACACTCTCCATGAGTACCTTGCCCAGGTTGCCCGTGAGCTCGACGCTTCCGTCACCGGGCATATCGAGCACCTCGATGAAGAGGATGCCGCCGTTGCCGCCGGAGCTGTAGGCCACCAATCCAGTCACTATGCCCGGCTGACTTGTCTTCTCGGCGATCTCGTCCTCGAACCTCTCGATGCCAAGGATGGCCTCGAGGTCTTCGACCGTCAGTTCCGCCCGATATGTCTCAGCCTGTCCTCTGTCGTTCGCTTCTACAAACTCAACCGCCTTCGCACGACATACCGAGCCAATCTCCCTCTCCAGGTTGCGCACCCCTGACTCACGCGTGTAGGACTCGATGATTTTGGACACCACCTCGTCGCTGAACTTGACCTGGCCTTCCTCCAGTCCGTTCACCCGGATCTGCTTGGGCACCAGATGGCGAAGCGCGATGTGACGTTTCTCCAGAGTCGTGTAGCCGGAGAATTCCAGTATTTCCATGCGGTCCAACAGGGGGCCGGGAATCGTATCCAGGCTGTTCGCCGTAGCAATGAAGAGCACCTTGCTGAGGTCGATCGGCGTGTTCACGTAGTGGTCGTTGAAGGAATGGTTCTGCTCCGGATCAAGCACCTCCAGCATCGCAGCCGAGGGATCACCGTTGTGATTCGCCATACCCAGCTTGTCTATTTCGTCCAACAGGAAGACTGGGTTTGAGACCCCGACCTTCCTCAGACCCTGTACGATCAAGCCAGGCATGGCCGCTACGTAGGTTCTGCGATGACCTCTGATCTCGGCTTCATCTCGGACACCTCCCAATGAGATGCGGTGGAATTTACGCCCGAGAGCCGTGGCTATGGACCGGGCAATGCTTGTCTTGCCGACGCCAGGGGGTCCTACAAGCAGCAAGATGGGCGCCTTCTCTGTACGTCGCTTGTTCCGGAGCACTTGCACCTTGAGTCCACTGGCCTTGATCTTCTCTTCAAGCTCGGGATCGAGAGCCGCGCTGTCTTTCGATGCTTCCTTGCTAGCTTCCAGATCGGCAGTCTCCTGCTCGGCCTCTTTGACTTGTCGCTCGACAGCATCATTCGCAGATTGCATCAGTCTGACAATGGTAAGGTAGGAAAGCAACCGCTTCTTGACCTTCTCGATTCCATAGTGATCGTTGTCAAGCTGTTTCCTAGCCGCCTCCAGCGTCCCTACGCCAATAGGGTCGTCGGTCACGACAGACCAGGGTATCTCGGCCAAGGTCTCGAGGTAGGTCCGGACGACTTGGTACTCGGCCTGAGCAGGCATCATCTGCTTGAGCCGTTTGATCTCTCGCTCAGCTACTTTGGCAGCATCGGGCGGCAGTTTTGCTTCCTCGAGTTTCTTCTCCAGTTCTTGCAATTCGTCCTGGTCCTGTTGATCGGCTTGCCCACCGCCACCAGGCATGCCATTGAAGCTGAAGCCAGCTGGAGGCCCGCCGAGACCGGGTATCTGAATTTTCCTGATATTTGTCTTCTTCATCTTCTCCATGTCCTCCTGGTCGATGCGAATCGGAATCCTCGTGCTCGTCACCGTCGTGACCTTGATGTTGCCCTTTATGTCATCGATTTGGCGCTCCATCAGCTCAATCACCTTTTGCATCCGTTGCATGATATCAACAGCGGCCAGCACTTGGAGCTTATCTTCATAGGATGCCTCGACCACATTCATCATGAAATCCGCCAGGGACCCGCCCTCTGATGGCTGCTTTCTTGCGATGAACTGTTCCAGTCGTCGGGAGAGGAGCGGATTGAGACCGGCCGAGCCGCTGGATAAGAGGAAGGCGGATACTCTGAGGTAGGACACGAGCTCGCGCGACAAACGCTTGAGAGTCAGGAAGAGGTCCTGGTATTCGTCGCTGTTGATCTCGCGACCGACAGCATCGGTGTGAGCGTCCACCTTGGCTTCGAAGAAGGGCTGGTCCTGGAGAACCTTATCGACAGAGACACGCGATATACCCTGCACCAGAAGAATGAACTCGGCGCCATTTTGACCTTGGATGCCCGTGATCTTGGCGGTGACGCCGTAGCCGAACAGTCGGTCCTTTCTCAGGTTTTTGTCATCTGCCTCGAGCAGCTCGTTATATTTGGCCGGGTCCTTCTCTAATAGCAACTGTCCGCGCCGGCTCAGCAGAGGCGAGCTTAGGGGGACGCAGACGATGGGGATCTGATCGACTCTTCTGGCGCCTTTCGAGGCGCGGGTGTAGACGTTCGAGATGAGGGCCGGGATGTCGGAGCGGCTTGGAGGGACCGGAATGCGCAGGACGGACCCGGGAAAGAGCACGGTGCCCTTGGCTAACGGCACAACGGGGACGATTGCCGATTGCGGCGGCGGCGCCATGTTGGTGTTCGTTCTCAACTATGTACTGCTGTATCATACAATGCAAGTCAATTACGCGCGGACAGAGTGCTTGGCTTGACCAACAAGCAGGGAGTAGAAGTGACGCAAAATGGTTGAATCAATTATGGAAAAGTACAGATTGCGTCAGCAGAGCATTACAACGTCTAATAAATCTGTATGGAGGTGAAGAATAAAGGTAAGCTGCAGGTCGTCGGTTGGTGTTTGATGCAACAGATAGACAAGTTACATACAGTAAAGACACGGAGTCGGACTGAGCTCGGTCATTGTTCTAGTGGTATCTTGGGGGTAGTGGTGTAGCGACTTACCGAGGCTTTACAGAAGGGGCAACTTCCCCAGAATCAAATGTTAGAATGCCGTGGAGATTTCTAACCTACTGCACTATCTAGATTAGGTACAGAAGCCGGCAAACATGCCCATGTGGTAAATATTGATATTAGTTGGGGCTTTCTGGTGCATTCTATTGCTGCATTGTGAAGTTAAAGAATTGTTTATACTACACAGTATTTCCGCTGATATATATGCCATGTGACCTTGTTGAACAAGTGTAACATGTGACTGTGTGAGATGGATGCTGTTCAGAAAACTTCCTACTTAAGCATTAACCTACATACGTATATTCACGACCTTTAGAAAATCATAACGTTTTCGCCTCTATTTGAATGCTGTACTGCGTACATCTGATGCACACTTAATAACAACTTGTCAACCACCACTCCAATCCTCAAGCTACAGACCCCGGGTTCCTCTCATAGTACCAGAGCGCACCAGGCGTCGTCGCGCAAGAAGAGAGCCTGCCGCCGGTACTATTCGCATCGACAGGCACGCCATCGACGTGCTGCACGCGGCCGCGGACGTGGTAGTAGTACCACATCTCGCTGATGACCGTGTACCCGTTGTCCCTGCTGCCCCTGCCCTGGGCCGTCTCGTTGTATCTCGGGCCGGAGCAGCCGATGTAGGGCAGCTTGCCGAACCCGGCCTGGAGGGCGGCCTGGAAGTCGGACAGCGAGTACGACGTCGTGTTGGACGGCGTGATGCCCGCGGCCGAGAGGAAGCGCCAGGTCGGCACCTTCTGGTAGTACGCGATCACGGTGCCGAAGAAGTCGACCACCTCCTCGTGCGGGCTCAGCAGGTACGACAAGCCGTAGCACTCGATGTCGAAGCTGCTGAAGCAGGTCGCGTGCTTGCTGAACTCGTGTGCCCAGAGGTACCAGCTCGGCTGGTTGAGGCCTGTCCAGAATCTGTGGGGGGTTTTGAGCATTTTTTTTTAGCACCGAAGCAGGGCGAGGTTAATAAAGGCGAGGACGGAGAAAGGTCATACTTCTGCATATACTCTAGCAAGTCGAACTTGCCCGCCCTCTTCACGTAATTCGAGATTGGCTCCCCCTTCCACGGCTTCACGGGCTTGCCCGCGGGCGTACCGGTCGTGGTGTTGGGTGACGGTTCCGGGTCATACTGGCGTCTAGAAAAAGGTGGAAGAAGAGCGCATCGTTAGATTAGGTGGTTCTCACTCCACTCGATGTGGAATGTTCAAGGGCCTAAGACTTACTTCAGGTCGCAGTATTGTGTATATGAACCTATTCATGCAGTAGAAGGGGTTAAAAACAGAGACTTCATGAGTGAGGGTGAACCAATCTCATGCATGATATATCGCATGACTTGGATTGCGATGCGAAGCGTAGGGGCTGCTGCGTGTTTGGCTGCGTACCATTGCAAAAGTCTTGTGCGTTCCACGTTAGTTAAACTTCTCACGATATACTGTCGGCAAAAGCAGAAAGCAAAAAACTCACCCGGCCACAACCCATGAATGGTCCAGGAATCCTTAGGGAGCAGCTGTCCCTCATGCTCGAGTCCGGTGTACGTGTTCCAGAACTGTGTTTGCAGCTACAGAACAGCAGAATTCGTGCAACGAGTCAGCCTTCCTATTGACCAATCACTCTCACTCCCACAGGGCAGAGCAAGTTTTTCTTTCTTTTTTTCTTGTCGAATTTTTCTCTTACAATAAGACCGCCGTACGTCTCAGCACAGCAAGTATCTACAAGACCGGGCTGCGCTTTCTCGGAGCACGAGAGCACGGGCTCCACTGAAAAAAGCCGTTAGTGAACGGTATCGACGAGAGAACAGAGCCACGAGCGAGCGTTATTTTTCGCATCACATACCGAGGTTGCAGGTGTGGTTGAGGAAGCTCAGGCCGGGATAGAGTCCGGCGACGACGCCCTGGGACAGGAAGGCAAGGGAGAGGATTCGTTGTGTCGGAGACATGGCGGACCAAATCACTTTCTGTGCCTGCCTATGTCTGTTGTGCGTGCAAATGCTGTCGTGACGATTAGGATGGGAAATTAACCTTAGCTCTCACGCAGACAAGACACGGTCAGGAAGATAACTGAAAAAACTAAAAACCACCACGCCTCGCATTCCGAGAGAGTGAGAGTTGTATCTACGGGCCCGGGGGGGGGGGAGACATCTCCCACTTATTTATTTATCTCATCCAAAGCCAATTCACCAATTAGATACACACGTCCCATAACCCATATCGCCTTTCAATTCCGATATTGGGACAACGAGGGTAACCTTTACCTAGTCTAGATAGAAGTTAGAACAACCCCTGGTTCATGATCTCGCAGTAGTTCCAAACGGCCGGGATCGTCTGAGAGACCTGCTCGAATTAGGGAGCTGGGAAGCAACTTAGCGGGCTCGACGCCACGACGAGATAGGAAGCTCAGAAGCTGAAATTCAGAGCGAGCAAGCCCCAACGTCCGTTAGCCAGGGGGGAGCTGAGCTCCTTTTGCATTTTATCAGAGCTCTCTGAGAGGTCGAATGATGAATCCGACTGCTCTTTTATCAACACCTGAAATCTTCCAAGCCGCTTAACCGCCAATCATCCCAGCACTTGTACACTCAAGCGAGGCTTTTTATTGCAGCATGCCCGGCGGCGGCGACGGATCTGGACCATTTCCCCCTGTCCATCGTCGTCAACGACCACGTGCTGATTCAGGCACCGATGGTAGGTGGGTTATGTGTGCTGTACATAGTGTCACGATGTAACCGTTGGCCACATTAGCTCAGGGGGTCATCGGCGCATCTTGAGCCTCAGAGTCAATACTGGCATGGATGACAGAATCAGACAGATTTGATTTAATCTCGTCCTAACCTTAGCTTTGACCATACAGATGGCCACATCCACTAAACTACGGTCATAGAGGTTGAGGACTTTTTATATAGACTATAGGTACTTCTGTACACCTTTCAATCAGCAGCAAAAGCTGTCCAGCAATGAAACGAATAATATTTACTGAAGTAGACAACCGCTACCGAGCTAGTTATGATTACAATGTGGTATAGGCGACAAAAAAACCCCGATCGCTCCCAATTTTCAACGAGAACCAAAAACACCTCCAGAGGTATCGAGTCCTGACAGATCCATCCGCGCAACGCCATCTGCTCCCAGTCCTTGATGTTCTTCTGATCCCGCCTTCAACGCCGCTTGTCTTCCTTTGGGACTTTGCACCCTTCCCACCACTTGTGCCAGAAATTTCAGAAACCGGAGTGGGACAACCACAGCTAGACATCCTCGTCCATACATTCGTTTGACTACCTGCCAGCCCATTATGCATAAGCGTCCCATCAGACGGGATGAATGTTTCCACATATTGAACTGGGCCAGGGGGGCTAGACGCAGGTAAGGACGAAGGGCCCGCCAGCTCAAGTGAAAACACGTCATTTTCTAGCCAGGAGTGCTTTTCGCTTCTCGCTGGCGTTTCACGACGTAGTACGTGATCAGGCTCTTCGGGTCGTCGCCGACGCTCTTCATCGATCGCCAGAACATGGCATCCCCGAGGCGTTCATGGAGCGCAACACACAGTTGGACCGCGTCCATGCGCACGGCGCTCTCTTTGCTCTCCAAGCAGCGGCTCGCAAGCGCGGTAAGCCCCGCCACTTGGTTTTCTGTCGGCACGAACGTCGGCCGGGATTCGAGAAGCTTCCTCAGCACGTGCAGTCCCATACTTAAGCTGCGGTAGCCCGCCGCATCGAGGCCCATCGATCCCAGCGCACGTGTCATCGTCACCGTGATTTCGTCGGCATCCCCAATGCGCACGAGCTCATCAGCGAAGAGTTCTAACCCACTGACGATGTGCGTCCGGCTTTCGTACGAACTCCGCGTGCGCATCAAGGCCCCCAGGCCGCGAGAGACGTGGGGCTGGAAGTCGTCCGTGTGTATCTTTAACAGAAGCTTGACGGTATTGAGCACCTGCGCTTTGACGTCCTGAACCTTCTGGGCTGCGAGATTGTCAAGAGGGGACTCGAGGTATTCGAACAGCCCTACCAACAGCGCAGTGAACTTCTCGTCCGTAAAGGGCAGCTTATCCTCCCGTATCAAGCTCTGAAGCTTGCGGAAGCCATGCACATCTAGGGTCTGGCCCTTTACGCGGGAGATGCCGCTGTCCAGCAACTGGTAATTCAGCCTGGTCTTATCAGGGGAGCGCGACGCCGTGGCGGTGGCGCTGTCCGTCACGACCGTCGCTTGGGATAGCTTGGCAACGTCCTCGTTCACCGGGATATCTTCCAGCACGGCACGTCCGGAAGACTCAGTCGACTGCGGCTGTGGCGTTGGTTGATCCGCCACGAAGGGGTCCTCATACACCTTCAGCGGCTTAGAAGGCGTGGCAATCGGCGTTCCCGTCCTTGCTTCTTTCGAGCTATCCTGTTTCTCCAATACCTCCGCTGGCAGGGGCTCGGCTTGTGGCGGCGAAGCGCCCTCTACCGAGACAACATGGGCCACGTGAGAGGTTCTGTGCGGCGAAACGACTATCCTTGGCGATGACGGCTGCAAGCTTTCTTTCAAGCTCGCTACTGGCTGTGCGCCAAAGGGGAATTCGACAGTGTTTGGGGAATTGCTGGGCCGCAGCGCCTCCGGAGGCGAAACTGTGCTTTCAGCGTTCATGGGCTGCATGCCTTCTTTCAGCTGCCCGAAGTTGGGCAACACGTACGTTAGATTCTCGTCGCCAGTGGCGGGACTGCTGGCCGAGGTATGGCCCAAAGTCGTTTTGGCTTTGGCGGGGCTTATCCGTGGTGGCACGAGTCCTTTGCCGGCCGGTGTTTTCGCTGGCGAGGGAGCGCTGATACTCGACTCGCTGGCGGTTGCGACGTGACCAGGACGCGTTCTAGGCACCGTCCTTCTAGGAGAGCCCGAAATCGTCTTGGGGTTGCCAGCTTTGGACTTTGTGCTTTCCGACGGGCTCGTCCGTTCCGCCGAAGGACCGTCATGGGTTCTAACAGAATAAGGCCCTGCGGTGGCGGGGCGCGCTGCCATCTCCGGTCGTCTCCTTGCAGGCCGCATCGGTGCTACGGACATGCCGCCATGTGATTTCATAGCAGACTCGGGCCGGGCTCTGGTCGCCGGGTGGGCCGCGGACGACGCCGTAGCCGCATGGGAACCGCCTGAGACATGCCGAACTGGAGATATTGTTGCCATTGCAGATCCCGGCCTCGCAGGCAGGTTCTTGGAAGCCAGCGCCTTCTTCTGCGCCATCATGGTCTCGCGCAGCGAGGGTTTGGAGCTGCTGCCCATCGTGCTCTTCGAGAGACCCAAGCCGGGGCGAGGAGCTGGTTCCGCCTTTTTAGTGGAGTTCGGATTGTTGGGGTCTTTTTGGAGCAGTTTCTGTGCCGTACTGTCAAGCCCGTTCATGATGGCATCTGCCCTACTCGGCCAGATGGGTGCAAATACCCAGTACGTCGATCTCATCTTTTCGCGAACGCTCGGGTTGGGGTCGTTCAGACCCTTCTTGATGCAATTCTCGATCAGATCTACTCCGCCACCGTGTTCAAGGTGGCTCTTATGGTGAGCCTCTTTCTTTATAAGGGTCTTCAACCATCCGGTCGCGTATAGTCTTGGTTGCACATTTTTATCCTGGCAGGCACCCCAGATGTGTTGCATGATCCTAGCAGTGTACGTCGTCCTGCCAACAAGTGTGTCAACCAACACGTTCGCAAGTTGCGAGCTGATCTTTTTCGTAGCCGCACACAACTTGATGAAGGTTTGCATCAACAGCTCCACCATCGGGTCGATAGCAGGGCCGAAGGTATTGGCCAGGTCCTGGACCAACGCACAGCCTTCCTTCGAGAGACTTGTCCGCAGCGAAGTCACAGCTTTGATGATGCCGTCCAGCAGGCCACGGCAGCCCGAGACGAGCACTTCGGGAAAGTCGGTCGCAGCGTTGCCGGCAATGAGTCTGCGCAGCTTAGTCATGCTCTCTTCGCGCTTCAGCCAATTCTGCTCCGTCTCCTTGCCCTCAAACCATGGGTGCATCGCCTTTATGATTTCGTCGAGCTCGCGCTGCGTGTTCACATATGTCGGCTCGACAGACTCTGCCTTCGCTTCTGGCATCATTGGGGTAATCGGCCGTTCACCTGCATGCGACGAAACACTTGCGGCAAGAGCAGGACGGACTTGCATAGCAGAGGCAGGGCGGGACTCGGGGCCGGCCTTCGCAGTCGGCGGGCTCAATTCCTTGACAATAGCTGATTCGATGGCAGGGCGCACTTTGAAATTCTTCAATTGTTTCTTCAGGTCGGACTTTGCGGCGTTCGGCGCATCCCTGGAACGAGGTTAGGTCGCGCAGAGCAGAGAGCTCGACGTATATGGCCTACCTGAAAAGCTCAATGACGGTGGCCTTGGCAACATCGCGCACCATACCGTCGGCGTCTTCCAGCAGCTCCATCAGTGTCGGGACGTATCCGCGAAACTGCAGGCCGTGATCCTTGTGCATCTGGAGTAGCCATTGCATGCCGGACTCCTTTGCTCTGGGATTCTTCCCAACCATGGCGACGTTGCGAACAAATCTCTCGACGTCGGTAGGCACATGGGCGTACATTGTCGCAAGAGCCTGCATCGCCAGGGCCCTGAATTTGTCCTTCTGATCACCCATCTTCTCGACGATAAGGGGCAGCGTGTTCTTGGCCTCCTTATTCAAGTACTTCGGTTCTTGTCGAGACAGACGAGTGAGCAGGTGATTGAGCGCGGTGAAGCCGGCGTTTACGAGGGCCGCGTGCTGAGAGGCCGAAGCCTGTCGCAAGCCCTCGAAGAGAGGAGCGACGCAAGTGTCGGGGACATTGTGCTGCTTGATCGAAGACTTTATGGAGGTAACATATTGTACCTTGGTGTCGATGGTGGTATCCTTCCTAAGAATGACCAAGAGGCCATCGACCTGGTCATCGGTGAGTCTCTCTGCCATGACAGGCAGAGGTCGAGAGCAGAGGATCGGGCAAGGGCACGAGCTTTATCGTTACAGGCAGGATGAGCGCGCTGTTCGCTACAGGTAATCACAGTTAGGAATGACGGATGTTGCAACGCTGTGAAATGATCCACAAGTCTCAGAAGGCGCTCCTCGACGGCGCAGGTGTGTGCGGCGAAATTATGTGAAGCATCGGGGCTCGAATCCCGTGTATGAGGGTTTATTGGTCGTCGGCGTAGGGTGTAATGTACTCTGTAGATTGCTGTAGGTAGGCAATGGATACCTCGAAAGAAGGCTCGGGCGTTGTTGAAGTCGGGAAGTAGAAATGCTTGGTTGGGTTAGATGGATGGATTTCAAAAAGTTGTGGATGACTTTGATGCTCCTACCCATGTATTGCCGCCTGGTTGGACAACAACAATAAACAAATCAGCTGGGTTTGATGACAGGCTAACCTACCACTTTGCTAGTCCGGCACTAGGTAACCTGTTGCTGTTGCCCGGGGAAAGAGTCGGGCCAATAGGAATTTGTTAGCAGATTATGAGACCCCTGCTCTTCTACACACACACCTTCCCGTGGTGTTGCCCCGCTGGTAGAAAACCGACAGCGAAATGAGGGGTACGAATGTTTTGATGCATTGCCCCATTATTGCGATGCCATGTCTGTTTTGTCACCTGGGTAAATCCTTCCTGTATGCTGCACTCTTACATGACACAGTACATTAGTGCTAACAAGACAGTACAAAATAAGTACCGGTTACTTTTCAAGTGAAGCTCCCTTTCCTTCTTGCCTCAATACCAGCAGTATACAACTCTTACGGGATAGACGAAGCATCTGCGTGGGCTGGAAATCTATATTCTGAGCAACAAAATATTACATCAACATTCCCACCCAAGGCTTCTGCCTAGACCTGCTTCGTCCGGTGAAGCGTGGCGCGTTACGATATTAGACAGATCACAGATACCCAGGGCTGTAAACAAATTCTGTTCTCAGAGCCAACCAATATTACTTTGCTGTTCAAGCAATTTCGACTATCTCACGATAATTTGAACATATCTAGCTTATGCCCCTCCCTCCCAATACCACACCCGTACCGCCTTCCATCTTCGTGCCTGGCATGTCATCCGCGGGACCGAAACCAACCCCGTTACCTGCTCATCTAAAGGAGGAGGGTAGGGATGAGGCCAACCCATCCCCGGTCGGGGATTCTTTCCCACAACCCCATCTACAGGTTCATCTAAATGACGTGGTGGACAGCGGCACAACCATCTTCCTCACTAGCATAAATATATCTGACGTGTTTCCCCGCGCCGTGAGCCACGTCCAGAAGGCCCTCTATGTCTCGCCCTCTGCTCCCGAATGGCACGCGCCCACCGTTGTTCAGGTGACCTTGATAGTGCGCTACATGGAAGGGGTGGCGTACACAAGAGCCACGTCAGAGCAGGACAGGGAAATCCACCTTTCGTCGCGATACGTGGCCTCGATTGCGCCCACCCGGCGAGCGCACGAGATCCGGGGCGTCCTCGTCCACGAGCTGGTGCACTGCTACCAGCACAACGGGCAAGGCCGCGCGCCGGGTGGGCTGATAGAGGGCATGGCAGACTGGGTGCGCTTGGAGGCCGGCCTGGCACCGCCGCACTGGAGAAAGGGCGAGGAGCTCAAGAAGAAGTGGGACGAAGGGTACCAGCACACAGCTTACTTCCTGCAATACCTCGAGAAGCGGTTCGGCAACGGCACGGTGAGACGCATAAATGACGGGCTGAGGAAGGAGTATGAGGAGAAGCCGTTCTGGACGGGCCTGCTGGGTCGCCCGGTTGAGCAGCTCTGGGACGACTACAAAAAGGAGTCCCAGAACTTGCTCGAGAAGTAGCAGCTGCACAAGCACTGTTACTGTGTACGTCCTTTGGCTCTCAACCCACCTCGAGAGCTCAAGAGAATTTCACTGTCTATCTGGTAGACTAGACTAATACTTTAGCCGAATTCAGAAATGGATACCTAACAGCAGATAGCGTACCCGAATTAGAGCTACCCTGGATAGCGTGTTCGCTGCGTCATATTGTGTGCGAGTTTCGCTGCATGCTTACCTTGAGAAAATGCATGGCGCAACGGTGGTTCATCGACCGGGACCAACTTTCGATCTCCCCCTTCCATGCTTCGCGAAGCAATATAGATTTTTTTTTCGTACTATTGGACACCGGGGTATGCGATGGACTGATGATAAGTGGTCTTTGGGAGGAGCAAGGCCAATCATGGGAGGTGATCTCGGATGTCTAACCGGGGCTCGACGATGTCGCCATCGAAGTGGGTCATCACCCAACTTTGCCTTTCCTCATTCCAACGTTCTTCGTTCAGGGGATCAACATCTTGAAGTGCACATGGGGATGCATGTATAAGAAGTGGCGACTTGCCCCTTCGTGAGGTCAGCCGACATCATGTTCATGTTCATACTCGACGTTCTTCCTCCCCTTGCTGTGCCTCTCAACACCGAGCCAGCCCCCTCGTAGGTGAGAGACCCCCCACGGCTTGGCGTCATCGAGAAGGAGAACGAGAACGAGAGCGCAAAACACCACCATGGCCGAGCACGCCTCCCCCAAGGACATCGCGTCCGTCGAGGCTCAGGTCGTGGCCCCTGCCCCGGTGAAGCGGACGTGGTATCACACGACGCTCTTCAATGCCTTCGTCATCGGCGGCGTCGGCTTCATCGCCCCCGGCCTCTGGAACGCGATGAACTCGCTGGGCGCTGGCGGCGCGCAGAAGCCCTTCCTCGTCAACGCGGCCAACGCGCTCGTGTTCGGGCTCATGGGCTTCCTCTGCCTCTTCGGCGCGCCCATCGCGAACCGCATCGGCCTCAAGTGGACGCTCTTCCTCGGCGCCGTCGGCTACCCGCTATACTCGGCCGCGCTATACACCAACAACAAGTACGGCAACACGTGGTTCGTGCTCGTGGGCGCCGTCGCCTGCGGCCTCAGCGCCGGCCTCTTCTGGGCGAGCGAGGGCGCCATCGCGCTCGGCTACCCCGAGGCCTCGAAGCGCGGCCGGTACCTGAACATCTGGCTCTGGTTCCGCACCGGCGGCCCCCTGCTCGGCGGCGCCATCGTGCTCGCCCTGAACCACGACGCCGCGGCCAAGAAGAAGGGCAAGGTCAACGCGAACACGTACCTGGTCTTCGTCGCCCTGCAGACCGTCGCCGCGCCCCTGGCCCTCCTGCTCTCCCCTCCCGACAAGGTCCAGCGCGCCGACGGGAGCAAGGTCGTCATGAAGGCCGAGGCCACCTTCAAGGGCGAGTTCAAGGCGCTCTGGGCGGCCTGCAAGCAGAAGCAGATCCTCCTCCTCCTCCCCATCTTCTGGGCCGCCTACTTCAACCAGTACACGGGCAACTTCCAGACGTACTACTTCGGCGTGCGGGCCCGGGCCCTGATCGGCTTCACGTCCAACTTCGGCACCCTGCTGTCGTCGCAGCTCATGAGCACCCTCCTTGACTACAAGGGCCTGACGGTCAAGAAGCGCCTCCAGTGGGGCTACTACTACGTCGTCGCCCTGCACGTCGTCGCCTGGGTGTACGGCTGGGTCGTGCAGGAGAAGTACACGGCCAACCCGCCCGCCTACGACTGGGAGGACAAGGGCTTCGTCGAGGGCTACTTCGTCCTGCTGCTCTGGGACTTCGCCCGCCAGGCGCTGCAGAACTGGCTCTACTACCTCGTCTCCACCATGACGGACAACCTCTCCCAGATCACCCGCTACTCCGGCATCCTCCGCGGCCAGGAGAGCTTCGCGCAAGCCGTCAGCTACGGCCTGAATACCCGCCAGTGGGTCGGCGGTCGCGTGCCCTTGGCTGTGAACACCATATTACTGGGTGAGCTTTCCCCCTCCTTTTTTTTCCCCTTCGACGCGTGGCCAGCAACTCCTTTTTTCCCCTTGGAATCAGTCACTAACGTGAGCTTTCTCACTCGATAGGTCTTGCTGTTGTACCCACTTGGCTGGTCGTCCGCGACCACACCCCCGTAGAGACACAAAAGGTCCAGGAATCGAGCACGGAATTGGAGAGCGACACGGAGAAGAGCATCGAGGCCACCACGGTGATTCTGCCAGAGGAGAAAGAAAAGTTCGCCGTTGGTAAGACCGTCTCGTAATGGAGATTGGGATGGAAGCTGTCTAGATAGAAAGGGTTCACATACTTTTTACTTAATGAACAATGAAACAGTCTCAGGTTATCGAAGTCCCTCGAGTAGCGGTCAAGGAGTTTTCACTTATAAAAAGCGTCTTATATATGTCATTCATAGAAAGATGCAGACGTGTATTTGCAATGTGCAACCGCATCTGACGGTCCTGACAGCCCGCTCGCTAAGTGAATACCAAAATCTAATCTATGGATATCCCAAAAGAAAAACAAGCCAAAAAAAAACGCCCGGTGGAAACCTCTTTTTGTCCTTTGTCGCAGCCTGCATCTATCTAACCTAAACATGTCTCTTGCTGGGCTTCTCCCAGTGTCGTAGCCAGCCGCGCATAATGTCTACCGCTTTTTCAATGACTGCGGCCTGGTCAGGCCCGAGGTCGAGGACGAGGTCGGGCACATGCACGCCGTTCTTCACGATGAGAGAGGGGATCTTGTCCGAGCTCTTGACGGGGCCGCCTGGCCGGGACTCGGACGCGATCGTCGCCGACCTCCAGGGGTCGTGCTCGCCGTTGACGAAGAGGACGCGGTCGAACGGGGCGTCCCACCCGCCGGTCCACTGGTTCAGGTGGTCCTCGGTAAAGCCCAGCACAGACCCGGCCCTGAACCCGTTCGTCTCCGGGAAGGTCAGCGGACACCGGCGCTGGAAGTGGTCCGGCCGCAGAGCCTTGGGGATGATGCTGCTGCCGTTGGACGGCGAGGGCGGCCCCGTCTGGTGCCATCCGAAGGGCTCGTTGCAGAGCATCCACATCCACGGCCGGTGCTCGTCGAGCGCGTCGGGCGTGTCCCACTGGATGGCCGGGTTGTAGGTGTCGCACCGGGTGCCGTTCACGCCGCAGTTGATGTTCTCCCTCACGTACGTCGAGTACGCGTCGAGGGCCGGCACCAGCCCAACGCCCTTGCCGGACTGGCTCATGTAGCGCGTGTAGTTGGACGCGGCCCGCTCGATGTAGTCGCAGAACTCGAACACGGACTCCCGGTCGCTCTGCCACGCGATGATGGGGTTGGAGATGATGTCGGCGAAGTCGGCGTCGTTGAGCGCGGACAAGCCGAACCGGGTCTTGAGCGTGTCGACGTCCGCCTTGACGCCCGAGTCCAGCACGCCGTCGACGTACTCGATGACGGACCGGACGTCAGCACTGCAGTTTCGCGGAAGGCCTTGCTCGATGGGGGTGAAGTATTCCCAGAAGTCGTAGATGGCTTGTACCACGGCCGAAGACGCGTGATATGCAGTGAATGTGCCTTTGGCGAGGAGTTAGCATTCATCCCAAAGCAAGTGTCTAAAGGAGGGAGGAAGACAAACCTGGGGCTATCCGGCTCGTCCAAGCTGCTAATGCACCACTGTATGAGCCTCCCATTAGAACCCATGGGTTCTCCCCGCTGTTGCAAGTGCTTTCTTCGCAGAACTGGCAGTTGACATTCTTGGCAAAATAGGTCAGGTCGGCGATTGAGTTGGGGAGGTTGAGATGCTGTAATGTCTCGGCGGTGAATGTGTCGTAGGGGAGCGATCCCCCCCAATACCGGTGCTCCAGAATAATGACAGCCCCGTTCATTTGCTGTGCGTAGTATCCGGGCAACGTATAGTTCTGCAGGTAACCCACGGCGTCGTCTGCATTCATCTCACCAGGGCTAAACAAGAAAACCGGTCCCCTTTCAAGAACTCACAAGGTCAGCAAAACGTCATTGTGAGATGGGGGGAGTTTACAGCCGCACTCTTCTTCAAAGTATTCTGCATTCCACCAGTATCTCTGCTTGAAGGTACCCTTTTCAGGGTGCTCGTGGTCGATCAGTTGTTCAAACAACCCTTGGCCCATGACAACGAGGTCCTCATCATCGAGGATTGCCTTCCGGCTCTCGTCCAGGTCCATATGCTTCATGCCAAACTGCTGCTTCTTCAACTTCATCGAATTCGTCCAGTATGGGTTCGAGCTCGTCCCGGCCACTGCCGGCAAAGAAAACAGCCGCGCCAGGAGCGGCAGCAGGCTGGTAACCACTGTAGACTTCATATTTCTTCCTTCTACTCAGTCGTAAGGATATTTCGGAGGACCAAAGGAAATTGATTATTAAACACCGAAAAAATGTATTATGCCCACGACGGGGATGCCACACAGCCAAAAGTAAACAAAAAGGAAAACAAATAGCAATAGTAAAAAAAAAAGACAAGGAATAAAAAGAAGAGAGAGGGACAGGTATAAAGCCTTGAGCTGTCCAATCTGTCAAGCAAGGAGGCAAGCGGACAGCTCCTGTTATTATAATTCGAAGCGGCCCGCAGACATTTGTTTGTTCACGGACCCGGCCCGTATATTACTCTTGTCCCTGCCTGTCCCCATGTCCTCCCCTCCCGTCAGCCCTAGGGGCTGGGAAGACATGGATGCGCCCTGTAAGTAAGATGCCAAGATTCATATTCATTGCCTCGTCCCAAGCAAGGCACAATACATCGGTGCAACACACATGAGGGTAAATCTCCTCAGCCTCAAAGGATATACTCTATTAACCGAAGACTCTATGCCGCCAAGAGTGAGTTGTCCCCCTCGTCACAATCGACTGGTCCTCAGCAACCAGTCATGCCAGTCTAAGTCACTCGCCTACTTGGTAGGGTGTTGTCGTTTATCCCACCTAAGTTAGGTAGTGAATGGTCACAGCGGCAAGCGCTCGTCCCGTCTAATTGTACCAGTAGTTGGGTATCGGTAATCTCGCAATGGGCCAATTGGGACAGCGGTCCCCTGCATTTCTTGAGACGCGCTTGGAGCCTGGAGGAAGGCTCATCAGCTGGTTTGTTGTTGAGCTCTCCGCTTTCTCCATATTGGGCTGTAGTTGTTCAATGTTACCTGTACGACAGTACAGCAGCACGGCTGTGCGTGTTGACGTACTGTGTACATTGCAAAGGCGAAGCAGACAGGGACATGTGTTGTGGCTATTTAAAGGTGTTGCTAACCTCCAGATGGTAAAGTCTTACGGATCCTGTACCGCCCTTGAAAGTTGACAGGGCGATGTTGAAGGCGGGACTGAAAAAGCCCTTGACATGAAATATGCACCGTGAGATGGCGTTGTCAATTTCTCTATTCGACAGCATTTTGGCAGTCTATGTTGTTTTGCTTCGTCTGAATGCTTGGCCATTGTTCTTCCTTAACGGACATAAATAAGTAGGTAGCTAGGAAGACAACTCTTGTCTGCACTTTAATCCTGTAGCATCCCATCACCTCTGTATGCTGTAAATAAGCACTAAGGTCAAAGGATCCCCGGGGGTTGAGCTCGTTCTCAATAGGTTTGTCGAATTCATAGACCATAGGACTTCTGCAAAATTGCAACATGATTCACCATGATACATTGTAGGTAATTAAAGCTAGGTTAGTAGTTCCCGAGCATCAAAAGACCATGAACATTTTGAATTGATTTCCTAATTGTTTTCGAAATATGTGCAGGACCTGCTTACGCCACGGAGCTATAGCTCCTCTTTGATACATTCATTATGAATCTCGTCTGTCCTTAGGAGGGAGTTCTTAGCAACCGGTATTTAAGTAAAATGACCTGGGTATGTCAGTGAAAGGAACCTGACTTGAATCTCGTCAGTCTCCTGGATACCTTCAGGCTAACCTAATTACTCTAATTTTCCCAAGGGACCACCGGTTGTTACAGTGAAATACACACAGTACAACAGCTTGATGTGGAATCTCTTGCATCTGAGCGCTAGGTTACTTAAGCAAGTTAGTTTGTCAAGAGCAACTCCACCCTCTGACCGCTTCTGGGCACTGTCACACACAGTACCTTCATATACTTACGTAGTCCCAGTTCCGGAGAACAGAACTTCACAGCCACGGCCCACAAATCTTTAATACCCTTAGCCAATGAATCAATCACCAATCGATCTGTAACACCGCCTTCACCTCTCAAAACAAAAATAGCAACCAGCGGTTCGGAACCAGGGACGAGCGGGATCTCACACAGTACGCACGTAGTCCCAAATACCTAGGTAGGTTATAACCATCTTGCGAAATAAGGTCAACAAAGGCCTTCCCTCTCTGAGGTAGGGAATATCCTGTCACTGAGAGGTTGATTGTCTATTGGCAGAGTGTCGGAAAATATAGTAAGTACTGCTGTACCTAGACTAAGTATCTACACGGGCAATGAGAACAGAACAGTCATTTCGAGGTTACTCGTCACTGGTGGTGCGACTGTAACAGAAAAAAAAGCCTTAATCTAGATAGTAGCACGAGGGCCTACAATGATATGATACGTTATCCTCGGATGTCACACTCTCCACCAAGTCTAAAATCCGAAAGTCTGGTTGCATATTAAGGGGCTCGACGCCACTATCTACACATAGACGTGAAGGAGGTTAATAAGTAAATGATAGTTAAGTAAGTAAGTACAAAGAATTCAGCAGCTGAGATCACTCGCTATTATATTTCCCCTATGTGGTGTTGAATGGAGAGGTTAGGTTATGTTAACCTACCACACAACGGGAGTGAGGTCCAACTCCCAACAGATTGGTGGCCGCTTCTTCCCGTACACCTGACTTATCACTCACTTCCTGTGATAGGCGAATAATACTGACTCTCATACCAACAGACCTACCTAGGTTACCTAGGTACCTTGAGAAATATGCAGAGCTATTAGAACTTTTCTTCATCCCGAATTGACAATAAACTTCTTTTTAAAACAATCCACCCCCTGCAGCGATCCTTGAATTTTATTACCCCGTGTGACCTGTCCCACATCAGACCTTCTGTCGTTTCCTTTTCGTTTGTTCTTCCCTTGC
This sequence comes from Xylariaceae sp. FL0594, assembly GCA_022385605.1. Lineage (NCBI taxonomy): Eukaryota > Fungi > Ascomycota > Sordariomycetes > Xylariales > Xylariaceae > Xylariaceae sp. FL0594. The sequence continues at coordinate 19,970 of MU280800.1, forward strand.
TTCAAGATGGAGCTAGCCTATCTGGCCTGCAAGGTTTGTGCTAAAGGCTATTATATCTGATACTCCCCGCCCTGCTGAAGGAGCTGATACGACGACTCGCTCATGATCGGAAGGTAGACGAGTCTCCGAACGGCATATCTCCGATGGGAACCTCGGACTGGCCTGTCGAGAAAAGGCTCAGGTCGCCGGTAGTCCCGAACCGACGCAGCTCGTCCTTTCCGAGCTTGCTCCAGAAATTAGCGGCGTCCGTCATGCTGGGGCCGTAGGCTGCCTGCTGCGCATGCCCCGTAGTGCTGCTATTGTTGGCCGGATCGATGATAGAACTGGGTGTGAGGTACGACTGAGCCGGAGACCGAGATGAGTGAGTCTGCGTCTGCGTCTGCGTCTGCGTCTGGTGTGGTGACGCGCCGTGATGGTGGTGATGCCTCCAGGAATCTGCGTACGCGTCGGGATGCACATGCTGGTGCGATTCCACTGCACTTTCGGTCGGGGTGCTGTACTGACGGTTCGGCTCAGGCGTGTGCAGAGCAGAATCCCGGTTGATCGGCCTGAAAGAGCCCGACGGGGCAACGTGAGACTCGCCCATTATCTCGCCTGAAGCCTGGTGCTGGCCCAAGTTGCCGACCCGGAGCTGCTGAGATATGTGCACGACATCGGGCTCATCCGGCAGGAGGGAGCCGAAATCTTTCAATTTCTTGTCAAGAGGCTGGTACTCCTCAAGCCCACCGCCCGTGCCACCCTCTCGCACCCGCAACGTCTTGCTGTTGTGCTGCCCAGACATGGCGATAAACCTGTAATAGTCCTGCTTGATCATGTCGAAGTAGTCGTTCATGTCCTGGAGGATATCGACGTAAGTAGACGCCATCTTTTGCCAAGTTGCCATCTTCAACAGCGTCTGAAACGTCAGCGCCGTGGTACCGCGCTTGAACACCTCTTTGACGCCGTCTTGGCGTGTGTCTTCAAAGTCAAAATCCCGCATGTGTCCCTCCTTATCCATCTGAGGAAAGTGGACGCCGTACAGCCCCACGAAGCACGCGGTCCATATGGCAAAGAGAACAATGGTAGACTGTGGTAGCCTGTCTTTCCGCTGGCAGATCTGGATCAGGTCCACGATACCCCGTGCGGCCTTGAAAAGCTGCGCGGCGCTCGCCTCCCAGAACCCAGCAGGCGTTTCTTCCTCGGTGAAGGTAGGCTGATCGAGCGGCCCTTCGGGCCCTCCGCAACGGATGGGCACGAACGGGACGTACTCCCGATGCAGCATAATCAGTGAGACGAACCGGAGCATGTGCAATAAGACGAACGTGCTCGATGCCTGGTGGTTTTCGTGTTTGAAGTAGTTCGATTTCGAAAACGTGAAGGTGCCTGGGAGGCATGAGTCGAATGTCTGGAGAGCCTTGTTTAGGTTGTAGAAGTCAGACTCTGGATGCCAAGGAGGATGCTTGTCCTTGACGCGACCACCTCGGGAGCTGTACTTGGATATCTCGCCCCATATGTTCACCAGCTGGACAAACCGGCTGAGCACACTGTCGTCAGCCGCCGGACGTTCCATCTGGGTCAACCGTCCCGTCTGGACCTCCATGGCCAGGTCGAACTTGTCCTCGGAGCAGGGCAGCTGGATGTCGAGGTCCTCGCCCCGGATAATGGATACTCGATGCTTGCCACATGCGAGCATCCTGTCCAGTATGAAGCAGCTGAACATGATCCGTCGTCTGATCTCCTTTTGCAAAGCGAGCTGAGACTGGCACCCAGCATTCTTGAGTCGTCGGTCAGCTGCCCTGAATTTTGCGTCTCCTGGCTCTTTGGCATCTTCAAACCCGAGCCCTAAGAACTGAGCCATCCTGATGGCGGATCCAACATACATCCAAGCCGTCATGCCCCCAGACTTGGGCTGCGTCTGGCTCCATTCGTAAAGGCCAAGCATGAGCAGTGCTGCCACCCGGTCGACAGATGCTGTGCCCATGATTGTTCGCACAGGGCCCAGAGCGACGGCTAAGACATCAGCGTAGTATTCTGAAGCAGCCGCCGGATCAGATCGGGCGGGGGGAGGTCTACCCCTACCGCTGCCCGCCTGGCTGTTGTGTATATGGGCTGTATACCTGACCAGATCTGGATGAAAACGCGCAGTCAAAGTTAAGACACTCAACAAGACAAGGTTACTGTCCGAGTTGTTTTCGTTGCTTGATTCCTGCGCGGGCTTCGACCTTCGGCCGAGTTTCTCTTTCATCGTGGGCAGATGCAAGAAGGGAAGCTCGGGAGCGAAGTGTAACTTATAGAGGTCGAGCACTTGTTCCCAGACATCTTCGGTGAGAAAGGAGGCAGACAGGACATCTTCCGCCACAGCAGTTGCTCTTTGGCCATCAACCTTTGACATGCCATCGGTCTTTCTGGACCGCTTCCTATCGGATCCACCGTCTCGTTCTTGCTTCACGACAACCGGGGACTCTGCTCGCTTAGAAGGCAGGGGGTCGGGGACCTTAAAGATACACTCGCTACCCGTCTTGATGCAACTGTCGCAAGGACTAGTGCCGTTAGAATTCTCGCATTTTATCTTAGACTTGCGACATTTCGTGCAGGCGATGCTCGAGCGCATGGGCGGACGCATCTTCTGCGACTTTTTACTCTCCCCATCCTCCACGACCCCGGGCCGCATCTTCTTGGTCCAACCTCCCGGGGCGCTCCATCCACCCAGCCCCTCGATCGTCGGAACTCAGGATCCGAAGTGCCGGCCTCCAAGTATACTCGGGGAATAGGAGAACAGGGCCTGGACGAGGTGTTGGATGGGCAAGATGAGCCCGCTATAATTGGCCTGGGCGATTGGGGACCTGACCAAGCCCTTGTATTTTCATCAGTGTCCTCGGGAGATTGAGGCGAGAGAATTGAGTGAATCCGGATCGGTGTCGAAATGTTGACGGTTTAGGGCCCAAAAAGACCCAAGCACTGGCTACAAAACCTGACTCGGCGCCCTTGAGGCGGGAGGTAATTAACCTGCTATGGGAAGGACAAGATCGACTTGATACAGAGGTATCCCAGTAGTTGTTAACTTGGGTTTTAGAAAAGATTTAGGTGAGATGTATGTGCTAAGGTAAAGTCGGCGAGCTTGTCATGCGCAAGACGGCGATGCTGGGAAGAAGGGTGCTCCATGCAGCTAGGACGGAACGAGACCGCAGTTTCAACCTCTTGAGCAGACTCTATGCGTAGCTTCAATACTTGGAGATTTATGAGTTGCAAGTTCAGAGATCTAGAGGGAGATTGTATGGATTCCCCCAGTTGGCGGTCACAGTCTGGTGAGTTGGAATTTGCTCGAGCGCTTTGTAGAAGGTGGTGACCAATCGGTCTGCTTTCCCGCCCCGAGGTGGACTTATATAAGTATGCAGTAACTAGTGAAGATGAAGGAAAAGATGCGACGGATGGATAGTAGCAATTACAGATTCGAGCAGATTCCGGGCGACAATGTCTTCACGCGGAGGACTAAAATGGCTGTGGCAACTTAAAGTGGTGCTCTATCGAGAGCCGGGCAAGCCAGGCGTGCCAGGGTGAGATCCGCCCAAGGGGCAGATGCGGGCGGATCGGAAGTGACTTCCACTGTATTCCCTTCCACAGCATGGAAGAATGAATGAACGAGCGACTTGGAAGACGTGCTAGCCAATCAGGGGGAGGCCAGCAAGCCAGCCAGAGCAAGCCGCCAAATCTGGATCAAAACCATCCAGACTGGGGCGCGTACACAAAAGCGGCTTATGCTGGAAGCCACCGAGAGAATGTCTTATTACTGGCTCTGCAGCATCGACAGGGCTGGGCTGGTCTCCCTGCCCTGCCTTCCCCTATCGTGGCAGCTCGGAGATGTGAAATGGGTGGGATGAGGAGTTGGTTTGGATGAATGCCTACCCAGAGCCTCGGGACACACCAGCACGGCTTCGGTGAGTGAGGCTGGTAAGTTCTGAAGCGGAAATGCTCGAAGCCCAAGTTGGCCATCCCATTCTCCATTATGGCTGTTGGTTAATTAGGTTGCGCCCACGGCAGAAAGATGGGAATGCAGATTACATTGAGGATCTGAGACCAAACTGAGTCCTTACTCAGTACTGTGTAAACAAGGAGGGCCACCCCTCGAGCCGAACAAGACAGTGGGTGGCGACACAGGCGCTGTTGTTGGCTAATTAGCTGTCAACTGCGTTAATGACTGATCCGACATATACTGTACAGTGGCATTCATTTACTTACCAACCATGTACTTGGTTACTTCTTCCTAATTAGCAGCCTAACCATCTAGCTGTGGCCTGTCTAACCATGATCCAAATTCTCCAAGTCTTTGCTGGCAGACAGTCGAACAGACATACTAGAGTTCCATAACGGGCAAAACATTGCACGATTACCACATTTCCGCTGACTTGAGCGTGGTCCAGTCGTTGCAGGCGAAGGTAACTCTCAATCAGCCTTTGACCAGTCTAGAAACAGCAGTATCAAAAAGGCACGATTAGGTTCTACCATTTGAATCAACCCACGTACATTCTAGTCTAACCAAATAGCAAGCCGATGCGGCTGCCTCAAGGCCATGTCATGGCTCGAGTTGTATTCGGTGTGCCGGCTCAATTGAAAGCTGAAGTACAATATATGCTCATCGGGAATGAAAAGTCCTTCACAGTCCAGCAGTAGATAGATAGCAGGCGCTGTAAATCCAGGTATGATGGATCAACAAAGGGAACTTCCGATGCGAAACTCATAAGCCTAGTATTGCATCTTGAAAAGTACGTACTCGTATTATACGGGTGTTTTTCGAAAGGTGAGTTTTTTTTGGTCCGAAGTGTTTTTCCGGGATCCGCTTTACCTACACTCCCTACACAAATTAAACTTAAAAAGGGTATTGCTAAGCAACTAAGAACACGCACTATTCTGTAACCGGAATGAAAATGTATATACCTGAAATGAAAGTGAAGTTATCGCCAACACTTTGGGAGGCCACACTCTGCGCAACTACTACACTTTGCGTGACCTTACTTTGGGCCCTCACTCTGGGCCCTCAATTCTGCGCCCTCAATTCTGCGCCCTCACTCTGGGCCCTCAATTCTGGGCCCTCAGTTCTGCGCCCTCATTGCAAGCAGTGTTTGCAACTGTTTTCTGCGACTGAGGTCCGAGTGGGGTCTATGTGGGCGGGTGGGTCTCTGAAAAGTACGCAGTTTTGTATGGGGTGTTTTTCAATTCTGGCTTGTACAGGCTGCAACTTTGACGGCAACGCAGAAAAAAAAAGGCAGTGAGGTTGGAGATATGTTAAAAACCCACGAACACGCGTAAAAAGGGCGAAAAGGCGTGGTTGGGGGAGTGAGTGAAATTAGCAGTAAAGTACGGTATCTTTGAAAAATACCTATACAATTGAAAAGTACGCGTGTTTTTCCGAAAAGTACGTACTTTAATGCAATACTACATAAGCCATGTCTAACCTAATTCGGCACAAATTTAGCTCCCGTCTCATCAATGATTAGAGTGCCCCATAACTTATAAGTCTGAAAAGTACCGAGGATGTATGTACTGTGGCTACAGCAGTACAGCAGTACATGTAGTGGGTACATGTTGGGGCACAGCCTTAACCCCTCACGGAGCTTTATTGCCCCTCGTTTTCACCACAAGCAAATAGAAGACCAGCAATATGGCAGATGAACAAAGATACGAGTATATCATGCATTACGCGTTGGTGTTGAACCCAGGCAACGCCAGGCATGTAATAAATGCTGTTGGCGTTTCAGGTTTTCCATCTGCCTTGGCGCCAATCCCATGTACACTTGATCTGTAATGACGTCTTTGGTGCACCTCGTGCTTGTGAGGGCCTCTCCAACTTACCTGTTGCTTGGCAGTCTCTCAAGTATTCGCGTAAGTCCGTTGCGTTGGGTCAAGCTGCTAACCCTACATACCTCGCGGGGCTCTCTTCCTTACACACACTCTACGACCTCCGCAACATTCTCCTGATACCCTTTTGACTTTCACCTGAACATAAAGTCATCGATCTGATCAGACAACTCATTGGCGCCTGGGAAACCCACTCACTCGGCCCTCGCCCCATCCACTACCTGGTGAGGGCGCTCTGGAACGTAATCGTTGGTTTGCACAAAGCCAGGTGGCCCGCTCAATCCCCTCTAAGCCTCCCTCTTTCGCGATTGCTAAGCGCCGTGCGAAATACTAATATAGACGCTGGTTCGATCAGACTGGTAGTCAAGCTTCATCCGCTTGTATTCATTTGTATCTTTATCTAACTTGCCATACACCCATTTTGAAACTGTAAAAGATCCGCATCTGAGATGGCGTCTGGCCACAATGTAAGTCAGCACCATATCCTACACGCATGTTGAAAGGTCGCGAGGTTAATGTAGCCTTGTGTCGCTGCAGGACCCCAAGCTGCTGTACGCAGTCCAGGGTGTGTCTGCCTACCATCTTGCGTACGGCAAAGAGGAATCTCTCACGCCAGGCGGCCCCCAGACATTATCTCTGTTAATGGTTCCTACCTCTTCTCCATTCGCAGACGCCACGGCGGTGGATGCGAACGGTGATGCACCGGTCGAAGACTTCTATCTACACCTCCATCTACCGCCCGAGCTCGATATCCCTTTGCCTGCGACAACCCAGATCTATCACCAACCACCCACAAGCTACCTAATACCTCGATGGGACCTAGGCCCTGACAGCGGAGCCTTCACCCGCCTGGAGTTTCCCGCAGTAGGAAGTCGCAAGGGCGTTCAGGAGGACGTGGACACTTTCGAAACCATTCTAGCACAATGCACGGCATTCCTGGAGAGGGCGCCTCCGCCCACCACGGCTAAAGTGGATAGAAGGAGCGAGAAGACGTCCTCCTCGACCTCTTCGGCCTCGTCGACTCTGACAGCGAAATCTGCGTCCAAGTCAAAGTCCAAGTCTGCCGGCGGGGAGCAATTGCCGGCCTATAATCCTGCCTCGTATAAACCCGGAGAGGGGTATGTAAAAGGAAGCCATAGCTCGATACAGGGTGGCCAGATTGTGCTCGTAGACGAAGAAGATGGGAGTGTGATAGGCGAGCTGTCGGAGGGGTTCCAGGTTGTAGAATCGGGAGTTAAGCCCGGATCCAAAGGCAAGTTGCAGGTATCGCTGACTGAGCTCCAGGGGCGGTGGCTAACGAGTGACATCTACAGACCCTGTCGAGATAACTCTCCCGTCGGAGGGAAACAAGCTGGCCGTTGTACCGGCCTCGGCGGAGACTATCGAGATGGAACTGCACCCGGCCTACAAAAAGTCATTCCTAGTGTCGAAAGCGGCCTATGCGTCGCGTCTGATAATCACGACTTCGGAATTGGTTTCGAATGTGATGCAGAGCGGATCGGAAAACATTACTAAGAATACCAAGGCTGCTAGCAAACCGATGACCTTCAAGCCAGCAACGCACGAACGGGTCCGTCGCATTGGGAAGTTCTCGGGTGGCGTTGCTGAGATGTCGTCCAAGACGGTGGGGCAAGTGAGTAAGGTAGCACAGAATCTCGGTGCTCACCTTGCAGGGCGAGGTCTCAAAGACAAGTCTGGCAAGAGAGGTTACGGACCTGACGGGCAGCCCCTGGAAGGCTTCAAACCGGGTCTGTTGAACAAGAGCCTGATGGCCTTTTCAACCGTGGCCGACGGGATCGACTACGCGACTAAAAATCTGCTCAACTCGGCCTCGTCCTCGGCTACCACCATAGTCGCACACAAATGGGGTGGCGAAGCCGGGGAGATGACGAAACACCTTGGCGGTAGTGTCAAGAACGTCGCCCTTGTTTATGTCGATGTCACAGGTGTTTCAAGGAAGGCAATCATCAAAGCGGTCGGCAAAGGAATGGTGGTTGGAAAAGTCAAGATTGGAAATGACCAGACTGCCGATGTCATCGTTAGCGGTGAAGATGGCAATGTAGTCGCAGTGCAGGGTGAGAAGGGTGAGAAGGGTTCGGCGACTGGGTCAGTCAAAGAACCAGCTGGTGTCAGCGGTGCATCTTCAAGGGCGACGAGGTAGGAGAAGCAGAGTTTCCGTATTAAATCTTGGCACCAATATGATATGGAACAAGAAGTAGTTAGGGGGTTAAGAGGGAGCAAGGGTAGATTATACTCGGATGCTATTATCAAGATATACAGGAGAGAAGGGACATTGGGAGGACTCTGGGTGGTATAGATGAGAATGCAGTCACGTGACATCAATTTCAGAACTCATACAGCAGTAAAGCCCAACATTAGTGAACACCACCTAGCGCGTCGCAAATGACCAGTCGCACTGTTGAGTGAACTTTAATGGTAACTACAGAAAAGCCCACCTGCCTGCCTACGACATTGTCCAAATGAAGAAGGGATGGTAATGCAGTGATGTAGTCCCAAGAAGACAAGATTCAGGCACGCACATCTGCACCTGATCTGACTTACGATTGCCGAGTAGTTCAATAAGGTTACAAAGTTACTGGATAAAGTGCACGACAACCTCTAAGAGGACGAGAATCGGTATTCTTTCCTAGCATCATCGACGCCACCAAAGTGCGGATCGTCTGTTCCACTTCAATGTGTCGGTACGAATGTATGGGTTCGATCGTTCTCATACTCCAAGACATTGGCGACAAGATCCGTTCTAGGAAGCGCTCGTGTTCTCCGTCATGCTCCATGAAATCTTGCTGTCCCTGTCGGGGCACAGGTCACCTCTACTCGGGAATGACTATTCCGATCCATCAGCAGCCTCCCTCATATCACCAGCAGAGAGGCAGCTCCTAGCCACGGCTGCGCATCTGAGCCGATTGCACAGACAGCTGCGAGAGAGGACCGGCATAATCAGCAAGGCCCACCCGTCTGCGGTATGTCGAGCCGTCTCGACCGCTATCGTGGCTGTCCACCTGTCTGCCTTCCAACGCAAGATCCTGGAGGTGGAGGCTGGCATTCTTCGCAAGGACGCTGCGCTGGTGGGCGCATATAATATTGTCCCCCTGACGGCTGTGATAGGCCAGTTCACAGGATGGATTAGGCGCCTAGAATGGCTCTGGGAGCTGGTCCAGTTCCTGTATGCGGATGTCGGCATACAGGATGCCATCCCATGTCGGGCAGTCGACGTGATTGACAAATTACGTCGTGAACTACAGACTGGTTACGCCGATGTCGCGGACACGGCCCTGAGTTTGCTCCAGGCCGCCGAAACTGCCTGGCTGAGGCAGGCCTCTTCCTGGGTCTTGTACGGCCGCATACCCGCGCTGGCGGAGCATGACTTCTTCGTATACAAAGAAGATGTCAGCGACATCGATCTATTCACATTCCGCTCCCATCTCATGCCGTCCTTCGTAAAGCCGTCGACAGCGTCCTCTATGCTCTTCATCGGCATGTCCATCAACAGGGCTCGTTCAAGAGTCGGCACGGATTTGAATTCCAACAGCCTAAATCAGCTGGCGTCGCAACATCGGGAACTCACAGAATTGACTTTCCCCATCAACAGCGCCGCATTCACCCGCGCAATCCTGAGCATCCGGCAGACTCTCTCCAGGACCACTTTGCAAAAACTCTTGCCGTTGGCGAAGGTCCTCGAAGTGTTGAAGGTCCTCAGGGAGTTCTTCTTGCTGGGGCGTGGCGAGTTTGCCATGGCCTTGACCCAACAAGCAGACGAGAAGGTCCGCAGCCGCTGGCGACGCGCTGACAACCTCGCCTACGAGAAACGCGACCCCCTAAGTACTGTTGTGGTGAAGGAGGGCGAGGTCGCCGCCGTCCTGGCGAGAACCTGGGCATTCCTGAGTTCCATGCAAGGCCAACATGCAGAGGAGGACGAACCGCTCGAACTAGCTAGGGACTTGGTACAATTACGCATTTCCAAGACGCCGTCCAAGTCCGCCGCCGCACAAGCAGAAACACAAGCACTCACAGAGGCGTATGTCTCGACCGATACCGACCCAATCCTCGATGCGATCGCACCGACGCCCTTCCACAACTTCCTCTTCTCGGTCCCCGTCGCGTTGACCATGGACACCCCGTCGCCACTCGACCTGTTTCTCACGCCGTCTAGTCTGCAGATATACACCGCGATAAATTCGTATCTGTTATCCATCCGGCGGGCGCACCTCCGACTTACTGATCTGTGGAAGATCACATCCCTGCGCCGCCACCATCCGCCTCCTCCTCGGGCGCCCTACGGAAGAAATTCCAGGGCCGGCAGGGCAAAGACGAAGCTGCTGCGCGAGCGGTGGTCCTCTCGCTCGTCCGCCATGCGCAGCACATGGAGCACCAGCAGCGCGGCCATCTTTTTTCTGGGGGAGACGGAGACGTATCTCCAGGTTGAGGTCGTGGAGGGACTCTGGTCGCACTTTCACGGCTGGTTGACAGGTGCCAGCGAGACGGGAGAGCATGGTGTTGTTCACGGGCAGAACCGCACACCGACGACATCGGAGAAGAAGAAAAAGAAGAGCGAAACCGGGACTGTATCAGGAAACACCTACGAGGGTATAAGTAGTAGTAGTAGGGTTAGCACAACGCCGACGACGAACCCCCCCGCCGAAGCCGAAGCCGAAGCCGAACACAAAAAACATCAGCATCACGACCCCCAGACCATTGGCATCGCGCACGCGCAGTACCTCAAACACCTCGTCCGGCGGCTCCTCCTGACCCAGCGCGCCTTCGCGGCCCCGCTCTTCGACCTCCTGACGCAGATCGAGTCGCTCGTGGCGCTCGTGCACCGCCTCCACGCCGTGTGGCACGCGGCGGACCTGCAGGCGGACGAGGGCGTCGTCGACGCCTTCGCCCCGGACCTCGCGCGCGAGGAGCGGGACGTCCGGGCCCAGCTCCGCGGCGTCGAGGGCAGGGTCAGGCAAGGCGTCGAGGATGTCGTGAAGGCGATCAGGGAGCTCAGCCTGAGCGACGCGTTCGCTGCTGAGATGGAAGGGGAGGGAGAAGGGGAGGGAGGAGTTGTTGATGATGGTGGTGTAGAGGATGTGGATGTGGATGTGGATGAAGATGATGACGGGGAGGGAGAAAGGAGGAAATATAGACCGAAGCGTGTAGGCGGCATCGACCGGCTCCTCATGAAGCTGGATTTCGGGGGCTGGCTTGAGCTCTCGAGAGGTGGCATGAGCATGGAGGGTGTTGAGGACTGAGCGGGAGCGGGATGGGCTCTGATCGAATTCTAGGTCTTGTAATTAATTACTCGTCTCTTCTGTTGAGCCTTGAGCAGGAGACAGACTACTTGGTACTGCCTCACCCTAACCTAGGTTGCACTTAATATTTGCAACAGCACAAGATCTGTGTGAGTGATCACAGTTTGTACTTGACCTTAGTTACTTACGTCGCATTGCATTGCATTGCAACCCATGAAATGTAACGAAAAGAGTACTGTCAACAACACGACTGAGAGATGAATGAACAAGGACAGTCTAATCTCTATTCCTTCTTCTCGTCATCCTCTATCCATACCCCAACAGCCCCCAACCGTTCATCTCTATCTATCCCCGTTCCTCAAGACGGATCCCGCGGCGCGATCGAAATTCATTCATTAAAACAAACTTCCCTCTCGCTGTCGCTGTGCCTCTCGTAAAAAAAAAAAACTCAATACCGCCTCCCGTTATAACACCCCTCTTCCTTTGTCACCATAGTCGTCTCGTCTTGTTTCGTGTACACATTTGCCAAAGTGATGCAATGCAGTCAGTCAATGGAAGAAGCAATTTGATAAGGTACCCTCGCCTGTCCCCCCAAAACTCCGATCCCGATGTGGCAAATGATAAGCGCTGGTGATGATGATGATGGCGTGGTTCCGAGACGGTAATAAATTAGAAAAAAGGACAATGTGTAGAACGTAGTCTTCCGCTTAGCTCCTCGTGATTTCGTAGGCAGCCTCTAGTCAAAAACCACATCCCCTCCCTGGGCCTTCTTCGTTATGTTATGTTGTTTCTGTTTTTACAGCTCTGGTTCTGGTTCTGATTATTTCGTTGGTATCGCTGGCGGGGTCAATCGAAAGGATAAAGCTCCACTGGGTGTGGTCGAGGGCGAAAGATGCAAAATAAGGTCTGTCGCTTTTAGAAGGCAGCTACCGTTTTTGAGCGAAGTGAATTGCTTGGGCGCTGCTGATGATGTTCCGAGAACCGACGGTGAAGCAGTTGCTGCACAAATGAACGAGGTCCCGAATATTCGACGTCCGGCAAACTGAAGCGCCGGAGGCGGTGCATGGCAGGTTGCCATCGTGTCTTGATGCAGTCGTCCACGAGAGCCATCAGGCCGGTTGCGACAACGACACTGAATCAAAGAGTTAGTTAGCCAGCCAATCGTTTGCATGAGGAGGGCAGAAAGCAGTCAAGATTACACTTACTCAGCGACGTCTGTGTGAGCAACGATCAGACTCTGATGGCTTATCCACATGCTGTAGGGAGGGATCCAGCCGCCGGCTTGCTCGTCAATGAGAACCTGATTTGGGGATCGACTTTCTGGCACCATATGGGCCACTGCCACCTTCTCGCGGAAGAGGTGATAGGACACTGTCGCTGTCATCTTGTCCTCGACCCGTCTCCAGCTGTAGTTGTTGCCCCACCACTCGAACTCGTACTTCTTCGTCTTGCGTCCACGGCGCCGCAGCTCCACCCGGGCGTAGTTGGAGAACTCCAGCTTGATGATATTGGAGGGAACGAGACGCGGCTTGTGCTTGTGCTCCAACGCCAAGGAGCTGTCAAAACCACTGGCGAGCTCCTCGATAGTTCCAGCGCCGGAGTGGCCGGTTCCGGGACGACTCCTGGCAGCGGAGAACAATGAGCTAGACGTGGACATGCGGCGGAGGACTGGACGGCCGGTAAGTGTCTTCAAAGCCGTAGATACGGCCTTCGGGATATGGCGTGCCTCGGCCGCGTCGATGTACTTTCGCTTCGAGGTGCAGACCTCACGGCCAGACTCGCGGCAATAGCGCCGCAGTGCAAAGTCTCGTCTGGCCAAGTCGATCATTCGCAGGTGGAAAAGCTGCACCGTCTGTTTCCGGCGGCCATACACGATGGTGTCGATGCGTAGATTCATGTTGCCATCCGGCGTCAGGTCGTCGTGACGAATGATGAGCTTGTTCATGGACGGGAAGAGCTCAGCAAATGACTCGGGCGTGCAAGCCAGCACATTGGCATCCTCGATCGTGTGGCGATATGCGGGCAGAGGTGGGATTTCCGGACACTCGACGGCATAGTCAAACTCGTCATCGCCATCCGCTTCGTCGTAAGAGTCTCGCGATGAGTATGTCTCGACTGAAGACCTGGGAAATATACTGGTTGCTGGCGATAGATCCTCGTACCGGCTCGCTGACAGAGGCTTGGGAGGCCGGGAGCTTGCAGCCTTGCTCGATGGCGGCGGACTGTCATACAGAGACGACGGTGCGGTGCTTCTCGAGTCGTGTGACTCGGTGCTCTGTCTTGTCTGTCGAGTGCTCGCAGTGTGATGAGAGACGCTCGTAGAGGTATCCCTTCTGGAACCCATGATGAGTCAAGTACTTTGAGCAGGAAGGAGGCAGCAACCGTGCAGGAGGCCGTCCCACGCTGATATTTATTGGGGGTCCTGACTGCCGGTCCCCAAGTGGGCCGACAGGTGCACGACGTAAATCTGTTTGGTGGATTATATGTAGAGGCCACTGCGGCCAGGTGAGGATCCCGCTCGATGCTTGATGGCGGACAAGGAGATGGCCTCTATCTGCTTATGATGCTAGGAATGATTCTGAGGTAATTGTATAAGCGTCGTGCTTGGGCTGCTGCAATGAAGAATCGTCAAGAGGATTTCAAAGACAGCACTTTCAACCAAGTTTGTGGGTTTGGTGGGACGTGTGTGGATTTGGGGCAAAGTCCGATCAAAATTGTTGTCTTAATTCATTTTTAAAAAGCCCGAGTAATCTCAAGGATAGTCCCTGCGTCAATCTGTCAATTGGTTGCTGGAACAACACAGCGTAATGAGAGTTGTCACATCAGTGAAGCGTTGGATGTGCGGACAATAAGAGGCAAGGGTGTGTGTTAGGTACTGTGTATACGTAACCTAACCTACTTCTCAGTAGGCAGTTAGGTGGCATACAGTATATACAGCATACAGAGAGAGCAAGATCTGTGTATATCTTACTGTATGTTATAGAGAATTACAGAATGAGAGACGCAGGTGGACAAGGAACACCAACACGACCAGCACGCAAGTCCATACGGAGGGTCACCCGCCTGTGTAAAATCGGAGACCAGCGAAACTCGGTGTTGTTGGCAACCTGCTCACACATCGTGGGGAGTCTGCCACCCCCTGGCCAGTACCTCATGATGAACTAATGTGGTGTGTCGTGGTCTCATGGATTCACGGACTGGGTAATCAGATTAGGACTGGCTGGACGCCGGGCTGTCTTGGTTCTCGCTCGGCCTTTGGGCTATCATCCATGTCGTTGAATGTGGTGGAGCCTGGTAGATATTCGAGATCGGGTGGGCATGTCTGGACTGGACTCTGGACAAACTAGGTTAAATTGGTTTGAGCTTTTGGGGGACTCGTGTGTGGGGGTCCGGGCGGTTGATGAGACGTATACAGATTGTACTTCTGTACAGCAGTCCCTGCTTATGTACATAAGTGCATGTATGTAACTGGCCTGCCTGTGACTTACATAACAGCAACAGGCCTGGTACCAGCGGTTAGAGCGGCTACAGAGCACAGATGGAAGTTCAGAAGTTCAAAGTTCCTAAGAACACCCACTTTCAATAGATACCTACATGTACCGACCGGAGGGTATAATCCAAAGAGTCTATGTACTCAGTAGATAGTATGTAAACAACATTATTGGCGAGCATGCAACGGAGTAAGCATGATGAGATGAACATTACATGGTAGATAGGATAATGTTGTGGACCAGCATGACAGATGGTGTCGCAATGAAGCAGGTACCTCGGTACAGCAGTACACTTGATGCAGTGCAGGTGTTGGGTGACATCGATGTGTTGTTCACTTGCAAGATATCAGGTACAGCAGTACAAGCGTAATACAAGGGCTCAGTGCTGGGGCGTGTCTACTGCAGTGCCTTACGTACTCCTTCCTACACGAGGGTACTCCAACTCCCAAGGTGATGGATCCCGCACAGTTCAGCAGCTTCAATCAAGTTCTTTGGGCACTTTATTCAGGTTCCTCGGTATCTAGAGTAGAGTTAAGTACGCAAGCCCACTGATTTTCGAGGACCCTTCGAGATCTAAAGTGCCCTCCGAGTGGAGACCTTTCCTTTTTTTAATCCTCATCAGCAGGAGATGGCATGGTACAAGCATCTGACAGTCTCACGACTGATGACTGCCTTAGGTTAGGTCATTATGAATCCCAACAATTTCAGTTCGGCAGAGGAGTGCGCAGCTTCCCCCAAAAACCAAAAGTTGATAAAATTCGGGAATTTTTCATGTCCTCTCCGAGCATGTGACTTGTTGCCAGAGTTCGGGTCGCATTGCATGCCTTGTTTAGAACAAGGTGAGAAGAGATTGCATACTGAAGAGTTGGTACTGATGCCACCACAGTAGGTATTGCAGTTTCGGGCCAGGCCCTGCCGAGTCCCGGACCATTCCGGGAGTCAATCCAGGATTGCCAGAGACAAAAGTGGTACAGCAGTATCCCAGCAAAAACTACCAGCTACCCCGGCTTTCCTTGCATACCTTCAATTGATTTGCAATATAGCAGTGGTACTCTCTTAATCGCTGTAATGCATCAATTGAACTCGCGGCATAGTCGTCTGGCGCAGACAATGACAACAAAGCAAAACACAATGTCGGGCAGTAGATCTCAAGATGGCATGCACAAAACACCTGGCAGTTGAGATCATCGACTCAAACAAGAGCACAGCATACACGTGTTGGTTACCGTGTACAGCACCCAAAGGTTTGATTAGGCATCAAGAGGAAGAAACCTCCCTGGGAACACTTTGGAGGAACAATCGTGCTCTTTTACAGCAGTATTACCATCATACCTTGTCCAATGATGCAAAGCCAGTATGGCATTGTTATGGCGACAAGCACCTTTGCATGCATAATGCATCCTCTCTTCCCTCTCTTCTAGAATAGTAGCCCAACCAACGGGCGAATCAGCTGCTGGTAGCCAAGCTGCAAGACGACCATCGGCCGTGTGGCATCTTCCCATTCGCTCGTCCATTTTGAGAAACTCCCTCTTTTCTTCAGGCTGTCCCCATCACCGCGCAATGGTTGGTTGCCAGATGTCGAACTTCGGATCCCATTTTACTGGAGCTGCTGAGAAGGGAAAGGCTCACATGGATCAAGTCACTCTGGCTAAAGCCCAGCTGAGATGAACGACCGTGAACTTCAACCACGCAACACACCAAGTCCCTTCGTTCTTGCTCCATGGTGGGCTCATCAAGGTGTAAAGCACGTCTCCCGCCTCGTCTTCAATCTACAACCAGGCGATGGCGGATGTAAACACGGATTTTCACGCGAGTATGCACCAGCTTACTTGCACTGCCGATAGTCCATGCCACGCGGGCGACCCCGGGCTCTGTGTATAGAGTATTTCTGTGTAGGCTGTTATGGTCCCCCATCTCTGCCACAGCGAGCCCATTGGCATTGAGAGGGCCCTGGGCAGAATCGGCAATTTCCATACTGGTCCCTCCAAATCCCTTGTCGAACTTTTAACACCATCGCCTCGCCTGGGGAGGCAAGGTGATGGTCTGTGATCAGTTCTGTACCAACAAAAACTCAATTAGTTCTTTCTTTCTTTCTCGGCTGACTACAACATCTACCTGCTCTGCTATATCCAAAGAACTGTTATGTACCCCACAGATTCGAAATACCGAAACCGGTATATCGTGTATTGTGGTCCCGGATATTCCTATTTGGCCGGAGATGAGGGAGCCACCAATACAAGCCGTCACTCACTCACGTGGCCCATGGCAATCAACTTCTCTTTGGTAGTGTCGGTCACTCCTTGGGGCCTACACTTGGGGCTATGACTGGGAGATGTTCAATAAAGGCTGTTACTACACACTTCATCCAGGGCAATAACATGTGTTGATTCCTCGTTCGGGACCGGCCCAGCAAGTTCCCATTCGCTTGGAGCAGTGCTAGCGGATTGACCCTCGTTTTGGCTGCTCGGATCATCGTGGCACGTCAGTGCCAATCAGTCAAAATGTCTATCACAGCACTTACTTCTGGTTGATAACATTCTGGTGAATCATAGAAGAATAAGCTATCTTTATCTATATACACTTTGCCACGCAACACCTAGCTATGCACTACCACTCTATCCATTGACCATCGAACTGGGGTTGGGGTAGATACCTGGAAAGTCGAACCCAGTCTCATTTTATACTTGTTCGTTGGGAAGAGATAGGTCCAACGTTTCCTTCCTATTTTACCCTCCTGGGTGAGGTTGTACAAGAGTATTCTTGGATCTCGGACAGTAGTCTGACCAAGGACACATTGTAAGTTAAGTCTCAAGATCGGCCATTAAGAAAGGGATAAGGGATCTTCTGGTACATTATCCTAGTCTTGTCACAAAACACACCTGAAACGTCCTTGACAATGCGTCAACGTTGATCTTTCGGGAGCTGACTTGAAGATGCGGTGCAACATGGCAGATCTTGCACGTCTATGAACCCATTGGGTAATGATATGTTGATAGGTCTGAATATACTTATGCACCTCGTTAAGTGGCCCTAGCAACGTGCGTAAGCGGTGTCGTATCTTACAGCCTACTGTCTCAGTGCAGTATTGACAAGATCTTGCAGCCTTCGACACCATATGAATTTAAAGGACCATGTCATGTGACAAGCTGTGAATTGTAGTAAGACAGTCACCACTGCCATCGGCCTTGAATCACTCCTTTTGTCTATCTCCCCAACCGAAGGTTTTTTGCTTCTCTTCCACTTCTTCACTGAGCATGGCGCATTACAGGCACTGCAGAAATGCAATGTATTATCATCCCGCCATAGCCTTTAGGTTATTTCCTTCTTCAATTTCTGCAAGGCAAAAGGGGGGTTTGGCATAACTCGGGGATACAGGGGGGTGGGGTTCTAAAGTATATATAGGAGACAGTAGAATAAGCTATCATAGACAAGATACTGCTAGGTTACTAGTAGGAAATGCTTCAAGTCTATCTCACGCGTAAACGTTCTCTCCCTCTTCTTTACTTAGTATGTACAACAGTAGGAATTAAGCAGTCAGTCCAAATTCAGGGGGCACAACTTGATTTTAGGACAACGGAGTGTAAGGAGAGCAGATGGCACTTGTGCCTTGCTGATTGATCACTTCGGCAAACAGCATTAAAAGTCTTCAAGTCGAACTTGAACAGTGAAAAAACTCTGATGCAGGTTTGCTATGTCTGGCTCAAAAAGTAGGTTAATGTGTTTGCTGTGCTTCGGATCCTTTATCTCAACATTCATCAAGAAGAATGAAATACGGACGAGTAAAGTTTGACGGCCAGGCGACAACCAAGGGCCTGGCTGCACCGAGATCAATTGTTTGAAGGCTAGGTTTGTGAAGTATCCTGAAACACAGTGAGGCTTCTGTGGGCCATGTGCATGAACAGAAATTTCAATGGCAGGATCAAGGACGGACGGGAGCCTGATTGCCGATGATTGTCGTGCACGCTTACGCCTCGAGATACCACAGTGACGTAGTTTATTGCGCGAAGCTACGTTGGAGCACGAGCTTGTCCCTATGTTCAGTGAATAAGCTGGTGTTTGCTCCAGATCAATGGAGAAGGTAGACTACTGGGAGAGTGTAGCTCGAAAACTGAAGCACTGAGCATGTGCACGGTGCACCACCAGCAGAGCAAACACGCAAAAGGGGTGGCCCGAGCTGATCGATGAACATCAATGTGCCATTGAGGGCTAGATTCAAGCCTTTGAACTTGCCATTTATACACACCTGACTGTTGTAGCAAGCCGCTAATGGCAAACCAATGATCCCATTCGAGCTTTGGCCGACCTTCTGTGAACAATCAAGTACCACAACCACAGTCAGAGAAGGCTGTGACCAATGAGCGGCCGTGCAGGGTGGCAGAATTATGTCAACAAGCGCCTTGTATTACCCGCCACACCGCCCGACAATTATGTATAAATAAACTGCCCAGGCGCCGACTCTTGCACTCAACTTTCCCTCCCTCATCATCACGCGCCTCCACGGTCTTGGACGCCGACCACACCTGGCCGCACAACACACGGCTTGTGACAATGACTTCAGAACCGACTGGGATATCGTGCTACCCCGGCTCTGTCAGGGAGTAAGTAATAAACAATATGCTTATCCGCAATCAGCCTTTCCTCTCTAGCCTGACTTTTGATGGGCAAGGCACTCGCAACACCGAACACAGCATGATTAAAAATTAACTTGTTTCTCTTACTTTCATTGCCAACCATCCAGTGACTAACACATATACTCTGTTTATAGGCGTTGTTGAAGACTACTTTCTGTCTTCACCGTTTACATCAACGTCTCCTTTTCCTAGAGTAGGCACAGAAGACGCCAGAGCCTGCCCCAGACTCACCGAGTCTCGTGGCTGCTCAGCGGAGTGCTTCTCGTTCCACACCAAAGAGCAACTCTAACTCCTGTCTCTCTGGTGGTAAGTTTCATTCGTGCAAAGAGCTTAGAAACTGACCGGCCCTGACACTGACTGACGCCTTGAAAGCCCTCTTCAGCCTCTCTCCGCTACCCGAGAGAGTGACTGCCGAAGGCACCTGCAATTAGACGTTGGATCGTGCCCCGCCTGCTTGGCCGAGATGAAGGTCCCGTTTCATCCTCTCTGCACCTACAGCGAGAGTGACTGCCGAAGGCACCTGAAAGCACACATCATGCCCCGCCTGCTTGGAAGGGCACTAGATGTTCCCGAGAACTGCCCGGCCACGCCATCCATTGGCCTTCCGAACAAGGAGGCCCTCGAGGAGTGGAGGCATTTTCAACGTATGAGCCCTGAAAAGATTCACTACCATCAGGTGGTGTATTTGAATTTCGGTAAGTCCTTGCTCTCCTTTTCTTCCTGCTTGACCGACTCTGACTGACACATTAGAATAAAACCCAGATGCCAAATATACCAGAATGTCCACTTACCGGGAACTCTACGACGCATTAGTCCTACAGCTTGCTTAGCTGAGAGAACACCTCGGGGCTTTGGAGCCAGCTCATGGGCTGAACCATCTTTCGGACTGCACCATCTGTGGCACTGTGCCTTTCCCGGTGACATCGACTGTCTCCGGCCCGGGTTCACAGCCTCAACAACAGCTACTTCGGCGTCCCGGACGCGCACCATGCGTCGCCTCTTCCACGCGCTTCCGCGGCCCGGTTTCACAGCAGCAGCATCAGCACACTGCGGCGGCCTTCCGTCGTGCAATGTGCCAGGAGGTTTTACTGCTTCCGCGGCCCGGGTCAAGAGGAATCCAACCAGAATCATGCGCCGCGCTTTTGCCCATCTCTTGCCCTCGACCTGCAGATCCGAGACATCATCAGTCCGAACGCGCTGTTTGGGGGCACGATAGAGCCCCTCACTCGCCAGTGCGGCCTGCTTGGCCAGCGCCAACAAATCAGAGTCCAATGACACATTGGTCAAACTTGAGGATAATACTCCCGTGGAACACAGTGGGCATCACGCGAGAGCGCCGTACTCAGACATGCTCGGTACATCCGAGCCTCTCTCTCCCATCTCTCCTGTTCCTCCCTGCTTGGGGCCTGGAAGAAGGGTAGGTTAGAAGCTTTTCCGATCATACCTAGGGATCCAAGATGACAGTTCCTTTCAAACGCAAGGGAACAGAGAGACACAGAGAAAGCAGGCAAGGGGATATAAGTTTTGCCGAAGTTCGCCACCACAGACAGCGCCGCAACCAAGGCACTCGCTCGCTCGCTCCCTTCCTGACCAGGGTTGACAGTGTCGGGCATCCCCTTTTTCGCGCGGAAGGACCACCATCGGAAACAATACATGCTCCTCCACTCTAATGACCCATGTTGCTCGCTCCTGTACCAGGTTCGCCAGCACTTGGGACAGATGGAGTCGCAGTGTCCACAGACCCGACTTTTTTGTACCCTGCCTTTCTCTTCCGTGTCCGCGGACTCGACGCTGGAAGTATAATCGATTTCCATCTGACGCATCGTGTGCAGTCCAGCCACGTTGAGGATGTCTTGGTCCGTGAAGCCCGCCATGGTGGCCGGACATAGCATAAGTAGGCGCATCCCGGCCCCTTACGTCGTTGGCGCTCTCCTGTCCCGGCCTCCGACGCCCCTTCGCGAGGATTCACTTCTTCGCCGAGAAGGAAGAAGATGATGATGAATCCTTCCCGGCCTAGTGTCCCTGCTACCCCTTCTCCCCCCCTGCTTGGGTTGAAGTCCCCACACTTTACACGGCTTGCCAACATCGGGCAGACACTTTTCCGCGCACAAGGAGAGAGCAATGAGAACACAAATACATGCTCCTTCTTTCCTTTCCGGGTCCAAAGTGTGCCGGCTCCTGCTCCTGCTCCGGTACCAGGTCCGTGATTGCGGAGGACCACTTCTTCGCCGAGACTGAAGAGAACGATGACACTTCGGGCCCCCTGCTTGGGTCAGAATCTTCCTCGCGCATTACCACCTGAGGGTCCGCGACTGCCCCGAGCCCCAAATTGCGCCGAAAAAAGACGAGGATGCACTGTACCGGCCGCTTCTCTTTCAGTTCGTGACTGCGGAGGACCACGTCTTGCTGAGAGTGAGGAGAACGCCACTTGCGGCCTCTTCTCCCCTGCTTGGGTTAGAAGCTTTCCTCAACAAATCACCAGGTCCGAGACTGCACCGAAGGACTCTTGCGCCGCATGGGAGCGGTATTACGGCTGCTTCTCTCTCACGTTCTCCCGTATCCTTTGCTTGGGTTACAAAGTTATCGTACCTGGTACAGGTCCGTGATCGCGAAGGACCACTTCTTCGCTAGAGACCGAGGAAAACGGCACTTCCGGCCTCTTCTCCCCTGCTTGGGTTAGAAGCTTTCCTCAACAAATCACCAGGTTCGAGACTGCGCCGAACGACTCTTGCGCCGCATGGGCGCAGTTCAACGGCCGCTTCTCTTCTCTCTCACGTTCTCCCGTATCCTCTGCTTGGGTTAACAAAGTTATCGTACCTGGTACAGGTCCGTGATCGCGAAGGACAATTTCTTCGCCGAGACAGAGGAGAAAGACACTTCCGGCCTCTTCTCCCCTGCTTGGGTCAGAAGCTTTCCTGGCTCATTATAAGGGTCCGAGAGTGCCCGAGGCCATACTTGCGCCGAGAGAGACTGGGATGGGTGGCAACCGGCCTCTTCTCCCTTGCTTGGGTCAGAAGCCTCCTCGCGCATTACCACCTGAGGTTCGCGCCTGCCCCAAGCCACACTTGCGCAGAGAGAGACTAGGATGCATGGCACTGGCCTCTTCTCTCTCGCTTTCTTCCTTGCGTATCCTCCCGTCTGCTTGGGTCAGAAGCAATTTTCTGGCTCACTACCAGGTTCGAGCGTGCCCGAAGCCATTTCTGCGCCGAGAAGGAAGTGAAAAACTGTCCCCGGCCTGCTTCCCTCGAATATCACTCCCCCCTCCTTGGGTTACGTAACCAGGTTTCGCCGCCACACTTCCCGCCGAGAAAACGAGGGTCAGTTCCCAACTGCCTACTCCCCTGCGTGAGAGGTACAAAGGATAGGGACGCACGACAACGGCAATGACAATGTACTGTTTGTTGCTGTTTTTGCGCGGAGAAGAAAGCAAAACTGTCCCGGCCTGCTTGCCTCGAATATCACTCCCCCCTCCTTGGGCTATATACCTTAAACCAGGTTTCGCCGCCACTTTCCCGCCGAGGAGGGAAAAAGTCCTTCCCAACTCCAACTGGGCCGTAGATAGGAGAACTTCAGAATATCCTCTCTCTCCTGCGTGAGGTACAAAGGATAGGGACACGACAGCGGATACAAGTTCGTACTGTTGGCTTTGGTCGTGGGCTAAGGGGAATGAAAAATACATTTCAATCCATTAGTCTACTAAAGTACCAAGGAAAGGCAGTAAAATGAAGTTTTTTTTTAAAAAACTCACCGAGGAAGATACTTAAAAAGGGTAGGAGTTAATAGGATTTAACCTTGCCAGATAGATAAATAAATACATATGTTATAATCAATAAAAGAAAGCCATTAGAAAAGCTTGCTTAACAAGATCTAGTGTTTCCTCTGGCATGATTTGCAATTGTACATGTAAGGTGTGAACAAAATGAACCAAGGAGTGTCACTATGTGAGATGTTGCTTTTTTAAGACTAAAGGTCCTTCATTCTTTGCTTAGAGGAGGTGGTGACAAGTAGGCCAGGTTTGAATATACTTGACATCAACAAAACAGCACTCACTTGTCTTATGTTGATTACATGCTCCCCCCCCCCCCTCGACACTGTGGATTGTGAGAAGCGATGATTTAGCGGTGTACTGTATAGAACTGACAAGCATTCCATCATCATTCCAACAGGCGGGAGGTATTAATTGAAGAGAAAAACCTATACAGTTTAAGCGTATAACAAAAAAAAAAGCCATCTGTTGATCTCAAAGGGGTTCTGGGAAGCGGTTCCATCCTGAATGCGGCACTTGGGTTTTCCAAACTGATATCCGAGCGAGCCTATCTGTTTACACGAAGTATCCTGATCTCCAGAGTCTGGTAACGGGAGGACCGATGGTGGCTCCTCCTGCCGCTATCTCTGTCAGGACGGTCCTCTACCTTGGGGGGCTTGTCAGACCTTCTCGGGCGACGAGGCGTGTCGTCAAGGCCATGCTCGGCCTTCCAGCGATCGCACCGGTGAGAACTGCATCGTCCATGGCTGCAACTCTGGTCCTGGCCCTGGCCCTGGTCCTTTCCCTTCTCCAGATCCTCCTCCCACCTCTTCTTCTCATCGCGGGCCTTCTCCTTTATTGCTTGGTCGTGCTGAAGCATGGTAGAATATGAATATGCCTGCGCGTGAAGATCGCACAACACGCCAACCTGCGCTGTTGGAGCAAAGCACTCTCTCTGCCCGCACGTGTGGAACTTGCAGCACTCGTGCTCCATTTCCTCCCCGCGCTCATCGTCCCAGTACCGAGGGTTGGGGCACCCGCGGACTTTGCACGCGTGCTCTTCACAGAACGCTCCGCCGTGGGCGGACCTAAGCAGACAGCCTTCCTCTATGCAGGTATGGCAGCAGCAATAGTTGCCCAGCCTACTACCGTAGCGCAGGACTTTCGAAGTGCAGTGACCGGCTGCACAGGCGTGATCGCGGCAATAGTCTGATCCGATGATGCACGCGAGAGGACAGCCAGTTTCATCACAGCCGTGACCACTGCACCAATCCTGATCCCTCTTCTTCCTCCTTGTGCAGGATCCGACGCCGCACTTGTGTTCTGCGCAGTATCGACTCTCATCCTGCACCTGTCTGGAACAGGACCGGCATCTATGCGCAAGGCAGTAGCGGGAATCTACAGTTCGGACGTCGCAGCAGCCATCGCTAAGGCATTTGTGGGATTTGCAGTACATCTCCCGGGGAAGTTGCTCCTCCAGGCACCCGCCGACTTCGCACTGGTAAGGTACATCGGCGTAGTGGTCAGTGTCAGGATAGCGACGCCTATCCGCGACAGGTCGATTACTGCGTGCTTCGTGAGCAGAGTTGCTTGTCGAATACCGGCGCTCTAGATGCTGTTGCCTCGGGTCATCCGCCAGACCCCTGGCGGGCACAGACCGGCGTTTGCTTTGGCGCGGAGTATGGTGAGACGGCTCCGAAGGCCTTAGCTGACGCTCGTCTCTATAGGTTGTCGCAGGCCTCCCTCGAAACGGCAGATGCACACTCCCGAACCGACGTAGCCCATGATTGTTCCCTGGTTGCCTGTCGTTATGGTGGTCCGTATACGCCGGCGGTGGAGTGACGGAATAGCGGGGAAGACGACGCGTTGGCGCCCATAAAGGATTCAGATTCATCGCTGGCAGGCAGCGGTTCTTGCCACGAGTTTTCTAGACGGCGACAGTGGCTGAACTGGCTCTTGGACGGCTCGTATGCGGTCAAGACTGTGATGGTTGAGAGCATGATCTGGACAAAGTGAGTGAGACAACAACATAGCAGCAACAACAACGACACTCCCCTCAAATAGGTTATGCCCTCCATGGCTTTCCGCTCAAGTCAATATTTCCGTAATCTGCTATGTGCAGGGTCGCCATACGCATCCTTTAAAACCACGGAAACGGAAATCATGGTGAATGCAGAATCCCAGCTCCTTGGAACCCTCCCCACATACCAGTGACTTGGGGGCGGTATTTGGGCACTTCACCCAAGGAGTAAGCAAGCAAGCAAGCAAGCATGCAAACAACCGTCGACGCCTAGGTACCCTGTTGCTCCGCCCAAGTGGACAAAGAGAGAAGGACGTAAATGGAATGCCATGCAAAAAGCCATGGGGTCATACTCTCTTTGCGCAGCCTTGGGACGGTATGCAGGTCTCATGGCCGACCTGGGTTCAGATGCGGCAACAAAGCCGTCTACCAATGTCCATACCTCCCAACCAAAGAAAGAAGGCGAAGGATTCCCGAGCCTGCAGCGATCAAAGGAATGCTAAGTGCTAAATTCATTCTTCGCTTGCATTTCCCTCAGACGATGGTATTTTGGTCAGCAGGGCCCCGTTACCCGTGTCCGTCAACAGGATGATGCCAGCATCATTTGCAGCTTAGGAGCACATAAAATGTAGGTAGCAGGCAGGTACTAGGTATAAAAAAGGGTTAGGCGCTGAAAGCGCGTTCGACTACGGGAGCACAGAAACCGAGGCATGAAGCGAAACTTGAACAAAGGAAGAAATGAGAAAGGCAAGCACAGAATACCTCCAGTGAGCAGGTCAGAAGAATGTATTCAGAAATGTTGTGGCTGTGGTTTGAATAAAGCCACAGCTCGAGCATTAGTCTACCGTGTACCTGCTAAAGGTTACCTGTAACAGTGACTCAGTCGGCGTGACCAATAGGATAAGGCAGCTGAGGATCTCCCATGCCGCCGCTCCCTTGGCAAGGTTGACACTTCTCCTTGCAAATGCACTACTGCAGCTGCGAGTATGAAATGGCTCTGTGTGAATGCCATTTCTACTTAACAGGTAGTGATGATACCATGATTCATACCTGTTGATGACTTGGCCGGGGTGAGTACGCCCAACTTGCTTATACCTTTTAGAGTTAGATAGATATTGGTAAGTTACAGATGGGTCGACAGCGACGCCTGCCTGCATGTATATATCATCTCGAGGTCGTTCCAGCTCACCGGAGGTCGCAACTCAACTTTCAAACCAACCACTATAACAGGTTTACCAGCAATCACCCAACCTCGACATCACATATCAAACGTACATGATGCCAGCCAAACGTAAAAGCAGCGTCAAAACATCTTCTACCAGATCCAAGAAGACCAAACCCTCGGAGCTGCAGCAGAACGTGGCGGTCGAAGCTGCGTCCTCGTCATCATCAGTACCGTCCAACAACACCATCAACAACAACACCCAAAAGCCCATTTACTTCTGGAAGCCCCAGGAGCCAGAGACGGGCTACCTGTCCCAGTGGTACTCGCTGCTGCCCTTCCGGGACCGGACGGACCCGGCCAAGGTCTACCCGACGGCGGAGCACTACATGATGCACCACAAGGCCCTGCTCTTCGGCGACCCCGAGATCGCGCGCCTGATCCTGGAGACGCAGTCGCCGCGCGACGTGCGCAGCCTCGGCCGCGCCGTCAAGGGCTTCGACCAGGACGTCTGGGCGCGCGAACGCGTGAGGATCGTCACGGAGGGCAACTGGTGCAAGTTCAGCCTGCCTGTCCTCGTAGACGAGGAAGAAGAGGACAATGGCGCGGGCAAAGACGACGGACAACGACAAAATGACGGTAAGAAGAGTAAAGAGGAGGACGACGACGACGATGACGGGGATGGAGATGGAGATGGTCAACTAAGAGAGTGGAAGTTGGGCCACGGCGACGGCGCCAAGTCGCTCAAGGCCGCCAGTTTCCGAGATGTCCTTCTCGCGACTGGAGACAGAGAGCTGGTGGAGGCGAGCTCCTTCGACAGGATCTGGGGTATCGGGTTTACCGCCAAAGGCGCCGACGGGAACCGGCACAAGTGGGGGATGAATCTCCTTGGCAAGTGCCTGATGGAGGTGCGTGAGCAGTTCCGAAAGGATGCTGAAGCCGCCCAAACCGCCATGGCAGAGAACAGCACAGACTCGTAAATGCCGTGTGTTCAAGCTTGTAAAGGTTAACAGCCAAACTACCGCCGTTTCTATGTTGTAGAAACATGGACAGTCCAAGTTGACACATTAAATAGATCGATTCTTGGAAGCAGTGATTAGCTATAACCGCTTGGCCGAATTATATATACTACATGATGTTCCGTGACCCTGGCAACAGTGCTCCTTTTGTCTATCATACAATGTAATGTAAATCGTCAACACAACGCCGGGAATCCAATAAATACACCAGAGTGGTGTGGATAGATCGTATGCCCGCGACCCTAAAGGCTCCCCTTCCCGCTTTCTGTAGGTAATTGTACACTTATTAAACATCCCAGCTATTGTACAACCACAAGAGGCGAAAACAGAAAATCGAAGTTCATGGTACTCTTCTTATATGTAGTCCCTGCCGCTCTTCTGCATTTCGATCAGGCGCCAGCCTCTCGTCTCCGGGTTGTTCACGTCCTCGGGCGTGCGGGTGATGCCAATGACGTAGGTGACGAGCTGAACGCGGTCTTCCATGCCCGCTGCCAGTTCGTTCGTTTTGGCGTTACGGTACACGTGCACCTCTTGTGTCCGGCAGGTGATGATGAAAACGGGAATCTCACCAGGCTCGAGCATCCGTGCCTTCAAGATGTCCACATGTCGGATGTCCAATATTCGGCCATCCGACTTCATGCCGGCTTGCAGGTACTGCTTGGTCAAGGCCTCGTAGACAGAGAACTGGGCAGCCGAGAGCCACAGTTTCAGGGTCTCCGTGTCGCCCTTTACATAGGCGTCGAGGACTTCGGGCAAGATATAATCTCGCAGCTCCTGCTGGAAGGGTTCGAGCTGGAAGCTGGGATCCATCGCCCGAATCTTCTTGATCACTTGCGCCGTCTCATTCTCGGCAAAGAATCCGGCGACGCGATCGGTAATACTCCGCGCCGTTGAGATCAAAGGATTTTCTGATTCCTGGTACACGTTCTTCATGCCAAAAATACCCTGCACGAATTTATTTTGATCGCGGAAATCGCGCCATGCTTCTTTCCAGGCGGCGTCCTTGTGCACGGTAATATTGGTACCAGCACTGTCATGGTTAGTTTGAGGCCTGGGGACAGAGAATCTCGCATCGGTATACGTACTTGGGGTCCTCGACTGCCTCCTCTATTTTCCCATGGATAGAGGCAGCTTTCTTCTGACGCAACTCGCGAGCTTTCCTCCGCTCTTCCTTTTCAAGCCAACCACCATATCTTGAGCTGCTCCCATCGTCTATGACATCTTTAACGCTCTTGTATGCTTCTGTGTCACGAATCGGCTTGGTGGCTTTGTCGAGGGCTTCTCCAGTGATGTTCGCGCCCTTTCGCACACCCTTCATAACCGGGGTTTCCCATGTCCATGCTGCGCCCTTGCCGACGGCTTGGGCAGAGCTCTTCAGAACCTTTCCTGCTGTAGATGAAACAGCACCAGTGGTTGACTCATATGCCTGTCGCGCACGCCGAACAGACTCGCTCTCGCTAAGCTGGTGGGCGGAATCGGAGAGTTGCTTAGTCGATTCGTTCCACTCTTTTGACGCTTTGAATTCGGTTTGCATGGTCTCCATGAAAACTTGCCACGGTGTCTTATCGCCGTGAGGTGGAGGAGGGGGGAGCTCCTCCTTCGCCTCTTCCTTCTCCTTGCCATCCTTGCCCTCCTCGGCTTTCTCACCGTCTGCCTTCTGCTTTTCCTGCTCTTCGGGTTCTCTTTTAGCTTCGGCCTCGGGCGTGGCATCTGAGTCGGGATGAGATGCAGCCTTCTCTGACTTGGCATCGGGTTTTCGTTGCTCCTGAAAGCATCTTGAAGTTACATGGAGACCGCGCGACTGTGTGGCGGCTATGGATTCTGGTAGGAAAGATGATCTTAAGGACGTAAGAGGGCTTGTGGAGATGCGAGAGGTGGATATTATGACATGGCGTTGAGAACAGTTGCTTGAGCTGGACAATAGCCTGCTGTAGGCTGGTGATCCTCCACCCGAGAAGACAACCAGCGAAGGCGTCCTCGCGATGGCCGCAGGAGTAGCGCCCCGACCGGCATGTCGTAAAGAACTCATACTCATCCCAGCCGGTATCTGTCTGGGACCGAATCCCTGTTGGCGAAGGGAGAAAGAATAATAAAGTGAAACAAGTCAACAATGAGGGGATGACGAAGTCTTCGCCGCGTACGACTTGCCACTTGAAGAGTTGTAACAAGTTGCAATTTGAGGTTGAGGAAGTGGGTGAGTCTGGCAAATCAAAAAAAAATCATTGGGGCAACCCTCCAAGTCAACCACGGGACGGTCTTGGACGTTGTATGGGGTACAAGACAGCCCCAAATCGAACAAATCAGATTGGATATTATGCCAAAAGCCTTCGCAGAGGCTAAGAACGCCAAGACTTTTATTGACTTATAGAGTCGCTAGTGTGTGATTACCTAACACACCTAGGTAGGTACTTTGTAAAGGGTCATTTTGCTTGGATTTTATCTGCTTTATTAGGTCCCTACTGAACAGATTAACAACGCAAAATTTCTTCGCGTCGTCACGAGGACGTTGCTCTCCAATCCGTCCCCCCGGTGCTTCTCGTCTCCTCGAGAGACAATAAGTAGGCCTTGAAGCTGCCAAGAACTCGGATGTCGCAAAAATGAACCCATCGACAACTCGCCTACTGGCGAACACGACGTCCAAGCTCGCCATATCGACACGCGCAAGTCGGCTGCCAATACGTGCCTTTTCGCAGACGAGCTTGAGGAAACAGGAGGGCGAGACCAATGCTCTACAGAAACCGACGTCGATCCTCTCCAAGATTTCACCCAGTGCATCCTCGTGGCCGACGAGGTCGCCAACCGGTCAAGCGACTAGAGACCAGGCAAGCAGGGGCAGCAATGGGGACGCAAAGGACCTGCTAGCAAAAAGCATCATCTCCCAGGCGCGGAACATACCGATGAGATCCGGGTTGGAAACCCAAAATTCTGAAGCCACCGAAGACTGGGGCCCGCCGGGGGAGCCTTTCCATTTCCACGTTTTATCACACAGACACAACACGCATATCACCGTGACGAAACCGAATCGGGACGCCATCATATCCATCTCCGGCGGGAACATAGGTTTCAAGCATGCGAAGCGCGGCACTTACGATGCTGCTTTCCAGCTGGCCTCTTATGTACTCGATAAGCTGCATCAAGGCAGTTGGCACCGCAAAATGCATGCTCTAGAAGTCGTACTTCGTGGATTCGGGCCAGGTCGTGAAGCTGTTACAAAGGTACTGCTCGGTGGTGAAGGACGCCTGATACGGCCTCTGATCAAGAAGGTGTCGGATGATACCAGGCTGAAGATCGGTGGAACGAGAGGCGAGAGAAGGAGGAGATTGGGTTAAACGTTTTCGTGTCTGGTCATGCAATACCCAACAACCGCCCAATCTTAAGATCATGAGCCTACATACCCAAAAGCTCAACAACGCTGTACCATATGATATAGTCCCGAAATATACAACACCCTTGCGCCACTGCCTCCTGTCTTGCGATGGCACACACTTGTAAATATCAAATATGAAGAAAACAAACCTGGTGCTACCATGCGCCAACCGAAATAATCCCTTGCGTCGCCCGTGGTATCCATGAGACAAGGCTCGCCCAAACGCCGTCCAGAGCAGCTAGGAATGAGACCATCCCTCCCCAGTGCCCAACCTGAGAGAGCTCATAGGTAGCAAAAGATTGACCTAAAGTTCCATGCAATCATCCTCGCCGCGGTGCTCTCTCGGAAGCGGGCAAGGGCCGACCACTGCTATCCCGAATGGCGTCTTTCGCTTTTCCCCGAGATCCGTCAAGCGACTGGTGTCCCTCTAGAAGAGGAGGGCCGCCGCTCCTCAGCCCATGCGATGAAGCAGCTAGAGTATGCCGAGGTTGGGCCCTCAGCATACTGGAACCTTCGTCAGTATCTAAATCGCTATCGTCGTTTAACAACCCGCCATCAGCAGTTTCGTGATTAGGAGGTGCGACCAAATCACGGGGTACGACGCAAGGCAGAGCAATACCGATCGCCGCCGCTCGATTTAACCAGCTCGGGCCCGGTCGACCAGTAAGCTTCTGGCAAAGATAGCTTGTAAAGTGGTTGCAGTTACGGGTCAAGATGTTATAGGCAGAACCGTCGAACTCGACCGAGGCTCGCTGTATGATGGCGTCGATCTCGGCCTGGGTCGCGAACGTGAGGCCGTGTGCGATTTCTGTTCGGAACGTGGCCCCGGGAGGTACGGTCTGGGGGGGTGTCCAATACACCCCAGTAGCGCCTGGTTGGTCATGCCCGCCGTACGCATATTCCCTGCCGTTGATGACTACGCCAGAGTGCAGGAGAGACGTGCCGAAGGTCCAAAGTACAGACGAGAGGCGGCCGGGCTGTTCGAAACGCTTTCAGTCAGAACGCATCCGATGATTACCCATCTCATTAGGTAGTATCCCGAAGGAAAGAAACTACATACAGGGAGAAGGTCGTAGACGTTAATGATTACTTCGGTCCTTGTTAACGAGAGCGTGGACCTGTGCGACTGTCTTGTTGGTTTACTAGGCGAGGGTTTCTTGGATGATGACATAGTGAGGGAGCACGGGAACGAAGATCGAGGTCAACGACCCAGCGAATTTACTAGAGATGGACCGAACTGTAAATCATATATTTTGACGACAAACTTCTTCAAGGGGATGGTGGAATTCAACATCCATACGGCGAGCAGCTTTAATTTATTTTGAATGAGAAGAGCAAGTAGGTACTACCTACCAGCATACTTGTACATGGAAGGCAACATGCTGTTTCAAGTTGTGTGCTTCCGTCAGGGCACCGCAACAGGCTAGCCCATATTAACGATTGCAGGAAATCATTGGTAGGAATGGGAGAGCCACGAGAATGTACTTATGTATGTATATGAAGGAAGAGCTGATAGCCAATGATCCCATGATGCACAATACTACAGCTGTTTCAGCTTCCAAGGATTTGAAGGATGCACAGGTCGGGTTGACAACGCTGGAGACCAAGTCGTTTAATCCAAGCAACCCAGTGCTGGAATGGCCGCTTTTAGCGGCCTGGCGTGCCTGGTATGCAGCCCAGTCCAACCCGTGTGGTGTATGCTGTACCTATGAGATGATGCGAGCTGATAACTTCAAAGACACTGAGGTTCTGACTCTGCAAGGAAACTGGGTCAAGGTTGACAGAAGTCAAGAATACATACATTAGATAGTATACTCAACTAAACAGCTGCCATGGACAGCACATTGCTTGAAACATTGGTTATTCAGTGAGGTTCAGATACGTATTCGGTACCCTTAGGTTAGGTAGTGTGTACAGCCGAGGTAGGGGCACCTTCATGTTTTAGTCTAACCTAGACGATATGGGTACATTTCTGTCATCGGTGAAATAGGAGCTCCGGTCTCCGGGCATGGACTGCATGGAGGGGTATTCTGGAGAAATTGGAACAGCGTAAACCAAGAACCAATAGATTGCAAGAATGCAGAGAAGTTCAATTTCTTAGAATCCACTTTGCGCATCAAGGAATTTTTTCCTCCAGCCCCTCATCTAAAGATCTTTGCTGAACCAAGAACAAAATAAATCTCAAATCATACCCAACCATCTTCAATCCCCCCCCTCTCTCTCACAAGGTCTGCCTTCGACCACATTCCGAAGCAACCAATACGGTCATTGACTTGAGCAGACCGCTATCGCGTTTGTTCAACGAGACCTTGAGGCTGGTCCACAGCCAGACCTTTTCACGACGTCTTCCTCCACTTTCTTTCCTACCCCCTTCGCTTCTTTCCCACGCCTTTTTCGACCCCTCGCAGCGAGTTCTGCGCTTTCCCCCCAATTCACTCGAGTGCCTAGTTGCACTACCATATACATCACCACTCGAACCTACGCAAAACGCGCACGCCCAAAGATGGCTCCCAAAAAGGCTGCGGTAGAAGAGAAGATTCTTCTCGGTCGCCCTGGCAATAACTTGAAGGCTGGTATCGTCGGTCTGGCCAATGTCGGCAAGTCGACTTTGTTCCAGGCCATCACCAAGTGCTCGCTTGGTAACCCTGCTGTAAGCTTCTAAATATCCCCTCGACCTCTTGTGGATAGGCTGAGGCTGTTGCACGCGTGTACATGTCTGACATGTATGCTGGATAGAACTTCCCGTTTGCCACCATTGATCCCGAGGAGTCTCGTGTCATTGTGCCGGATGAGCGGTACGACTGGTTGTGCGAGAAGTACAAGCCCAAGTCTCGAGTGCCAGCGCACTTGACCATCTACGATATCGCAGGCCTTACCAGAGGCGCCTCGACTGGTGCCGGTCTGGGCAATGCTTTCTTGTCACATATTCGAGCCGTCGATGCCATCTTCCAGGTCGTACGGTGTTTTGATGACGCCGAAGTCATTCATGTCGAGTCTTATGTCGATCCTGTCCGCGACTTGGATATTATTGCCGACGAGCTACGTACAAAAGATATCGAGTTCACAGAGAAGGCGATAGAAAACCAGAAGAAGAAGACTCGTGTTGGCGGACAGAGCCTTGAGGTGAAGAAGGCCAAGGAAGAGGAGGCCATAATGGAGAAGGTTCTTGCCTGGTTGAAAGACGGCAAGGATGTCCGAAAGGGCAACTGGACTTCGAAGGAGGTAAGATTGCGCGTCTCCTATCTGATCCTTCACATGATGCGAACCCCCACCTTTTTATGATGACAAAGGGCCATAGCGCCTGATTCAAACCCAGCTCTTCGAGTGCCTCACTTATACAACGCTAGAGTGCACATGAGACAAGAAACATGCTCTGATTTCTCTCGCAATTTCGGACATTTTGCTTTCACTTGGACATTGGAGTAATATGTACTAATTCGAAATGCATAGGTCGAGGTTATCAACACCCTCATGTTGCTCTCCGCCAAGCCGGTTGTATATCTGATCAACCTTTCCGAGAGAGATTACACACGGAAAAAGAACAAGCACCTGGCAAAGATAGCAGAATGGATGAAGGAGCACGCCGCGGGCGATCCCATCCTTCCCATCTCTGTCTGCTTCGAAGAGCGCCTGGTGGCCCTCGGGGACGAGGCAGATGCAGAGTGCAAAAAGCTCGGAATCGAATCTGCGCTCCCCAAGGTCGTCACCACGATGCGGAAAGCGCTGCATCTCGGCAGCTTCTTCACCACTGGTACCGATGAGGTGCGACAGTGGACCATCAGACTAGGCACCAAGGCGCCCCAGGCCGCCGGTGTTATCCACACGGATTTTGAGAAGACGTTTATTCAAGCGATAGTATATAACTTCAGTGTCTTGAAGGAACTCGGCGACGAAGCCGAAGTGAAAGCCAAGGGTAAGATCATGACCAAAGGAAAGGATTATGTGGTCGAGGATGGTGATATTCTCTTGATCAAGGCTGGAGCCGCCAAAGGTTAGATGGGTGACCGACCACCCTATCTAAGGCGTCATGTTAGCGGCCAATGCGTAGAACGGTAGCATAGATTACGATGCGAAAATCTATACGCTGGTTCAGGAATGAGTACTACAGTTTCTCAACCCTTGCTATACATGTCCTCATATTCGTTGCGATGCTGGCTATCCCTTGGTGCTTTTTCCACACAAATGTCACAACGCAGTGTATCTTGTCTGTCGATGAAAGGACTCATGTTGAACAGTGAAAGATGTCTGTCTGGGTTAGGCAGAAGACAAAGCGGACTTGCACACTGGATGCCGCTTTGTCGAAAGCGGTCTTTCAGCATGATTCTCTCAAGCAGATCCACCCGAATCCAGGATGCAAGGCAACTTTCTACAATCTTTGGATCAGAGGCGATTTATCTCGACAGCTTGTCGCGCGCCTTGGACAGAGGCTTCGCTGGACAAACTTAGTATTCATACATTCTAGGAATAGGCGCCTTTCATTACGGTGGTGTCGGTCCCAGGCCGACTTGCCATATCATTATTCATCCTCGACTGTCTCACCGACACCATGGATCACCATCGTAACCAGAACCGCAGGAAGTGGCCGAAGGAGGCCGTCTACTCCCCCAACATCGACACGGACGAGTTTGAGAAGAGGTACAGCGAGGAGCTGAAATATCTGCACCGTGCATTCCTGAAGAAAGAGCGACGTCAACGTCGGCGGCTTCGACTCTCTCGGCAACAACGGGACGAAGAACGTTACCGATACCAAAAGCAAAAGAGTGACGAGATGAGAGCGGAAAAGGGGGGGCTCCCGACTAGCGAGAGGAGTGGCGAGGACTCCGGGCCCAGCGGCGATGTGTCTGTAGGTCCGAAATTAGGAACAGGAGTAGTAGGTAAAGGAACGGGGACGGCTAAGGTTAAGTCAACGCGGGACGGGGAGCTAAGTAGGAAAGGGAAGGGAAAGGCTGTCGTGAAGAAGAACAGAGACGGAGTGTCGGAGGAAGAAGAAGAGGATGGGGCGAAAACCGCTATCGGCCAAGTCACTTCTCCTCCTCCTCCACCTCTTCTTCCTCCTCCAAGCTCGTTGAAAGCTACGTCCGCGAAAAATATATCGAAGAAGGTGATGGATAATAGGAGTAATGTAAAGGATCGCGAGGACCGCGATTCTCCCGAACCACTGCGCGAGATGGCGACGGAGAGAAAACGCAAGAGAACATCACCTGGACCTGCTGGGCGTGGATACGTTACCGAGGAGGAGGACGAAGGAGAGCACTCTTCTTCTTCTTATTCTTCTTCTGAAGAAGCAGAAGAAGAAAATAACGAAGACGATGAAGACGAAGACTATCGAGAAGACTCGGACCCAGACCCTTCCACATCCACGGACTCGCAAAGCGCCAAAGCGACGAAAAAACGAAAAGCAAGAAGAGCAAAACGAACATCAACAAAACGCAAAGCAGATACGACGAACATGAACACCGAACCCCCCCCTCGATCTCAAAGCCCTCGCGAAAGTGGGACGCGCTCTGAACTTCTTGGTCCGCGCCAGGAGGCACGGGATCGCGTCGGCTGGAATCGCGGCGCTCTCGCGCGTGAGCAGGGAGCAGTGGTCGAGACTCGCGGAATCTGCTAAGGTTACGGGCGATGGCGAAGATGAAGTCGCCGAGAACGCGAAGCACGTGGCTAGCGTGCTGTTGAATGATATCTCGCCTCGCGAGCTAAGGAAGTTGGCGAGGAACGCGGAGATCCTGAGACAGGAGCTGGAGGTGTTGGGTGTGAGGATAGAGTAAGCAAGTGAAATTATTACAGTAGGTTAGATAAATTACAACAACTAGAGTTTCATCTGATGGCCAAATCGCCAGGGTTACATCTTCGCTTGAAAACTAGGGACTTGATGACAAATTCCTGGCCCTCCTTTCTTTCCTCGGTCTCTGGCCGCCACCGCACCAGCGGCGTGTTATCCTTCCGCGCCTGCCTTGCGGGAACGCGGTCACTCACCCATTCGACACCGAGCGCCTCATCAAAGGGATATCTATGCGCACCGCGCCAGCGCACGACCGACTCCTTCACACCGTCCCACTCGAGCCAGCTTCCTTGGCCAAGCGGGAAGGTCCAGAGCTTGGCGCACCTGATGACCGAGTCCAGCTGGTCTTCCTTGATGTCGTGCACTTCGAGGGCCAGCTCGAGCCGTTGCAAGTCGGGCCAGTGCTCGGCAAACTGCATGCCCCAGCAGGACTGTTTCTCGAACTCGCCCAGATCAAAGTCGGGTTGCCTTCCTTCTTTCCGGGCCTCGCACCCCCTTTCCATGGCCGATGCCGTGTCACGCCGGGCCGTCAAGTTCATCATGGGTTCCAGGCGCAGCCTCTCGTGGGGGTCGTCTTGCGGTTTGGATGTCCACGTCCACCAGTCGGATCGCGACAACTGGAGCGTGAGGTGTGTTATCCTCTTCCCCATGGTTATTTTTCTGACGAGAGCCGAGTGATTCTCTGCCGCGTCGGGATCCGGGGATGTGCCAGACGGTAGGGCATGGCTATCTTCATAGGGGCCGAATGAATCATAGTCGGTGTGGAACAGGCCTGTCGGCGCGCGACCCTGATGGCGGTCTTTGGTGCCCGCAAGACGCGAGACACATTCTAGAGAACCTGGGAAACGGTCAGCACTTGGTGCATGTCTGGGATCGGCACTTCGTTGTCATTCTTACCACCTTCCAGGCCGAACTGCTGCACGCTCAGGACTAGTGACGTGATATTCGCAAACTGCCAAAGGCGCAGCTTTTTGCATGACCGAACATTAGAGGGCGTAAAATGCAAGACATTCCGCGGCGGTACGACATCTGGGTGGCCATCGTACACCATCAAGGGATTCACCCGGAACGGTACCAGGAAGGTCTCCAGATATACGGCACGGCAAGTGAGAAGAAGCTCGACCGCGACTCTCAGAGACGCCGCTTGCCCCGGACGTGCACACGGGCTGTCGATCGGATACCAGGTGCCCGGGACCTCGTAGCGTGTGAGGGCAAATTCCCAGATGAGCTCACGCAACTCGGCAGGGAGCAGCGTGAACAGCGGACAGCCCGCCTGACGGTCTACGGAGCTAGGGTCGTCAAGGATTGCGACGGCGACGGGTAGTGTCTCCCTCTCCCGACGGATTCTCGCCGCCTCGGCCCTTCTGACTGCTGCATCCTCTGCCGGCTCTGGATCCTCCTGCGCGTGATGCCAGTCCAGAGCCCATGATCGACCTCGGCCGAGCCGTCGCACCATGTCCGATGCTTTGGCCCAGCTTTTGGCCCCTATATCGAAGGAGGCGAGATGGAACATTCCCGGTAACTTCTTAAGTATCTTCGGTCTTTGATGCGAGTGGAGGAGCGGGAGCCGCTTGAGAGGTAGCACAAAGAAGAACACAAAAGCAGATCTTTTATTTCCACAGTGTTTCTGTCACTTCCGGAATAATATGCTGCACAATGCAAGTGAAGCCTTGCCAAGCTCCTACAGAATTTGATGATGCCGATGTTGGTTCCTCATCCTGGGAGACAAGGGTTGAAATATTGCCCCAAGAAAACCGGGCAGCCAACCAATGTCACGATATAAATAAGTAAACAAGCGGGTGCCCACGTCAGTCGTGCTCGGAAGGCTCCGCAGAGCTTGCTTCTTACGACATAGGCCACATAGGCGCGGCGGGGTCTTTTTCTTTCGGGACAGCAGACCGTGTAGCAGTCGCGACCGAGCCTTGAGGGGAATTTTTTTTGCATGGCACCTGCTCCAGTGCTGCATCCCTCACTTGCCGCAAAATGGAAAATGAATAATAGGTCCATGGCTCTGAGCCTCTGGACTGTGGGAACTCAAATTCGCGATGATTGTTAATGCTGGTCGTACATCGTAAATGCTATTGCAAATAGGTATCGAGCTGTCTCACAATTCTCCTATTCGTGCAAAACGGGCCACCAGAGACTGCCAGGAAGGAAGCTTAGGGTCGCAGCGGCGCTAGGCCGTTTGTGGTCCTAACATGCCATGATAAAATGGCCGTGTGACGTGATTCTGGGGACAGACTGGGAAGTTGCCCTCCAGGCTCCAGGGATTCTTCAGTCCTGTTTTATTCAATAGGGAAGCCATGCTGATCACCTTGTCTTGCATATGCAATCCATAATCCATACAGCATACATGGACCTCTTCGGCTTTCAACTCTATTTTCGGTACAGGTTCGGGATCTATCCGGGAGTAGAATTTTAGACAAGTGCTCCAAAACTTTTCATGCACGTCTCGTATAGAAAGCTACTTACAAGTAGCTGGGCATGAATCTCGGCTAGCCAAGGCCAAGCAATTCTCACGTCCACGGGAAAAAAGAAAACGTCGAGCCCTGTCTCCATCG
Source organism: Xylariaceae sp. FL0594 (assembly GCA_022385605.1). NCBI lineage: Eukaryota > Fungi > Ascomycota > Sordariomycetes > Xylariales > Xylariaceae > Xylariaceae sp. FL0594. The sequence continues at coordinate 58,835 of MU280800.1, forward strand.
GCGATCCGTGGGTATATCTGCAAGTACTTAACCTAGAGGGAACGCAACTGCCATCCGACGCCTTGACTCGGATGAAGCTCTCGATGGTACGTTGGCTGCGATGATCTGCCAACACTGCAACGCTGGGTCAGTCGGGATGCATGTTTCGTGAGCGTTGGGGGGAGAGGGGAAGGATACGGACCGAACCAGAATACCCCAAATTATACAACTGTATACGGCCACCGTGAAGTCGAGACGGAAGGACGAACGCGTTCACATCAGCAGTGCAAATACCAGAAGTGTATCGCTTCCAAATTTCATCGGACATCCCTTGCTGCGCCAGCACCTGCCATCTCCTTTATTGTCCTCCTGGGCATCAGCCGGGCACATTCCCGGTCCACCGCTGTTTATTATTAATCAGTGAGAACTGAGATATCCCTGCTAATTGCTCGTATAGCTCTGATTTAGGATTGTGTATATGGATCGACTGGGATGCTCAGACCTTCCCTGACCACGCCTCTTGCATTGTTGATCGAGTGCTAGATGCGCTAGGTATTATCTCCATCTTGAAATGCCTCGAGGCGATCGAATTGTCGCAAGATGGCTATCTCGACTCGACCGAGGGGAAGTCTCGGGAGGAGGCTTCCAATTGATCTCTCCCATCATTGCACAGAGCGTGGCATCACCTCCTATTTCTGCTACAAACTGTATCCCGTAACCATAATCTGTCTTCCACATTCAACTAGCGTTCCGTCCCAGCAGAACAGCAAGCTACCCACCAGGCTGACTATGCCATAATTGATTGTATTTCCCTTTGAGAGCTCAGCATGATAAAGAAGAATGCAGCGGTGTGGGACACGTTGTGGTTTGTCCGCAAACGGGAGGACGTCTGTCTGCCGTCTTCTTTGTCGCAGTACACAGAATGTGTATCCTACGTACTGCGACGCCCAATCCAGCTGTCGCAATGGCAAAGCCCCATCATCGCCGCAAACTCGCGGATCTCGCGAGAAGTCCCATGTTAAGAAACTTCAGGCCCTAGGGCAATATGGCGTTCCCCAGCATCACGCCGTACCATCACCGCGGAGTGCAGATACCCTACGTGATCAACGAGTGGTCCATCGATAACAGTATTCAGCAGGATGGATTCATCTTCATCACCCGGTTCAAGAAGAGGACATTGCTTGTGCAGTCGGCCAAGACTGGCCATCTGTTGGTCAACAAGCTATCGAGGCAAGGTACGGGACATGGTAACCGCCAGCTTCGCAGCCATCGCAGCATGGCGAGCCGAACATTTCCGCAGTTCGTACTAACCACAAGAATCAAAGGCGCAACATGTGAAGCGGACGAGCCCGGGAAGCTGTTGGACGCAGAAGACGTCCGGTTCTCGACGGCTCCTCAAGCTAAACGACGGTTGATCAGCCCGCTCACCGTACGTGGTCGAACGAGGATCTACTTCCCCGAGGTGATGCTGTGGCAACGCATTGGCCCGGCGGCGCAATCCGTATATCTCAGGTGGGCAACTCTCCGGTCTCGATATCGATTCCTATTCCCCTCCTCTGACTGCCACACACTCGTTAGGTATTACAATGGGGGAACACTTGCCGATATTACAAGCAGAGCCCACAGGGCCAAGCGCCTTATACCCGAACATTTCAGTTAGTCATTTGTCCATCATCCGGCGTGGAGTCGCTTGAGGACTGACTGCTTCCAATCATCCAGTATGGCATGTGTTCGTAACTCTCATCGAAGCGGTGAGGTATCTACACACCGGTGTGTTGCCGGGCACCGACGGGCCACCGAAAGATGATTGGGAACGTGAGCAAACCATACTGGCCGCCTGATGAGAGATAGTGGCCTTAAGATGCTGACATGATAGCACTAAAGCAATATACCACCGCGACATATCTCCCAGCAACGTGTTTGTGCATTTCCCGATCCAGCCGAGTCCCCAGCCGGAGTTGGGCTACGAGACCAATGCATACCCCGAAGTCATCCTCGGCGACTTTGGGAAGGCATGCGAAGCCAATGGAAACCCACATAAAGTGAAGCTCGGTGCTTGGGGACGAGCGGAGAGAGAAGAGTGGCAAGACACGTATTCTCTATTTGGAATCATCAAGTCCCTGTATTGCGCTTGCTTTGAGTTTGAGGATGATGCCGCCATATACAGAATAGGGGGTAAGCATTTTCCAAGCCACTGGGTCCAGGTGATTCTAACTAACGAATCTCGCGTTCAATAATAGCCAATGCGCTCAGATTTCACAGACCGGGAAACGCCGAGTCCTACTCAGACGACCTCATCCACGTGTTAGAAAGGTGGGAATATCGGGGCTTCAACCGGAGTGACATACTTGACGTACAAACCATACGCAATGAGACGGCCGCAAATTATACTCGCATTCCGTCTCTCGAAACTATCGTTCAAGACATCCTGCCACTGGCAAGAAGCAAGGTGGAGGCTTACCAAAACTTACAGGATGGCACGCCAAATGATTGGACGTAAGTCTCCTCGTCTCTCTCCTCTCTTTTGAAAGTCATCTCTTACTAACCTTTCCAACCCCCCAGAAAACTCGACATGACGTGGAGTAGAGCTAAGGGACCTATGCCAGTAAGCTTATAAACCTCCTCGACCGAGTTCCGGTGTTGATTTACTGTCTCTAGTATAAGTGGCGGCCCTCTCCCCTGGATGGCAGCGATGACCAGAGTAGCGACGACGGCGCGGAGGATCGTGTTCGCGAGAAGTCACCGCGTATTCTTCCGGAGCCAGATCCTTATACAAAGCATCGGGCCCTGAGGGGGGTTCTGAAGTGGGAAGAGGAATATCCCGACAACAGACCACCACATAAGATCGTAAGCCTCCATTATCAGCCTCCCAATAAGGCTGGGCATTCGTCTGAGGAGCTCGAACCCTCGCACCGACCTCCTCGCCATGGCCCACCTTCTGGCCCGCGGAAGCCCCGAACGCAACCTCCAGACGATAGCGACGGTGATTCGTCTGACGACGGGGCCCCCAAGGCTGGAAGTAGTAAAAAGCGGACGAAGTCGGATGATAAAGAGGCCGGCCATGCAGGCAAGAGATTAAAGACGACACCTACAGCGGGTAGGAAGGAGAAAGGGGTGGCTGATACTGCCGCCAAGGGAGATGTCACTACATCTTCTGGCAGTACACAAGTTCCAAAGAATCCAGCTCCAGCCTCTCGTCCAGCTCCAGTTTCAACCCCGGCTCCAGCTCGTCCTGCAGCTCCAGCTCCAACGGGTACTCCCACCCCAAAACGCCCCTCGCCCCATGGACGCGATTCTACTGCTGATGGAAGGCCTAAGAAAAAAGCCAAGGAGGTGGCCGATGAAGATGAGGACGAAGGAGACGGTCGTGATGACAGGGGAGATGGCACTGGCGAGCATACTCAGCCTCGGGAAAGTTCCTCTCCGGCGCCGGGGACTACACGCGCGGGAAACCGAATCAAGATTAAGGTCACCAACTACAGGCCTGTGGCCAGGGGTGAACCAGAGCCTACGCCTACAGTCAATCATGAGCCCCAGTCCCAGGCTACCACCTCCACGAGGACGACTGGTGGTAGTGGCACCAGAGCGGGTAGAGGCACTGGAAGAGGGGGGGCGACGGCTAGGGCGCCTGAAGCAGACGAGGACGGATCCACAGAAAGAGGTGAAACAGAAGGGGAGACAGCTAGAGGAAGAGGCCGTGGCGGAAGGGTCGGAAGGGGAGGTAGGGCCAGAGGAGCCAGAGGGGCCGGAAGGGGAGGAAGAGGAGGAAGGGGAGACGATGCAGCCGAGGATTCCGCCGAGGAAGCAGCCGGAGATGCCACCAACCAAGGAAGAGGAAGAGGCGGAAAGACGACTAGAGCCAGAGCCCGCGGACGTGGCGGGGCCGGTGGTGCTGACGCGGGTTCTGCTCCTGGGCCTGCTTCCGCACCTCCTGCTTCCGCGCCTCCTGCCTCTGCACCTCCCGCCTCCGGTCCTCCTACCTCCGCACCTCCTGCTTCCGCTCCTCCTGCTTCCGCACCTCCTGCTTCCGCACCTCCTGCTTCCGCTCCTCCTGCTTCCGCTCCTCCTGCTTCCGCTCCTCCTGCTTCCGCTCCTCCTGCTTCCGCTCCTCCTGCTTCCGCTCCTCCTGCATTTGCTCCTCCTGCTTCCGCTCCGCCTGCTTCCGCACCTCCTGCTTCTGCTCCTCCTGCTTCTGCATCCCCCGCTTCCGCCTCTGCCCCTGATCCTCAGACGTCTGGTCGTCCACGCCGTGCAGCCAGATTTAGAGGAAACTACGCCAAGCTTGGTTGATGATACATAATGTATGTAAGTACTCGAGGCCATAATGGCCAAAACCAGCTTCCTGCTACTGCAAGTGCCACATGATGTCTTACTCAGTATACAACATCGGATATCATATGCAAATTTTATTCGTCTTGTATGTTTGGCTAATAATCGATCAGGCCATGTCTCTGGAGATGAGGACAGGAAGTCGGGCAAGCCAATGTTAGCAGAGATGGTGAGGGGGGTGTTCATTTTTATTCTGCGTTTATTCCACCCTGTATTAGTTCTTTCGAATATAATTATGCCCTCCGCAAATCAAACTGATGTTACTCATCTACTTATTCAAGCGTCCATGTTGAAAATAAACCCTAGGTTTAGTTGATTTTGGGAGGGTCATACCTAAAGACGATCTCCTCATAAACCCACTCACCATCCCCGTCCCCATCCCCTTCATTATTCCCGCCGTCGTCATTTGCAATGGCGGTGGCACCATCGCCAGATAGGCCTCGACGATTAGGCCATCTCAAAGATATCCTTTCAAGCGGCTTGAAACCCATCTTCTTCTCGTAGAAAGCTGCCGCGTTCAAGGTACCCTCCAGATACGCCGGCACGCCATCTCGTCGACATCGATCGAGGCCCCATTGCACGAGCTTCGTCGCCGCTCCCCGCCTCTCGAAGGCTGGGTCTGTGCCCATGAATGTGAGGCCTGGTCTCCTTTCTCCTGTCAGTCAGTATATCCTGTAGAGTACAGTATGTATATAGATACACGGAATATAATTGCACGGAGAAACCAACAGAGCGAGTGAGGGAGTAGGTAACCAGTTAGATTAAGAAAAATCCACATACGATAAAATCCGCCATCGCAATCCCGCATAAGCCGCCTCTCGGCCTCTTCCGTGACGCTCGACCAGGCGTTCAGGACGTCCATGTTCGTCCCCGGGGGCCATATCCACTCTGCTTCCCTGTATCCGTCATTCTCATTCGCAGGTAGCGACCATTTCGCGAACGCTACCACGAGCCCTTCGTCCTCCTCCTCCTCTTCTTCTCCCCAGCAGTCCCCTTCTATTCCTGGATTAGGATAGCAGCGCACGACGAGCACGCTAACCCTCGGATCCCGTATATCCGCCAGCGCCTTCAGACGCACGCTCTCGCGCAAGCCACCTCCACCTTCACCTCCTCCTGAGGTTGTTTGAGTTTCGTTGGGGAACTGTGCCCGCAGCATGGCGTTGGGTCCAAAGGCCGCCATGTGGATCTCCGCGATGCGGGCCGCGTCGCCCGGGCGCGCGGGCGTCGCTGGGCTCAAGGTTATTAATGAAATAGGGGGTTTTAGACATGATGTTGGCGTTGGCGTGGGCATTTTGAGGAGTTAACCTAGTTTTTCTTCTTGCTTATTTTAAGAGAAAGGTAATAAGAATAAGACAGCAGGTAGCTCTAGATTGACATGATGTACAAAGTACAGTTGTAGGTTACAGTTAACCTAATAGAAAACCACCCCCTGACACATCTCTTGACCCACAGAGCGTTGTACCACCGCGCTCTTCCTATGATAAGACAGACTTGTCCTTGTACCCCTTTCCTTCAGCCCATTTCCCTTGTGCCCTTCCATTGTCTGCCACTAGGTTAGGTTAAGGTCCTTACGTAGGATGCACTGTTTAACCCTGAAATCCGGTACTCTTGATAATTCTTTCGTACCTGCCGGCACATGGTGCGTTCAAATAGCACATCACATAAGACGAGATGAGACGAGATTATAGTGGCCGACGTGATATATGTCGATCAGGGAGTGTAAGAGTTGAGGTTGCAAAGTATCATTAAGCTATTGCGCCTCTTCCGTTCTGTAGAGGTAGGCAGAATGGGATGTATATAATGGTCGATGTACAGCAGGATATACACAGTAGAATGTTTGAAGTCGGTCGGAAAGTTGTAGATAGATGTAGATACATCAAGCTCGTTTTGTGAACATCTATGGTGGTACAATATTATCATATACAGAACATCCACATGGCTTCGAAAGGGGTCCCGGCCGGAGAATTCTGCTCTCTTTCATGGCAGCCTTCCATTCAGAGAAACAACCTCTGTGAATTGCCTGTTGGATGGATTCGGAGCAACCGGGACTTTATTTTCTAGTCCCCCGTCAACTCTTGACTCTCTCTGAACTACCCATGAGACTGATACTGGTGATTCAGTCCCCGGAGGCCTTTTTTCGTATCTTTCTGCGCGGTCGCGAACGAGTGTTCCCCTCTACGCCGTGGGATTCAAGATCTTGAGCTCGCTGATGGCCAGGATCGTGTACTTGTGCTTGCTCGTGACGCGCTGGGAGCGCCTGTTCCTCCGCTTCGTCTTGATCTTGACGCGCAGGGGCTCGGTCTCGGTGCCGAGGACGGTGGCGCGGCACTCGAACAGGGATGGCTCGATCCAGGGGCTGCCCTTGAGGGTGTAGTCGCGGGAGCCGAGCACCGACGCCCGGTCCAGCCGCAGCACGTCGCCGGGGACGACGCCGGGCATCTTGAAGGGGAGCCGGATGCGGTCGCCCTCCGTCACGAGGTACGGCCGCCCGTGTATATGCGCCGTCACGTAGTGCCGCGGCTGCGCGCGCAGCAGGGGCAGCAGCTGGGAGATGGATTCCGAGGCCTCGGCCGGCGTGGGCGGCGCCGGTTTCAGGTGCTGGGCGCTGACGCGTGGCCTGCTGGCGGCGGCGGCCGGCGGAACATCGGACGCGGATGGTATGCTGATCTGGGCTTCGGCTTGTGCTGTCGTTGTGGATATGAAGGTGCGTGTTGGTAGGATGAAGGGTGACTGAAGACGGGCGAGAGGAGACCTCAGCTCCAGAACGGAGCGTAGGAGGGATCTGCTCATCTCGGCTGAGTATATCTGTGCTTTCTACCGGTTCCAATTGAGTGCTCGACCGGTAGCCTCAGTGTAAAGGGCCTCCCTGGATCGAAGGTATCGACAACAGCAGCGACTTTTGAGACCGAACGTCGCGAAACCGTAACTGGTTCAGGATCCACTCAGTGATAGAAAATATAGTGGAGACAACCAGGCGACTTGCTGGAACTTGTACTACATACAGCAGTAGTACTGTAAACATACTGTGTATGCACGTATCCACTTGCCTTCGACATCCTTGGTATAACGATTTAAAGTGTCAGTCGAATGCAGAAATAGGGGTCCTCAGCTCAATAGTGGGGCGTTAAAGCTCAGGTGGCGGGGGACAAGGCTTGGATTGAGCGCATGATAACAAACTTTACGGGAATTTTAGCTTATCGCAGCGCCCAAGGTACATCGCATAACCTAGCAGTCCGTCCATATTGTGTATTCACAGCGACGGCAACCCATCTACAGTCTTCGAGCAAGTTGATGAGCGTCTAAGGAACGAAGACTTCACGGCAGATTAACGGAAAACACTTCGATTGATAGTTCAGTCCCTCTCGAGGGCAACAACCACCCGCCATGCCTCAGAACGAGTCTGTCTCCCTCGACAACCAGCACCATTCTACGACGCCAGCTAACGGGTATCTGCGCTTAGGTATATGGAAAAGCACCGGAAGGAGCACGGTAGACGTCTTGTAAGCTACGATACTGCCATACCAGCTTTTCAATGGCTTGCGGCAGCCGGGGGCTACGCTCACTTGCTGTTGCAATGCTATCATGGATTCGACCGCCCCTGGTGGCGTCGCACCGACACCGATCCCAATGAGTCCGTCGCTGACAAGTCGCCCAAAGGATCATGAAGAGCGAACGCGGAAACGAGAAGCCAGAGAAGCCCACGCTATCTCGGCGAAGGCGACCAACCTCCGGGGCTTCAAGGCCAAGAGTAAGCCGTCATTCCCCGACTTTCGTGCCGGATATATACATGTTTCTGACGCGGTACCGTCGTATAGTGTTCCAGCAGGAGCGACATAAGCACAAGATCCAACTCCGCAAGCAAATCAAGGCTTTGTGAGTGCCCGTCCGGCCGAAGGACTATCTGTCCGACCAAATAGAGTGGTGTACAACGGATTGAAGTGCTTACAGATTCTATAGAGAGGAGAAGAATGTCAAGTCTGCAGGCGACAAAGATCCTAGCCAGCCTCTACCCAGTTATCTGCTCGACAGAAACAACCCTCAGCAGGCAAAGAGTCTGTCGAGCGCTATCAAGAACCGCCGCTCTGAGAAGGTTCGTTGTGTTTAACCTGGATGCTATATCCACCCGACTGGAAATCACTAACAGGAGGCGGTTTAGAGTGCAAGATATAGTGTGCCCATCCCCAAGGTGTCTGGTACGTAAATGTCCCGATATCGAACAGGAGAAAAGAACAGCCCTGAGGAGGCTTCTCAATCGTGCTCAACACGGACAAAATACCCCCTATTCCTACTACTAACACATGGGTTTCACTCTCTCCAGGCATCAGTAAGTCTAAGCTTCATCTACTCTGTGATGCTCACCACTAACGATTTGAAGGCGAGGAGGACATGTTCAAGGTGATCAACACCGGTAAACGGAAGAATAAAGGGTGGAAGAGAATGGTCACCAAACCGACTTTCGTGTACGTGGCTCAAACTGCCTAGTCACCCTGGCAACCCTGCAGTATCCATCCATTTGATAAAGATCGCTAACGACGAGTTCATAGTGGTCCTGATTTCACGCGGCGACCGTAAGTATTATCGACAACACCAGATACTTGCATTCTTCAGTCATTTCCCAGTGGCCATAGCCATGACTGGATCGGTTCCCGGAAGCCCCTGAATACGCGCTGGTCTTAGCGGATTATCTTAATGGGATCTTACTAACCTGGCTGCCAAAACAGTGTGAAATACGAAAGATTCATCAGACCTAGTAAGAAACAACGTCCCTGGCACCGTAGATGCTTCGTTTAGCAGCACTGACACAATGCTTGTAGTGGGTCTGCGTTACAAGAAAGCTCACGTAACCCATCCGGAGCTCAATGTTACAGTTCAGTTGCCGAGTACGTCATTATCATCTGAGCGGTCATGGCCTGACCTCTACGAACCTCTACTGACCCTCCGTCTGTGTATAGTTATCTCCGTGAAGAAGAATCCCCAGCAACAGCTGTATACGCAGTTGGGCGTTTTGACGAAGGGTACTATCATAGAAGTCAACGTTTCCGAACTAGGTTTAACGACTGCTGGTGGAAAGGTCGTCTGGGGTCGATGGTAAGTCTGAAAAGCTCAATTCACTACGTTCAATGGGGATTCACAGCTAACGTTTTGTAGTACGGTTCCTTCTCTCCTTTCCTGTTCCCTTGCATCGAGCGCGGCGTCTCTGCGAGACTCGAAAAATGCTTACATACTAACCCCCTTTTCCCACAGATGCCCAGATCACAAACAACGTCGAAATGGACGGCTGGTACGTGTACCTCTCCACCCCTTTTCTTTTCCCTCTTTTCTAGAGTCCTCGGCTCCAGTCTATGAACAAATGTAAGAGAAAACGAAATACTAACCCTTTCCATCGGCAGTGTCAACGCCGTCCTGCTCACATAATGTGGTGTCGAGGTACTGGACCAATTGACAAGAATAGAGAGATGAGAGTTGATGGACCAAGGTAGCGCGGAGTACGTAAGTACTTTAGTCAGATGATGGGTGGTCCATACTTGCATATAAAATGGCGTTATGGCGTTCTATTTCACATTGACCAAAGGACAAAGAAGAGAGAAAAATCTATAGCAGAAATTGACAATACCTGTTAAAAGCCCTTTCGTTGTGCAAAGCCTCTCTATAAGAGAAATACCTTGGGTTTTCCATGGACAGAGAGTAAGACTAGGCACAGAGTTCAACTGAGCAGAATCTGCTGAAAAAATAAATTTGACCGCGTACATATATTACATGCGTTCAGAAACACAATCAGGTACGAGATATCCATTATATTGACTCTCTTGCATTACTCTAGACCAAAAGGAACAACAACAACAACTATAAAGACGTCCGCTTTTGGTTATAAAGTATCTATCTGAGCCTGGGGTACCTTTTTCTCTCTAACCCAACCCAACTAAGTAAGTACCCATACCATCCAACAAACTATAACTGTGAAACGTATCGAAACAGTTTCCACCACCGCTGATAAGTAATGTGAAGACAGACTTACGTACGATGATAGTGAGTGAGTGAATGAGCTATAGTTGGGGGCAAAAACGACGCAGGTGAAAATTTGGAAGATGATGTGCTATCCCATCTCCCCAGTAAGTAGTCTTCGGGATACAGTTTGAAATGAGAAGAAAGGGTGAATGAATAAGATTATAGGGAAAATCCGGAACACCGCCAAGGGGTTTGCTGGCAAAGCCTCGGTGACTGAGAGGGACGGGGATGTTGCCTGGGGAAAGCAAGCGAGCCGACAGACCCGACACAGAGAGGTTGTTGGAACTTGACGGCTTTGAGCAAGTATATGTTTCGCACCGTGAACTTCCTGGTAGACATGAAATTGACCCCCCCACTTTGACAGAAGCATACTTCTTGCTGTACAGAGGATGATATAAGAAGTCCGCGCCATAAAATGAGTATCGATTTGTAAGGAAAGGAGGGCGATGGAGGCCTGAATGTAATCTACTTGTCAAATAGATTTGAATCTGCCCCGCTGTCGCAAAGCATGGCTCTGCGCTATTTCACCACACTGATGGAATTATTAAACAAATGCTAACGATAAAAATGGTCATGGCGCTCTAGCTGGTGAGTGCCATGGCAATCCCAACGCTCTTTATCCGACCGGGTTCAGCTCCGGTTCTCTAGACCGGTTCGGCTTTTATCTGAATCTCGGTCCTCTTAGAGGTATAAGGGTTCGGTGGTAGGCCAGCCACGCCGGTGGTGGTAGGCAGCGTCGATGGGACAGTGTTGGCGGTTGATTGCTCCTCTGTGCGATGCTCGGAGCGTGCCTGCACACTCTGCGGATCCACGAGCCGGCCGCTGGATCGCATTTCCACTATGGCTTTGACCACGTCCATGTCATCATGGTCTTTGTCGTTCAGCAACAGACGTTGCTTAAGCGTCATGCGGCCGCCGTTGCGGGTCCGTTCCTGGAGGGCAGCTTCACGGACAGCCGGGTCATGCTTGAAGCGGCACTTGCCCTTCTTGCCACACGTACCACCAGTGGAGTAATACTTGCAATGGTTTGCAGGGTCCGCTCTGGTAGTAGGAGGGGGAGGCAAGACGGCAGTCGTTGGTTTGGAACTGGACTGCACTTCGGGCTTGTCATCGTCAGAGGAGTCAGATATGGTTGGCGAGGAGTCGCCGCGCATTTCATCCCCCTCGTCATTGACTGCCCTCTTCCGCTTTTCCATGCTACCCTTGAGCTGCCTCAGTTTCTTCTCGAGCTTCTCAATCTTGGCTTGCTCTTTGTCGATCTTGGCGGCCACCTTTTCGGGTTCTTCTGTCTTGACGGCCGCCTTGGTCGCAGCAGCGAGAGCAGCCTTCTTCTCCTCCACACGCGCTTTGGTCGGGAAGTTTGCTTTCCGCTCTGCGATCCAAGCTGCCATGTCAGGGATACTACGGAGAATGGATGTATCAGTATCTTCAATGCAACCGAGCTAGGGGCAGCCAACCTTACACTGGAACATCGGGACCCAGCAACTCTGTCAACCGCTTTTCTTCGTCGTCTAGCGCATTATCACCATCACTGCTATCGTCTCCGGGAGTCAACCCTAGCGTGTTCGTCTTGCGCTTCTTTTTCTTTCCATGGACGGGTGCATCAGGCTTCTGAGGAGCGTTAAATCCATGTCCAGGTTTTTGGTCTCGCTGGCGAAACTTTTCGCCTCGGCCATGAAAACCCCCACGACCTCCCCTATTTGAATGGCCAAACGCGTCACGCCCAGCGCCTCCTCTGCCACCATAGCCATGACCACCAGGAGGGGGGTGCGGCGCCGAGTACGGATTCTCAGGCGGGGGAGGGTAAGCGTAAGGTGGCATAGCATATTGCACGGGTTGCGGGCTTGGCTGATACGGCGGAGCATAGGGGCTCGAACTGTGAGTTGCGCGGTCACTGTGGTCAAAGCCCATGCGCAGCGGTGCCTGGACCGCTATGGAGCTATCAGGTTTGTGGCCACCTCGGTCACTGTGAAATCCACCACGGCCGCCTCTGCTTGAGTACGGCGGGAAAGACTGATGCTGTTCATGCCAACGCTGTGCTGGATGGTCATTAGAGTAGGCAGGATAAGAAGGAGCATGGGGAGCCCTCGCGGATGCGCTAGGGTACTGAGATTGATGGTACGGGGGGCCGGTCGGGGGGTTATAGCCCTGAGGACCGTAACTGGTGTTGTACACAGGCGGAGGGGCCGGGGGCACTCCCTGCTGGTGGGGAGGATAATGGCTTGCCGCAGGCGCACCTTGCCAAGGGGCACTTGCTTGTGGACCGGCAAAATGGGCAGCGGGCGGCGATGGCGAGTATTCCGGTTGCTGTTGATAATAGCGGGAGTTCGAAGAGTAGTCGTGATGACCCCTGCCCCTCGCGCCTGAGCCGTAAGAAGACTGACCACCACCCCGTTGAGATCCTGCATTGTAATGCAATGGATACTGTCCAGTCTGTGCGCCCGAAGGCGGCGGTGGCGGAGGAGGAGGGGGTGCGTAAGGATAGCTTGCCATCTTCCCTTCGCGGTCGGTTATGAAAGGGGGGTTCAAAAGGACGCGTCACTGTGAAGGACAAGGTAATGCGACATTCTGCAGTGCCATTTTACCATCAAAGTCAGCGAATTAGATCCTTTCGGAGACTGTTGGGAGAAAGACGAGATGGGTTTCCTATAGTTTGGAGAATTTCTTCTTGCGGGATAGAAAGACCAAGACAGCATCGAGGAGCGTCGAATGGCCCCTACGCCACTTACCTATATTTTGAAACAGCGGCACACATTAACCGAGGGACTGCAGCCGAGAGAACACGAGGCAAGCAAGGGACACGGGGTTTCCTGCACCTGAACGCGTGGACAAGGCAATGGTACGGAATTTGCAACACGTCTGTTCGAGCTGGTTGTTCCAGAAGAGCGATGTACTATATGCACGACGCCCCGGTATATAGTTTGTAGCTGGAATAAAGGAAGGAGAGGTAGGTAGTTAGTATTTGTAGTACTGGTCTTGACTGCAAGTCTCGGTACCGTGGACAGATCTTGTCAAGGGAAGGTCGAGGTTGAACCTGCAGTCAGAGAAGATGAACTGTACGTTATTCCTACTTGGGTGCTAGGTTGAAGGTTGTGCAAACATTGAATGTGTACTTAGTCTAGTAGCACCGTGCGTCACTGGGTATATCAGATTAGCGCTTAACCTACGTTACGATAGCGTCACTTCTTTCTGCCTGTATCCCCTACCTACAGTACAGCTTCTCTGCTGTCGATAGAGGTGGTAAGTGTTTAAGGATGTGAGATCTTCAAATCATAATAGTTCCAGCTTTCCCACAGAGTTATAGATGTATATTACCAACATTTATAAAGCTGTGTTTGTAGACAAACTCCGAGGACTCCTTGATTGGGGATGTGGATTATACCTGCACTCAGGGGGATGTCAGGTTACCTGGTACCGAAGTCTGTGATGGGACAGGGAAACGCACAATGACATGGTTTGGTCCCATCTTCTGTCACAGTGAGAAGCAAAAAACATTGTGAATCAAGCAATCAATTCAATACCAGGCCTACCTAGCCAGAAAATCATATATTCCACTTAACCTTACATCTTACACAAGATAAGCATTACGAGGTGGTATGCGACACATGGACTGTACTGTACATGTTCTACAGCTGTACACTTCCAAAACTGCCCCACGGGTTAGATACACCCCACTCGCCACTTTTCCGAGCCCAGTTGTAGCCTTCTTATTGACAAAGACATATTATATTTGTACTTGCGAGTATCAAGCAGAGATGGTGTTTGTTGACGAGTATAAGGCAGAAAGATGTTTATATTAGTAAGTCGGACATTCATCTCAAACTGTCTTTTACACAGGCCTCGTGCTAATATATCGTCAAAAAAATAAAGACCAAGATTGCGGATCTGGTGCAGATCCCACCGTCGCAGTTTGAGCAGCACAGTCGTGTGGCCATTGAGAACAACATCAACGCAAAGTACTCCAACCGGGTGATCCAGAAGATCGGTCTCTGCATCTGCATGTATGATCTCTTATGGGCGTCAGAGGGACTGATCGGACATGGCGATGGCCTCGTCAACGTGAACGGTAAGTAAACATACCTGGCCCTGAACCCCGCCAATTAGTTTCTCGTCGTCTATCACTTCATACCTTTAAAGAGGGGATGAGTACGCGTGGGCCCGGCTGATTGATACGAGGCAGTTGAATTCCGAATGCTTGTGTTCAGGCCATTCAAGAACGAAATATTGTTTGGACGAATAAGTGAATCAACACCTGAAGGAATTAAAAGTAAGCTTCTTATACTCCACTCTCTTTTCACTTCCTGCTCCTCGGAATGGGCAACCTTGCACCACCAGATCAAGAGCTAACAAAAGTGGCAGTTCGGACCGATTTCTTCGAGGAAATCACTGTAAGCTATAAAGAACTGCCCGACGGTACGGAGTAGTAAGTGGTCCCGATTCTGATATGGCCGGCATTCTCCGGGGCCGAGATTCACTGACAACTGGTAGTGATCACCGCGAGAAAGATTGGATCTGGGTTGTAGACGAAGACAGAATGCATTACGACAAGAACGAAGTTGTCCGTTTTCAGGTTTTGGACGAGACTTGGAACGACCAGGCACCCGAGAGCGGAGAAGAGGAGGCCATCGAAAAGGCCAAAAAGGTTTCCCCTTATACTATCCAGGCCACCATGAAGAACGAGGGGCTCGGTGTATGTCTGTGGTGGGATTAAAACGACAATTTGCCGATTGTTTTACTGGGCGTGCATTTTACACGTTATAGAGGCACAAGGCGTAGTAGGCAGTCAACTGGCGTTACGGTAATGGGACACTGGATTGTACAGGAACCTCTGGATAGAAAAAGGGGAACAGTCCGTGGGCTAAGTTCTATTTAGATGTGATACCCTCCAGCAATCGATGCTCTACGTCATCGAGAACCGAATAATGCTCAACCACTGCCAGATTCTCTGCTTCCGTCTTGAACTGTTTATCAGGATCAACACCCGGTCCAAACATTTGAGCACCGGCCTGGGGGCCCATGGACCCCATCTGCTGAGCCATTTGACTCGCCGCTATGATGAAGTTAGTCGAGGTTGCTGTTATACCACGGATGGTGAAGTAGGAGGCCAAATTATGGTCACAGGACTTACCATTGTCGCTTCCAAGTATGAAGTTAAAGACACTCTGCAACCCAAAAATACACAAGAAATACCAGCTGATGCTGGACATCCACCTCGGGTCCATCTCTCTCGTCATGACTCCAGCCTGCAGCATGCTCTTGAACTTGATCGTGATGGGGAAAGGCAGCTTGATAATGACAAAGCCGCTGAAGAAGGCGTTGATCCAGCTCATGATGAGGGTATTTGGGATCATCATGGCCATGTTATTCTTCATCATGCCCATCATACCGTCCATTGCGTTGGGGTCCGTCATAGGGTTGGCGGGAGGCTGACCGCGACGCTCCGGGTCTTTGAGGAAGGCGCCGGACTCGTATGCGTTCGTCAAGTAATCGCGCCGCGCGCGGAAGGCCGAGGGCGACAGGACGTGGAAGTTGTTGCGCACCGCCACGCCGTGAACCATCGAGCGCTGCTCTTTAATCGTCTTCTGGTCCTGTCTTTTCGGCTGCGTGGCCATCAAAACCGAGGCATAATGTCGTAGAACACCGGTCAACACCTAGTGGTCATATGGGAATAAGTCTACGGACAAGACGACAGGCATCAAGTGACTATTCGAGGTAGCAGCTTACCATGACGATGGTAATGGGGACCAGAATCCAATAACTACACGAACAACCGTTAGCAAGCGCCTCTCTTTCCAAGCCGTAAGAGCTGAGCTTACATTAACTGGGGATCCCTATGGATCGTCTGAGCCGGTAATTGAGCCATCGTGAAGCCGGGTAGTTGTTGTGCGACAACTGCAAGGCTGACGTCGTTTGGCGTTGCTTGACGTTTTGTCAAGTTGATACCCCCTCGGGTTTAAAGACAAGTTACTGGAGTTGGAGTTGTGGTTGGATAGACCAAGATTCTGTCTGACCTAATGTCAGCCGCAGCTCCCAATCCCAGGAGCGAGCCCCTAACTCCACTGTAGCTGAGCGCTGTCAGTCACCTAACTTACCTTGCTTGTACTGCTGTATGATGGCTTGCAATTCCGGCTGATGAATGGTCAGATCTTCAGCTCTTCGAGACCCCACACTGACGGAACGAGCCACGTTTCTAACCTCCAAGCTGGGCTCCCTACAACAAATTTCATGATATTCTGAGCAGTCAACACCAGACCTACATTACAATCGACATTCCCTTCTCCGACCTCTTGAGGCCAGGTCCCTGAACCCATATTACAACAATTTGGCCCGGTAATCGGAAGGAATCAGTCAAGATGTCAGCTCAAGAGCGGATTTCAGTGCACAATATCGCAGGTAAAGCTTAGCTGGCTGTCCTTTGCTCTGGAAACTACTACTTACTACCGGCACTAACAATCAACTTTCAGATCTCAAAAACACATCCGACGACGCGATACCCAACTACCTGAACTCCCTCAAGTTCAAGCAGGACCACAGCCTGGTCGACACGCGCCTGGCGCTGGGCTACGGCGCCTTCGCCATCGCCGCCGCCTGCTTCCTCTGGGACTACAAGCTGGGCTTCGAGAGCACTAAGTGGTACACGGCCGCCGCGGTCGCGCTCTACGCGCTCGTGAACGGCGCCCTGACGCTCTGGATCACATTCGTCGAGAAGGGCATCGTGTACCAGGGCACGGCACCGGACGGGTCAAAGGTCAGCCAAAAAAAAAAAAAAAAAAAAAAAAGACACACCATTCCTACGATGAACCCCAACAGGAACACCCCTTTAAACCTCCCCACGCCACACTCACCTACATTTTCTCTCTCTTGTCGTGCTGCAAACTGTCTGACAGGCACGAAAACAGATCTCGATATCAACTTCTGTAAAGAAAAACGTGCCTACATACAACGTCGAGGTAAACATAACATCCAAAGGCAGCAACGGCCGCTCGGACACGAAGAGCAAAATCGAGTTCGTCCGCTCCTTCACCGAATGGTTCGACGTGCAAGGCCACTTCATCGCTCCACCTTTCCAATCAATGCTCGCCACCGCGGTTCCCCTGATCGCTCAAGCCGACCCTAAACGTGTCCTAGGCGGCGTCTCTACCAGCTCGGGTTCTGTCGCCCCATCCTCCGCCGCCGCTTCGACCCCTTCGAACAGTTTTCTGGAGCTTGACGCCCAGACCCTTGATGCGTTGGCTGCTGCGGAATCAACCGGGACTGAGAACGCAAATGCCGGCAAGAAGTCTAAGAGGAGAAAGGCTTGATCCGGTGGACGAAGGTGTATAATAAAGGGAATACGAAACGGAATGAGACAACCTATCTTACTTAGCATTTGATTTCGAGGAATAAAGATCTTGATACCCGTCACGCAAGAAGCAGACAGTCACTGCATTGTATGCATTCCCATTCATATTAGTCGCAAGTTACTTATCTATGACTCTCCTCTCTATTTAATATAAGCAAGTCTGGACGAAGCGAACAACCTCTGATACTCATTCAGGGAGGGCTGTCCAAAAACGGAAGGTTGGATGGATAGCCGTTTGTTCTGTCGTGACTCGTGCTAATCGCACGCATACCCAATGCGCCTGTAATGCTTTGTGGGCATGCAGTTTTCCCTTTTGGAGCCTGAAGGACAGCAGAGAAAAGGGGCAGCGTACTTGTAAGAAGTTGTAGACCCGTTTCTTGGCACTCTAGTCCAAATTTGTCCACGCCTGTCGCGCCTCGAGAGCCGCGCGGCGAATCTCCCTAGCCGAATCGCCGCAGGCAGCGGCAAGAGGGCGAAGCAGCTCTTTCCGAAGGGGAAGCAAGAGGTGAGCCGGATACCCGCTCTTGGGGAGTTGCCGGAGGAAACGCAGCGCATACACACGTGTTAGGATAGGGTTACGATCAATGGCCCGTCGCGATTTCGACCTGTAATTTGTCTGCGATTCTCCATTGCCGCCCTGCTCGTTTCCGGCATTGGAGTCCAGCGCCGGCATGTACTTCGCGGCAGCCGCCACGCTGCGTGCCATCCGATAAATGGCGATGACGCCTGAAACCAGGCCCGACAGGTGCTCTCGCAGTTCGTCGGGGCTCTTGTCCAGGATCCGGAGAAGGACGACAAGGAGCGACTCCGTTTCGCTGCCTACCTTGAAAGTGGATAGTGATCGAAGAGCCACGCGCACAATCTGAGGTACGTTGGTGACGTACAGCTCGTAGTCGACGTATCGCAGCAGCGAGAAAAATGCTACAGCACGGTTCACCGCCTCTCGCTCTGAAATGAGATGATCCGGGAAAGCACGGATCATGTGAGGGAACACGACTTTGTAGTATAACCACTGTGCGCTCAATCGCTTCCTGAGTGTGTGGTTCTCGCTTCTCAAACACTCCCGGGGCGCCAACAGGAGACCCAAATTCTGAGCAAAATCCCGGCCCATCATCCTATCGGCGGGGGCGCGCTGAATGACAAAGTTTAGGACCGTATTCTCGACGCCTGCTTGGGGTAGGCGAATAATCTCGCCTGCAAGATAGTGGAGTATGCTACGAAAAACTCGTAACGTCGCCCTTGGGTTCCCCGACATGCCGAACTCGAAGATACCGTGAAGCTTCTCGATCAAAGGCTGCTCGATCTGGGCGCGCCTCCCCCGGAGGGTGCTATCCTGCTTCGCATTAAACTTGTTCGACAAAATGGTCAAGAGTGCATCCATCGCAGCTCTGGTTGTGTCGGAACAAGGCATCGGGAGCGTCACTAATGCCGAAACCAGATCGTCGAGCGCAATTTTATGAAGCTATATCGCATGTCAGCTAATCTCTCTCTCTGACGTCGGCTTCGGTGCAGAATAACAATAACTTACATTCGGGTCTATTGCCCCAGGCCATAGACCCTTGATGATTCCCAGCGACAAGGGCGCGGTCCGGAACTCATTGGCAGGACTCACGCCCCAAGGCAGGGTTAACTCCTTGGTTAAGAGTCCGTTCTGGGTAACACCTGCGTTGAAGAAATTGAAGGCTTCTCGGTCTAGCTCAAGGGCCTTCTGCTCATCCTCGCTGAGTACCTTTACTACGGTTGCTCCCAAATCCCCGGTTCGGTTCAACAGGAGATCCTCTCTAAAGACCAAGCCGTGATCGCCGCCGGGGAAATCCTTGCTGAGGCTAATCGCGCACAGGTTGTTGTATGCTGTATCATCCGAAACGAAGGCAGGGTTTGCAACCATTGTGAAGCGGCGGTAGATCTGCTGGATGACAAGTATGCAGTATGCACGTCTTGAGCGAGCATCCCCCGTATTCTCCTCGTGCAAGATCTCAAGCTCCCCGGATCTATCCAGGTCGATTCGAGGCACGCCAGCAGCATCGAGGCTGGCGGAAAACCGTTCGAACCACTCCTTAGTGATACGGTCGTCCGCCACAGCTGCCTTTAGCAACACAGCCTTCGTTACCTCGTGTATCGCATCGACGAAAACCCCTAGGATAAACGGATCTGCCCTTTCCGATAACATCCATTGCAGTCCCTGCAGGAATGCGTTGATCAGGGCCGTCTCGTATAACCAGGAAGCGTCTAGTGTCAGCCTGTCCGAGCGGCTAATCGCGCACAGAGTAGACGCTACAGGTCTGATCTGCAGAGCCACCTCAAACGGGCGCTGGTGGTGTAGCTTATACGCTGCCTTGACCGAATCAAGGAATTGCAAGAGAAGATATCGGAAAGAAGGTGGGTATAGAGGTACTGCATTTATCAAGGCTTCCTGGCCAGCATCGAGTAGGTCTTGAGGGACGACTTCTTCCGCCGAGTCGAAGAATTTGGTGCCTTCAATAGGGTTGATGATGACAGGTTTGGCAAGCAAGCCAAAGACGGTCTCGCAACTTGAGTCCGAGCACAGTCTTACTGAAGGCTGCTGGCTGGAATTCTGGCCAACCAAAGCGCCTAAGCCCTGCATTGTTTCCCGTAGGATAGCAAGGTATTCGACAGGTGACGAGGCATCCGAATGTTCTTTCCAGAATGGCAGATAAAAATCGTGAAGGAGCGAGTCACCGAAAAGCTCGTCGGAGAGAGAAATCCTTCCGTGAGGCTCAGCTGGATTGAATGTCGGATCGGACACAAGGGCTAGGCGCAGTTTCAGCATGGAGCTGAGCAGTGCCATTAAATGCCGCTTATGCACGTCTGAGGTAGTCTGTCTGGCTGTTTTCTTGACGTGCTCGACAGCTCGAGGCATCAGTGAACCGAAGGCCCGGGGTGTTGCGCCAGTAATGGCAATCAGTAAACGGCCGGCCTGAGCGGTGTATTTGGAGTCCGAGATGTCTTCCTTCAGGTCAATCCAAGCGTTCTCGAGAAATGATTCGAGCTTGTCTCCGTATAGACGCCTTGTGAGGGAGGACAAAACCTTGAGAGTAGCCTTAATGATATCTTGAATCTCGCCATTCCGGACTTCATACTTGAGAGAACCCCAAATCTTATCCGCGTGAGGCCCGATGGTCTGTTCCGGATCGTCGTACTTGGCAATACACGCATCAAGGGTATGGAGGATATCAACCTTGACAGCGACCGTCTGGTCAACCTTGTCTAGCTTGTCAACAAGGAATGGTATCGAGAGGCCTGCCAGGTGATGATGTGCGGAGAAGCAGGATCGAAGCCCCATCTTCAAGTCCTCGGTAGTTACGGCGGATGGAGCTGCCGAAGGGCGTAGCGAGATAGGGAAATAGGCAGAGAAGGTCTTGAATATTTCCGTCGTTACTTCGTCCGTGGGGTTAAAAAGCTGCAGAAGCTGACTTAAAATGGCAAACCATGTCATTAGATTCTCCGGGTCTCTCTCATTCCGACAGAGGTTAAGCAAGTCCAAGATGAAGTCAGCTCTGTCCCCATGCTGGGCGTTTAAGTCGGATACGACGGAGGAATCTCGAAGCAGAGTTTGGACGAGTCGATAGATTTCTAGCCGCGTGGTCGGGGCCTGAAGTTTAAAATCATCGGCTAATTTGCTGACACTTCGGATGACCTGGTCCGCAAGGGCGGGCTGGAAATTCTTCATCGAAACGAGGTATCTCAAGGCCTTGGCGGATGCTGTGATGCCGGCCTTGTGGTCATTCTCGAAGAGCGACCCAAAGAAGGTAACCAACAGCTTGACCTGGTCGGCGTTTAAGACGGTGGTGGATTTCGATAAGACTTCGAGTGTGGCAGCGAGGAAGTCTAGGGCTTTAGCCCGCGATATGAGATCTTCATCGCCAGATGATTGCATCCATCGGGAGACAGAAGCTACCCACTGACCGATAGCGACACGCTTATTTGTAGAATCCGCAATAGCTGTAAGGCGTCAGTTCCGGTCCCCGGACCATCCAAGAACTACCGGAAGGGAACGGAACAAGGTAAATGGATCTTGCTCACCCTTGGCAGCTTGTTCTGGTATTTCACGAAGCCGGTCCTTCTCATCTGGGTCGGCAAGAACATATTGCAGAGCAAGTTCATCGAATGTAGGTAGCGCTGTCATTTTCCTGTTGACCGCGGGAGGCTGTCCGGCGGTTCCTATTCGCTCTCTGATGGCAATTCAGGAATGGAGAGAAGGTGTGGTTTCTTTTGTGCAGAAAATGGTGTCACTGCAAGTTGAGGCCCGATTATGTACTTTGGCGCACTGAAACTGCGGTAGAACGTCACTCCGGACGTTTGAGTGACAATGGGTGACGTGACCTGGCTTCAACTCCAAGCGTAATGAGAGATAAGTTGCGCAGCAGCTTTTTGCAAGCAATGTTGTTCAGTGATGTTTGTTATTGGTCTGACCAGTGACCATCAACCTTGATCCCAGGTATAATGACAAACTGCCACAGAAGTTAGAACTGCCACAGACTGCCGGAGCTCGACTACCACTCAGGTAGCGGTTACCTGGTCTCGCTGTCTTCTAAGGTTTTAATCTTACCTGCCTACTCTCAAGACACGGCATAGGTATGATGTAGGCAAGTTCCTGTATTCCGTACCATATGGTGGTAAAGACCCCGCGATGGAATATACCAAGTACAGAGAGCCTGGAGGTTGATAGGTACGTCACTTTATTACCTTATCGCTACAGTTAGCTATTCCTTAAATGGTAAGAGGGGCAAAGACTTTATATCAGGGCAAGTGACTTGGTTCTTTTTAATCCACAGTGTGTAGTCCAAGCGCACACTTTGGCGGGGTCAATATGCCCAGGATCAAAAATTTTGGGAGTGGGCTGGGTTGCCCAATGAAGCTCCGATCCGGAACCGTGAAGGCTCTCACATTAGCCTACTGTGTACAGCAGTACTGCTGTATTGCTGTGGATGGACTACCTGCTCGCTCCGGTCCAGTTCACTATGGGACAGATTAGACAGTTGAAGTTGTTAGTCAGTCATCCACACTTTAGATGTCGCGGCTATTTCTTGTTAACTGCATCTGACCCTCGACAGTTGACGAATCGTTCGTTTTCCCCTTCTCGCGCCCTTCGTTCCTGTAGCACACGCTCTCTGAGTGCCTCGAGTTCCTTGATTCCACCAAGCAATTGCTCATTTCGCGGGGTGCGCACAGTGGGGCAACAACTGGTAAGTGCTTGTGCGAAACCACCGCGACTTCGGTGACGGAACCATTGCTCACTCTTGGGTTCTTTTCTCCCCTCTCAGGATGGGTATGTAGGCTGACTACGACTTAGAGAAACATGGCGTCTAACGAGAATGTACCCAAAACATGCAAGGTCATCTTGGCCGAGACGATCGCCAAGGGGTTGCTGGCTGAAGTGAAAGACACTCTCAAGTCTGTACAGCAGGACACAGAGGGTAAGCCCACTCTCGTGGCCTTCCTAGCGAACGGTGACCCGGCGGCTGTCAAGTACGCCGAGTGGTCGAAGAAGACGTGCGAGGAAAAGTGAGGTGACCTCTCCCTGCCCTCACCGGAGAATTTGCTCACTTACCTGGGATTGCAGTGGATTCCATTTCGACTTGCGCCAGGTCGAGAAGGAAACCTTGGAGGAAGACATCATTGCCGCTAATGAGGATAGTATAGTCGATGGCATCATCGTCTACTACCCCATCTTCCCTGGCAACCCGGCGCATGACAAGTACATCCAGGAGACCGTGTCGTTGGCCAAGGACGTCGAGGGGCTCTGCCATAAACACGTTTCTAACATGTACCACAATGTCCGGTACCTAGACCCGCCGCAAAATTTGAAGAAGTCTATCCTGCCCTGCACGCCCCTGGCGGTTGTCAAGATCCTTGAACACCTCCAGATCTACAACTCGATCCTTCCCTATGGAAACCGCCTGTTCGGGAAAACAATCACCGTCATCAATCGGTCCGAGGTAAACGGTAGGCCACTGGCCGCACTGCTGGCGAACGACGGAGCCACGGTCTACTCGGTCGACCTGACGGGCGTGCAGGTCTTCACCCGTGGCCAGGGGATCCGTCAACCTCGACATCAGGTCGAAGACAAGGAGGGTTGGGGCCTCGAGCAATGCGTGCCCATCAGCGACGTCGTCATCGGTGGCGTGCCGTCGGAGAACTTCAAAGTGCCGACGGAGCTGGTCCGCGACGGCGCAGTGTGCATCAACTTCTCTTCCTATCGCAACTTTGACGGCCCTGCCATCAAGGAGAAGGCGTCCATCTATGTCCCATCTGTCGGCAAGGTGACAATCGCCGTGTTGCTGAGGAATCTTGTTGTACGTCCTCACGATAATGTTAAACATTTCCCCATCCGGGCGCTGTTGCTGACATTGGTGTAGCGTTTGATTGCCAACCGACCAACCAAGTCTGCCTCCGAGAGCACCATAAAAGCTAAGAGCGAGGCCTTTGTGGAGGGCTAGGTAGAGCAGTGATACCCCTTGACAGCTGCCATGACAGCTGCAATTGAATATCTGCGTCTCGCGCCTGCTTGGGGAGCTCTGTAGTCGGAACGGATGATAGAAGGATAAAAACGGATACATGCTAAGGTTACCTGCGCTTGAGACCGGACTGTTCCTGCTATGTTTCACCGCCGCTCCAACGAAGCCTCATGGCTTAAGTAATCATCCCCGGCTGCTTGAAATCGGCGGTGGATTACGAGTAGATATTGCTTCTTTTGGAAGATTATCTGTCCACCGATTGGTCGATCAACTCACTGTAAGTACCTGCCACTTTTTTTTTATGCACAGCAGTAAAGGTGTCCTGCATGTCCTGGTTGAAGCGAGCGACACATGAAATAAAAATCGACATATCAAGCTGTGAGTTGAATTACAGATTGGTGATAAAGAGCGCCTAACATATGGACTGGGACTTCAATTTCTTCTCAAATCTAGTTACAGAGTGTCGATGAAGGCGCGTTTGATGTTCTCGACTTCGCTCCAACGCACGGCTGGCGGTGGCAACAGGGGTAATCTTTGCCAAGATGCGAGCCAAGTAAGTAGCTGAACTCTAGTCGTTCAGGAATCAGGCAGCAAGGAGCCGGTTCACTGTTTGTTTTGAACTCATATCACTAGGGCGACCAGGATATGGTTGAATGAAACATGCGTTGAGAGATTAACGGGTTGTTCTGCCTGGCGTGCCTGGCGTGCCTAACTTTTCTTTGGTTAGCGAATCCCACGACGGTACCAAATATGCGAACCAGGCTAGGCTACAGCGCCCCATGCCTAAAAATCCGGGGCATGCCAAGCCTGCCTAATCTCAACATTGACTCCCATCTTGGCGCAAGGCATACAGCGCAGACAGCAACTCAATTGACAGCTCGTGGGCCACTGGGCCCTTATTAGGTCTGTTTGTATAGGTTAGGTTAGGTAATAGGGGGCGGGAAATAGGAAACTTAATCGGCTTTGCATACCTAACCGTTAGTTCGAATGATACGGCAGCCAGTATGGTGAGATAGAGCCTGCAAGTATTTGCTTATTATATATTACTGCGTGATCTCCTTGCCCTCCTCAACGAGTTTCTTTCTTTGTTCAGCTCGCGTGTTGATCTTCGCCAAAAGTTACATCTGTGTTCTCGGATACCCTTTTCCGTTGTCCAGTCCCCCTGCTTCATGAAAACACTCGACTCCTATTTGAGCCTCTTCATCCCTGTCGTTGCTTGTTTTGTTACGTTGGCACTTTAGTCTAGAGACCGCATCATGAGTGATACTACGGGCTCCGTTACGGACTTTACCGTGCTGCCGGAACTCCCAGCCGCTCACGATGGCTTGGTCGACTATATCGCGAAGCATCCTGACGTGCCCATGGCACAGATCATGGAGCCATACCGCAAATACGAGGCCGAGCTGCGCAAGGCCTATGCCCAGGAGCGCAACAATCCGCTCCTGGACGACCCCTACCTGAACGTGGTACCACTATTAACCAAGGATACCCCATCCATCCGCACACGTGCCCGAAACCTCGCCGCGGAGACGGAGGAGGAGAAGGAGAAGTACATCATGCCCCTGGCTGACGAGAAGCGCCGCCCACACGGCTCCCCCGCCGTCGTGGAGTCTCTCAAGGAGTTCAGGCACAACTTCGGCATCTTCTCCGAGTCGTCCCTCTCGGAGATGGACTGGAGCAACGTCGTCGCTGCTGGTTCCTCGGTCGTCAACACCCTCCTCCCTGTTCCTGCGGAGTACAAGAAATCCAAGCGAGCTTTGCGCCAATACTACCGTATGTTTGACGAGACCCCGGCATAAAAAAGGGAATGAATGCATGCCTGACTTACAATAATTAGATGAGAAGTTCTGTCCTGCCTCGGATGTCGACCTCTTCTTGTACGGGCTTAATGAGGAGCAGGCGATCCAGAAGATCAAAGACATCGAGGCACGCATTCGAGATGCTATCCTGTCCGAGGTGACCGTCGTTAGGACGAAGAACGCTATCACTATATGTGAGATCCATCCACTCCTCTTTGGTTGGCTCCGCTTGAGCTGATTATGTTTCCTTCTTTTACAGGCAGCCAGTACCCTACTCGCCATGTCCAGGTAATTACCCCCTATTACTCCTTTTTCATACCTTGTTATTTTATTTCATCTCATCTCATCTCATCTCATTTAGATTGTCCTCCGGGTGTACAAGTCCGTTTCTGAGATCCTCACCGGGTTCGATATCGATTGCTCTGGCGCCGCATATGATGGATCCCAGGTCTACGTGACGCCCCGGGCTCTGGCATCGTACATCACACAGATCAACCCCATCGACCTGAGCCGACGGAGCCCGTCGTACGAGAACCGGCTCTCGAAGTACAGCCATAGAGATTTTGAAGTCTACTGGCCGGAGCTAGATCGCTCACGTGTAGACCCCACCATCTTTGAGCGGAGCTTCCAGAGGACTCTTGGCCTTGCCCGATTACTGGTGCTGGAGCGGTTGCCCACCACCAATGCCCGGGAGGAGTATCTGAGGAAACGGAGGGAGGAAAGAGGTCGGCCCCAGCTCGATAATCGGTATCAGCATCGCCTATACGGAAACATCAAAGACGTAAGTTGAAATCATATCACGAGCATATACTCTTTCGGAGCCATTGTGCTGATGCGGTTGATAGGCCCACGAGGACGAGGTTGCTGATTGGGTGGACGAGACTGAAGTGTCCAACTACCATACCTTCACCGTTCCATACGGCGAGAAGTTCCACGCGAAGAAAATTGAGAAGCTTTGCTATACCAAGGATTTGCGTAAGTTGTCAATGACTCCCTCCCTGTCCAATGCCCGCAGCACACTGCGTGACGCCTGCCTCACATGGGACACGGTCTGACATAACATAGTCCTCAACGCCGAATGGAACCAGCCCAAGGAGAGGGAGGTCTATCTGCACAGACATCCCGCCTTCTTCGGGCGCGTTGAAGACGTGAGTAATTCTGATGGGCTAATCACTCCAACGTAAAGTCTCTGACGCCATGATGCTCAGGTCATCGGGGACTGCTGTGGCGCATGCCCGGTACCTCAGACTCCGGAAGAGATCGAAATCGCTGAAAAGGAGTAACGTGCCCCTAACCTGGTTTTCGGAGATCTAAAATGACCGACTGACTGCAAATAGGAGCGAGATCTATGTTTCGGGCAACGTGAGCTTCCGCATAGACGACCCAGGTCGCCAGGTAAAATATATATCTCTTTCGCGGAAATCACTTGATATCAAAATCATTGACGAAAGAAAAAAAATAGCAAATCGGGTCGTTCAACCCTTTGACCGAAGACGACTGGACCGAGATGGCCTACGTGGGCAACACCGCCCGTCTCTGCCAAGCCATCGTGGACGGCGACCTCGAACACGTGGAGGACTGGCTTGCCCAAGAGGGCGCCGACCCCAACACGAGGGACTATACCGGCCGGACGCCGCTGCACCTTGCCGTCATCAGCTCGACCCCGGCCATCGTCAAGTGCCTGGTCGACCACGGCGCACGGCTCATCCCTCGCATCGCTGATGGGCGGACGGCCCTCCACCTCGCTGCTGCCCGCGGAGACATGGAGATTCTGAAGATCCTGCTGGAGAAGAGCAACGCGAACGAGGAGGCCGAAGAGGAGAAGCAGGACCGGCGCAGAAAGGCGCGTCAGGAGTCCGTCCAGGCGAACAAGGCTCAGGGCAAGAGCGACTCTGTCAGGCCAGATAAGGAGGAAACCCAGAGCGACGAAGACGAAGACTCGGATGGTGAGCTCATTGATGATGCGTCTACTACAGACGCTGGAGTCGTATCCGTTACCACCGGGTCATTCGTCAAGGTCGGCAAGAAGGAGGAACAGGAGACGCCTGACACCCTTCCTCTTGATGATGACGAGGTACGTATGCACGGAACTCCCTGGCTCCAATACCAGGTACTCGGAAAAACCTACTCTGTGATCACGAGCTAACAGAGAGCAACGTCCAGAATGAGCCCGACTTCTACAAAATCGATGCTGTCGCATGGGACTCCAAGTGCTCCGCCCTCCATTATGCTATTCTCGGCGGCCATTGCGAAGTGGTCAAGTTACTGTGCCAAGAGTTCGGTGCTGATCCCCTCCTCCCCGTGAAGTTTACCGATAATTCCTATCTCCATCGCAACAATGCGATCCTCACCCTGGTCCTCGCTCTAGTCCTCCCGATCGAGAAAGCGATCGAGATGAGTGAAACGCTCCTGAGCCTCGGAGCTACGT
Organism: Xylariaceae sp. FL0594; assembly: GCA_022385605.1. NCBI lineage: Eukaryota > Fungi > Ascomycota > Sordariomycetes > Xylariales > Xylariaceae > Xylariaceae sp. FL0594. The sequence goes on from MU280800.1 coordinate 87,197, forward strand.
CGTCGCAGGCTGATACCCAGGCCGTCACAGCTTTTCATCGCTTCATTCAGGTAAGACTTTTTTTCAGTCGGCTACGGGACCAACACGCTAACAACGAGTTTCCGGGCAGAACGGAAACACAAGGCTCATCGAGAGCTTATGGGAGAATGATAAAATCGGCTTAAAGACAGCTATCAATCATGTAGCCGTAACCGGTTACTTCTATAATACCTCTGTCACCAGCCCCCTGATCACCGCCATCGACCAGGCCAATCCGATCTTGGTGCTTAAGCTGCTTGAAGCTGGGGCGAAACCTGAGATTGACTTTGACAGCTGGTTGAGAAGCGCGAAATTCACATTTGAGAATGAGCTCGGCGTAAGTTCCCTTCCATATGTATCATAGGTACTCACCGCTATCGCGTGGGTCTTGACGACTTTGTGCTAACTGAGTAGAATAGGACTTTGAACAGAACCAAACGAGATACAAGGAGAGTACGGAACAACCGCTCTTGCTGGCGATCCGCTCCGAACATCCTGAGACAGCCATCGAGCTGCTTGAAAGGGGGGCAGATCCGAATGCTATTACCTCCACCAGCCACCAGCTCCTCCGCAATCCTTCGTGGGGCTGGAGAAGGGTAGGCGCGAGCGCCTTGGACGAGGTGCGGGATACTCTCAAGTCACTCCGAGAATACGACGGAGAGGAGGTGTCGGTAGTTCCACGTTCAGGTCGGAAGTACGGCGGCGCGCGATACCACAAACTCTCGGATTGCCAGGAGCCGCGCGGCACGGCCGAGTTCCTCTCCCAATTTCCAGAGGGCACTTACCGCCATTGGTTTGTCTCGAACGATATCGACAGGAGAGTGAAGGACTATAGACACGACTTGAAGAAACTCACCGAAGAAGTCGAGAAGACCTCCGCCCGAAAGGGTGTGGCGGAGAAGAAGGCAGCCATAGCGGATCTCATCACGCAGCTGGAAAAGGTTGAAAAGGCCCTCCTGGAAAGGAGCGCCAAGACATTCGCCGAGTTGCATCCGAATTTTAAGAGTGACAAGCAGTCGAACTGGGATGGGGGAAAGGACGACGAACTGCCATCGGCTGAGTATAAGAAGGAGTTTGGGTTCACCGGCCTCAAAGACCTGACTGAAGAACGAAAGGCCGCATACATCGAACTGTAAGCTTGCGCCCCAAGTCGTTACCTACGTGATATATATTGTCCCTGTCCCAATCACTGACTGTTTTACTTTCAGATTCGAAGCAGCCTGGGCCGATGATCTGGAGAAGATCAAATCGCTAACTCTGGCACCGTGGGGTCCAGAGGGCAACCAACCACCGTTGGCGATTGCCGTGTCTGACATGAATCAGAACTCGCCCTTCTCCCTTGCGTTCCTGAAGGGCCACTTCAATACGGCCAAAGCCATCCTCGAAATCGCACAGGCCCAGTGGTCACCAGCCGAAGAAGAGAAAGCCCGGTTCAGGCTAACCAACGGCGGAGACGACGACGATGAAAATGACTGTTCTTGCGGAGATTCGGATGTGAGCGACGACAATAGCGAGCCAGGCATTTCCAAGGAGATCATCAATGATCAGTTTACCATTGACAACATTGGCCAGATATCTATGAAGGTCAAGAGTCACGTGCTGGCGTCAGAATTCCTCTGTTGGAGCTGCACAGGGTTCGTGGTAGGCGAGAATAACGAAATCAAGAAAACCGACCCGCAAGCCAGCAGCCTTTTTGGGTTTGCCATCGAACACGATGATAGCAAACGTCTCGATTTCCTTCTGGACATGCACGCTCGCTTCGCCAATGTCGGGACAGCGCAGGGCGAAGACAACAAGACTGGCAAATTAGACATCTTCCCTTCTGGTAGCTTCTTCTATGCCGTCAAAATGGGGCGAACTCACATGCTCGCCAAGGCAATCCGTGAGTTTGGCGCAGGCATTCCTATTGAGCAGCTCGTGAAGAAGAGCGGTGTCGAGATGAAGGTTAAGCCCAAGTACTACCAAGGCCTCACAGTGTATGGAAAGAAACGGGCAGACTGGGCGAAACGTGGCCGCAATCTCGCCGTCAAGCCGAAGAGCCAACAACCACCGCCTCTGCTCATCGCTGCTTCCAGTGGCTCGTTGGAGTCTGTTGAATGGTTCCTGGGCGATGCACCGGAGCGGCATTACCGAGAGTTCGTCAAGTCCAAAGCCGCCAAAGAAGACCCCAGACTGGAGCACTTGAACGCATCCTCCGGCGGCTTCGATCGAGCCATCTCCAAATGGCTGGCTGTACAGAGTAAGTGTCCACAAGAAGACCACGGGTGACAAACGAAATGTCTGTTAGTTAACATGGTATGCAGATGACCTCGTCATTCACTGTGCCGTGCTGGGACCTGCTGGCGAAAAGACGAATAAACTCATCGAATACCTGATCAAGGTCTGTCCTGCGTCCCTGGAGGCAAAGGCCGACAACGGACACACGCCTCTCTACTTGGCATGCCTCCTGGGTCGGGTAGAGTTCGCCAAAATACTCGTAGACGCCGGCGCCGACCAGTCCGTCAAAGACAAGGATTCCAACAACATCATCCATGCCTGTGTTAAGCATTGCCCCAAAAAGGATCGACTCCGGCAGATGCTGGGGCTTTTCGACCCCAGACTGCGAACCCATATGTTCTGTCAGCGGAACAGCCTGGCCTCCGGTGGCAACACGCCCCTTCATTCCTGGCTGCAGACGACTAACCATCAACACTATGTATATCGCCAGACCTCGAGCTGGAGACTTCCGGAGGAGAGGCTTGATTACGTAGATATTCTCCAACTGCTTATCGAGTTCTCCGAAGGGCGAGAACTGGAAATCTTAAACGGTGCGGGCGACACCGTGCTGCATACCACCGTCTTGTTCACGCTGCCACTACACACGCGCGCACTCCTCGAGCGGAACCCGCAGCTGCTCAACCGCGAGAACACGGTGGGCCGGACTCCCAGCGAGATCGCCTTCGATGTGTTCGCAAACCACAAGGCTTCCTTCGTCCCGTCCCTGGACGTCAGCAACAGGAAAAGGGGCGCCGAGGAAATGCTCAGTCGGAAGCCGGAGGACTTCGCAGCCGACGCACGGGCGGCGCGTTGTGCCCGTGAGGCTACCTGGGAAGTAATTCAGGAGTATCTCCCTCGCGCCACCCAGAAGCGACGCCTCGTGAGTCTCAACGAGGCGAATGACGTAGCGAGACGGCTGGGTGAGACGGCACAGGCGGCCCGGAACTCGGCGAGGAAGTCGAGGACGGATGAGGATGGTCTGGACGATGAAGAGGAGCAGGAGGAAGTGGAGGTCGACTACCCCACCAGTTTGTACAACTCATTAAAAGGAGCGGCTTGGGCGGAGGAAAAGCCAGAGGATGATTGAATAAGTAACTGCAGGCACTCGGGATGCACCGTACTTGCCTATGTACTTTCATAGGCGGGCGTGTTGAGTGGGCCTACGGGATTCTGCAAATACAAACTCAAATGCAAGGAAATATAGAATCAACCCTGCTGCAAATCAAAGGGGACCACAAGAAATGATCAAGTGCATACGCTTGTCATACTTGTGTGATCAGATGTAGCAATGCCGCCATACACTTATCGATCCCTTCGCCGGCGTTGATGTTCACATGTGATCGATATCGGTGTACCCCCAATCCGGAGTCCGTACTCACAATTAGAGCTCTGCTCAGTGTATTGTTACAAGCCGGAGAAAGAACACGCTGCATACTAGAAGGTATAATCTTGATCACGCCTTCCAGTCAATTGTAGGTAAAGCATCTGGGCAGTTGGAACCATTTTATATAGTGATAGTTCTTGCCTGTCCGGCTCTATCCCGCTTTGCCCAACGTCATTTCTCGTTGCCCAACCATACTCTCGACTGGGAAGCGACCAAGAGAGACCGAGTAAGTACCACCCGGCAATGGCTTGGTAAGGTAGTACAATCTGCACATAGCAAAACGAACACAGTCACTCATCCCTTCTTCACTTTCTTCTTAATTGCGCGCCTCTCCCATTCAGTGCAAATTGAGAGGGCAAAAGCAGGCAAGAGTCGTGCAAACTAAGCATAGTACGCCATCACATGACACAGCAATAAGATGGCAGCACCGGGAAATAAATATTTCATTCAGGACAAGCTCTCGCGAACGGCAACCCATCACGCCAGTTTTGAGGCACTATGGGAGACCAAGTGGAAAGCACCTGTAAGTTAAAATGTCACTGATCTTCTTCCTTCTTCCCGGTCCTCCCTCAATCTTCATCCTTTCCCGACCCTTCCTGATCAATCAAATTTGGTTCAGAGAGTCATCACCTATCTCTCCACCGTTCACGCAAGAATAAAATTAAAAGGAGGAGGATTCAAGACGACGATCATTCGCTTACGAACCAACGTGCTGATGACGGGAAACAGTGCAAGGCAGGGGTTTACCCCTTTATGTACGGCACTCTCAAGGACTTCGAGCCCGTTGTCAGGAAGATGGTGGCGTCTGGTTTGAAGCCGCCGTACGACTGGGATGTGTACGCCGAAAACTTCCTGATTACTGGGGATGATCTTGTGGCTTCCGCCCAGAAAGCGGAGGTGAGTGGTAGGAAAGAGGAGGCGAGTGAGTTGTATATGTATGTGCATCGCCCAAGCTTGACCTTGGTTGTCCGTTTCCATTTTAGATGTTCCCCTCTCCATGCTTATACCTTCCTCTCCCTTGTCGTACTTTCTACGCTGCGGGCAACACAAGGCGAAATACAACATTTCCGAACGACTAACGCGAAGCCCAACCATGGGCCAAATACGAACAGGCGAGCATCTGCGCTCTACCGCATTGGCCGCTTCCCGCTACCGCGGTCCGATTCGCAACGCGTGGCGTGGAAGAAAGGCAAGGAGGCAGCACTAAAAGGCCTCAGCATGCAGGAGTACCCCATGACCGAAGTCTTGATCCCTCACGTCGAGCATGCCGCGGACGGCGACGGCGACGTGTTACCAGGCTATTACCATCTGCCCTCACACGCATCCCCCCACGCGAAAGTACCCCTCGTCATCATATTCACGGGGCTCGACGGGTACAGAACCGAGTTGTGCGTCTGGAAGGATGGATGGGCTTCCCTGGGCGTAGCTCTCCTCGTCGTGGAGATACCAGGCACGGGCGATAACCCGGGCGCGGCGGCGGACCCGGCATCGCCTGATCGTGTCTGGAGCAGCTTGTTCGATTGGGTTCGCCAGCAGGAAGGCATTGACGATAGGAATGTGGCGAATTTTGGCGTGAGCACCGGGGGCTACTACTCTATTCGCGTCGCGCATACGCACGCGGACAATCTGAAGGGTGTCGTAGCCCTTGGGGGAGGCTGTCACCACATGTTTGACCCCGAGTGGCTTGATGCCGCGAATGATATGGAGTACCCTTTTGAGTACGTGAAACTTTCTTGCCTTCCTCCCTTCCTCCCTTCCTCCCACCCGCCCACCCGCCCACCTGATTTGAATAGAGAGGGGGCAATAAAGAAAATGATTCAAGGGAAGCGAAACTTTGGCCGGCTCGATTTGCTGATATGAACATACACATCGCAGTCTATCGCGCACCCTCTGCCACAAATTTGGCTACGGTGAGGACTTCGAACTCTTCCAGAAAGAGGCTCGTTCCAAGTTCTCGCTCCTGGACACTGGGATCCTCTCGAAACCAGGCTGCACAAGGTTGCTGCTGGTTAACGGGACCGAGGACGAGATCTTCCCCATCGATGACTATTATGTCTGTTTGAAACACGGGGATCCCAAGGAAGCGCGGTATGTCCTACCTCTTTCGTTTGCTGCCTTTCCTTAGCCCCTTGCCCCCCTTTTGAACTCTCTTCGCTTGTCAGTTCACTATCAAGTGGCAATTCAATACGCACAAGACAGAAATGAAGGAACTTCTAATCGCTAACACGCACTTGTCTTGCACTACGTAGCCTCGTCGAGGGGGTCAAGCACATGGGTGAACCAGAATCCTTCGCCATTGTGCTCAAGTGGTTGTTCAAGCTCCTCGGTGTCGACGGGGACGTGGGCAAATTCCTGTCTACGATTCCGTTCAAGCCTAAGTATTAATTAGCATGGACGAACTGAGCCTCAGGTTATCTGATTCTATACATATAGAAGCAAGAAACTAACTTGTAGTAAGACTTGATTCGGCTCTCATGCTAAATCTCTCGGGAGGGGCTTATTCCCGTCGTTAATGATCAAGCAATTCTTTATCGATCCACTACCGAACTAATGAAGCAACAGCTGGCTTCGCATCACCGGGACTCATATGGCCAGCATCGTAGACACTGGCGACCTGCAATTTCGACACGACTTTAATCTTGCCTCCCTCTATCAGAGATTCGTGGGGGTCGGCCCAGTACCACGCCGTCCTCGGCTGTTCGCGAAACTCGTCGTTCTGTGACCATGGCAGTTGATCGAATTCTCGGAACATGCCCGACGTGGTTCTAAGACATTTTCACTTAGTGTGACGGGACTCATGACCGTAAATGAAGAAAAATATTAGAGAAAAAAGCAAAATTGATGTGGGTGAACATACATGGCAGCGTCGTAAACACCATTGAACACAAGGACCCGGATATCGCCGCCCTGGTCGAGCAGCCAGGACACGTTGCCCGTGGTCGGGATGGTGATCTCGGGCTGCGCCGACCAGACGGCGTTAAAAGAGAAGTTGACGGAGCGGAACTCGCGCGGCGTATCGAAGCCGAGGAGCTTTTGGATGTCTGGGGAGTTGAGGTGGAGTTCGGGGTAGAACTGCATAGGCGGGATGCAGGATATGTCTTTCAGGGTGCAGGGTTGGCGTACTGTTTTATTTCATTACGTTTTGATAACAAATTTGTTGTTAGCGAAAACCAGAAAAAAAAAAGAAAAAAAAAGAAAAGAACCGAACCCTCTCGATACTTGTGAAAGGGGGGAAACATACAGTCATACCGGGAATACTCCCCCGTCGCCTCCACCTCGGCTAAGAAGACGTAGATGTTGTCCATGACGTACCGCGTCGCCTCGGCGCAGGCCCCGAGTGGGTCAAGAGTCCGTTGGCACTTGTCCAGGAGCTCCTGCGCGCGCGGGATGGCGCGGGCGATGGATGAGCAGGCGGTCGAGTTGAAGCGCAGAATGTCTTGGTACTCGTCGGTGCAGAAGAGCTCGTAGTGGCCGATCAAAGGGCTGATGCCGTCGACAAAGGGGTCCACGAGGATGACGCCGTCTATCGCGATTTGGAGGGCTTCTTCTTCTTCTTCTTCTTCTTCTTCCTCCTCCTCCTCATCCGTCTTGCCACGAAGTCTCTCCTCTTGCTTCTGCTTCGAGACGATGTCGGAGACGAATCGCGGGACGTACCGGCCGCCGAACGACTCGCCCGCGACATAGAACCCGTGCCCGAAGTACTCGGGGAACCTGCCCGCGAATTCGCGCAGGAAGACGGCGAAGTCAGCGGAGGCCTCGGCCAGCGTGCTTACTGGAGTGGAGGAGGAGGGTGAGGAGGAGAATCCCGTGCCGGCGGGCTGGTCGAGCACGAGGATGTTGGCGAAGTTGATCCAACTATGCGGGTTGGCGACGGTCCCGTTGGCAGTCTTCAAACTGTCATCATCTTCGATGATTACCAGGTCGCACGGACCGATCTCCTGAAAGAAGCCGGACATGGAACTACCGCCCGGACCGCCGTTGAGCCATAGGATCGTCGGCTCCGACCGGGGATCGCGCCGGCTCTCGGCGAACCAGAAGAAGAGTTCCTTCTCTTTCTCCCCCGAACCCGAGACCGGAACGCGGCCCGTGAAGTGCGAGGTCGTGTTCGCGACGCACGTCCGGTCGTCTTGGGGGTATATCTGCCATTGGCCATGACGTTGCGCGGGACCAGGACCAGGAGCAGGACCAGAATGGTCGGTTGATGGCAATAACGGCTTCTGCTGCTGTTGTTGTGGTCCTATCGTCGTAAAATGGTAGAGAAACGATTCGTCTACTGCAACTGCCACCGCCACCGCGCCATGTCCCTGGATCCTCAGGGCCAATGCCGCGACAACGACGACAGGAACAGTTCTCTTCATGCACCGCCGTAGAAAGCCGGTCTGTCTCATTATATGGGGATTTTGCATTATTCTATTCTATTTTTGTAAATCCCTATGGCCTAGTGCTAATTGCATTTTCAGATCCAGAATGTGGTGATTAATTAATAATACCCGGTTTTCCCCTGGCCGTTTGTTTGTTAACCTATTAAATGAGGAAAATAAGCGCCCCTGTTTGATAAGACGCTCGGTATTGTGGCTAACCTTACCAGGTGTTTCATTTCCCCGTTCTCATACTGGTAGATAGAAGCGAAGGAACGCCAAGATATCATACAGCCATCTCCAGTTATTGGAGAGCCTCGAAAGACCGTCGTTGTTGAGCATCGAGCCAAGATTTTACACTTCCAAGTACACAGTCTTATGTCGACTCCGCCATGACTTTTTTTGTTACCATGGCAATGCTTAAAAGCCGGCCTGAGTAATGCATAGTCTAGTACATTGTGAAGAGGGACGATATTTTCGACTTTAAGAAGGCTTCCTTCGCGATGAAGATTTTGTACAAGTATGGAAACTTCGGGATTAGTAACAAATATCCACTTTTTCAATCCTCCAACGGAAGGGCTTGATAGCCAAGCTTCCATCCATCATCGGAGTGTGACCCCTGTTTTCTGACTTTGAGATATAATACCTCTCAGTTCCTGCAGGGCATCTGGGCCCAAGATGCACATAACCCTCTTGATGACAGAGGAATCAGATGGGAGAGAGCGCGGCGCAACTCAAAAGAAAAGCCCGTGCTTCAACAATGTTCAGGCAGCTGCCTCAGACATCTTCGTTATTTACTAAGGTTTGGACTAGATACTAACCCCGTGATAGCGATAAAGATCATTTAACTCCGACAGCCAGCTAGTCTAGACTCTAGCACATTACAGACCCAGTTCTGTATGAGCCGTTGGATGGATATTCTATGGCTTCGCTACCTGAGTCGGCAAAGCTCACACGAGATCTTTCGCCTCCTGCGAAAGTAGCTCAATCGGAGTGTATACTCACACCAATCGGGTGCATAGTTGCGCATAGTAGAGCACCACCGTGCCACGGCCGGAGATGCGGCCGCTAAATCGATGGCTTCTTTACGCGGAGCAATAGCTCAGGATTTCGCGCTTGGATTTCTGGATCTGGGCTTGCGAGACTCTACGTGTGCGTCTAGGGAGCGGGACTACTAGACTAATAACACGCCTTTTCCTATACGTCATGCAAGAAAGGATCTAGTCTCCGCTGGCAGAGAATATAAAACTGAGCATACAACCCGCCACATTGAAATTTTCCTACTCTGCTCGATACCTATTCATTAGCTGTATAACTCCCGTTCGTGAATCAACATACGTACCCTACCAAAGCTCATCATCACAATGGCCGACTACAAGTTCGAAGGTTGGTTGGGACACAACCCTGAGTCTGTGAACGGCAAGATGGAATGGGGTCCATTCGAGCCTAAGAAGTGGACTGAGGATGATGTCGATATTGAGGTATCGCATTGCGGCATCTGTGGTTCTGATCTTCACATGCTCCGCTCCGGCTGGTACCCAACCCCATACCGTAAGTGTCCCGTGGGATGGCCTTTTTTGCTCGTTCTGCCAGAGATGCTAACTGTCCGCAGCCTGCTGTGTTGGCCATGAGATTGTGGGCAAGGTGGTGCGTGTCGGTAAGAATGTCGAGCACGTCAAAGAGGGTGACCGGGTTGGTGTAGGCGCCCAGGCTCGTACGTGCCAAGAGCCGGACTGCCCCGAGTGCTCTAGCGGCAACGATACCTATTGCACTCGCGGCATGGTCAACACATACGGTTCCTTTTTCCCCAACGATGAGGGCAAGTCATACGGCGGCTACGCCAACTATCACCGGACGAACAAGCAGTTTGTTGTCAAGATTCCCGAATCCCTATCCTCGGCAGAGGCAGCGCCCATGCTCTGTGGTGGCATTACCGTATTCTCGCCCCTGAGGCGGAACGGATGCGGCCCGGGAAAGACGGTTGGAATTGTTGGCGTGGGCGGGCTTGGGCACTTTGGTGTCCTCTTTGCGAAAGCCCTAGGTGCTGATAAAGTCGTGGGTATCTCGAGAAAGAACTCGAAGAGGGACGACGTTCTCAAACTGGGTGCGGATGAGTATATCGCTACCGAGGAGGATGAAGACTGGCATAAGAAGCATGCGAAATCTTGTAAGCCACACACATCCACTTCGTATCATCCCGGTCGTCTCGAAATGCAAGTGACACTGACACATTGGAATTTGCAGTGGATCTCATCATATGCACTATCAGCAGTGTTAAGATGCCCCTGACGAAGTACCTTGGTCTCCTGAAGAGGGGCGGTATCTTTGTCCAAGTAGGGTGAGTTAATCGCACATGTCCCCGATTCTGGATATATCGAAAATTCCGAGCTTTCAACTGACCATGCGGCAGAGCTGCTGATGGAGGTGAATTCCCTCCGGTCAACACCTTCGCCCTGCTTGGCGGCATCCACATCACTGGCAGCTCCACTGGTGCGCCTTGGGAAATCAAGGACATGTTGCAGCTGGCTGCCGACAAGAAGGTCAAGCCGTGGATCCAAGAGCGCCCGATGAAGGATGCGAACCAGGCCATTGTCGACATGGAAGAAGGAAAGGCCCGTTACCGATATGTTCTGGTGAATGAGAACTTCGGCAAAGATGGTGCACAAACCAAATTGTAAATTACCAAGGTATTTTTCTGTATACATTGTAGATAGACATTTTTGTTTTGGATAGAGTTGGCAAGCGTCTCTCATGTTACTGTAAAATACAACTTCACTCCGATGCTTGAGCTCAATCATGGACCTCTGCTTATGAAGTGAGACCATATAACTTCAAGTTAGGTTACGAGATCTCATACACAGTTTGATGACGTTTTAATACTACATGTGTAACTCAAAGGAAACAGGTTTGGAACAGCTGAACAGCTGGTGACCAGCTGTCACACGCTTGGCATCTCGGATCTACCACTGTCACCGCCTGCCCAGATTTCCCAATACACCATGTTCTTCAGTAGCAAATTCTGCCGGCAATACATCTCCCCACCTAAAATATTTCCAACAACCCATGCATGCATGTACAATCGGGTTCTGTTTGGCATAGAAGTCTCTAAATACTTGCTGAGACAACTTTAGCAATTGACAATTGATGAACACAAATTGACAACCTCGATTGCTTATCTGGTGCCAACTCTTTCGCAAAAATCTCAGCAAATTTCACGATGCTTCGCGAAATGTACGTAACTGTCACAATTGTGCGCCAGAGTCGTCGAACTCCTTGCTGACAATTACGCTGCAGAAAACCTAAAAATGCCAGGAGCAAGAGGGCTCTTGACAAGAAAGCGCCGAAAATAATCGAAAACCCAAAGTCTACCCTCTTTCTGTATGTAGGCGCAAAACCAACGTCGCAAATCCGGGTCTAATAGCATTTTCCCAGCCGCGGCACGACATGCAGCCAGATTACGCAGGATGCGCTCGCAGATCTCCATTCTCTCAGGCAACCGTAAGTTCTGCGCGGAAAGATGATTGTTTCGCAAGGGTTGCTTTCGTTAACGTGGGGTTGATAGATTTGCAAAGAAGTTCACGAAGAAGAACGATATCCATCCTTTCGAAGACCCTTCCTCCCTGGTCTTCTTCTCGGAAAAGAATGACACGAGCTTGCTGGTGTTCGGCTCCAGCTCGAAAAAGCGCCCGCACACTCTCACATTCGCCCGGACCTTCGCCGCAAACCAGATCCTGGACATGCTAGAGCTTCACATAATACCCGAGACTTTCCGCACACTGGCGCAGTTCAAGTCGCGCAAGGCTGCTATGGGACTTCGGCCCATGATGCTATTTTCCGGAACTGCGTGGGATAGCCCCGTTGCCAATGAATACACGATATTAAAGAGCATTCTGATAGATATGTTCAAGGGGGATTGCACAGCCGACAAGATCGATGTCGAGGGATTACAATACGTCGTATCGGTGATGGCTGATGAGCCGGCTGGCGATGATGTGAAGCCCACCGTTCATCTGCGTGTATACCTGCTCAATACCAAGAGAAGTGGACAGCGGCTCCCGCGTGTTGAGTTGGAAGAGATGGGTCCGGTATGTCGCCTTTTCTAACCCTGCCTACCGTTTTTCTATATTCTGGATGTCGCGGTTTACTAACTCCGAATCTCAGAGAATGGATCTGCGTATTGGCCGTAGCCAGCAGCCGGATGAGGCAGCCTGGAAGGAGGCCATGAAGAAGGCCAAGGTGGGCGAGGAGAAGACGAAGAAGAATATCGCAACAGACATTATGGGCGACAAGATTGGCCGAATCCACGTCGGCAAAGTCGACTTGTCCGATCTGCAAACGAGGAAGATGAAGGGTCTGAAGCGGAATCGTGAGATAGATGGAGATGGCGAAACAGTACAGGGTGAAGCCCCAAAGAAACAGAAGAATTGAGTCAGTTTGTACCTATCTATCCTGTAACACGCTACTGCTGTCATCCATGGTTTCAAGTCTTCGGGGAAGATACCTAGGTTTTATGGTAGGAGTTGGGAGTTAAAAGATCAATACTATTGTTCCACCTTTGAGTACCTGCGCGCTTCCTCAATTTCCAAAAGTCTGCCCCTATCTATTGGTGCTTTGTACGACCCTCAGTTCAGTACGTAAACTTGCTTCGATTGAGCATTCTCAATTCTCTTCTGGTGACTAGCACTACGTTCCAGAGACAGTTTTGATAAGAGACCGACTCTGTCGAGAAGCGGCCCCTGGGTCTCGATGTCTAAGACTACCTGGGGGGATCATCCCTACTTTGTAAGGTCCAAGAGTTCACCTCTAAAACGACTGTCCTCGGTTTCACAATAGGTATCTCTGTCAACAATTCGGCAAGTAAGGTGACTCTAAGAAACGGATATTGCGAGTGTGTATGTATTTTCCAGGGGCGTCTTACTCCCGAGGTAGACAAGTTGCAAACAGGCACCGGAGTTGAGTCCGTATGAATCATGAAGAAAGTGGCACACACATTCCAGGGACCATCCTCAGGACAGGCAGTACATACATACCTATATTGCGGTGCAGGCCGGCGCAGCGGGGTTTCCATTCCCTTTATACCTTGCGCAGGGAAACCGATTGAAGAGAAGGGGGATACCCAGGCTCAGGCCCGGGGGTAGGGAGGGAGGTCCGGGTGAGTGAAACATTGTGTCCAATCAATGAATGCGTGTAAGTATGCATCTGGGTGTTTTAGATCCAATTCTTGGTCAGACTACTACTTCTGCAAAGCTAGGTGTTACAGACGCTTCTACCTACTCTTGTCTCACCTTGACTCCAGACCACGAAATCTTAATTCCGTAGAATTGTCTCTGACTGTCTGTGTGGCTGTGTGTGAGTGAGAGATGGTGTATGAAACTAACATACACTCACTATGTAAGTTTGCTGTTGCCACTGGTTAATTACTGTACACCGTATACGTATCTAATTTTCTCTCTATGACCCTTTCATCTGTTGGATGCTACGCCATGCAAATGCAAAGTCGATCATGGTATTCATAGGGAGTATGTGCATACGTAAGTGTTTGAAAAATGCTGGATTCTGACTGGTGCAACAGCCCGAGAGACAGACTCCAGAGATGCCCCGTACGGAACCCCGCCCCTTTTACTTCAGTACTCTGTTCAGTAGATTGACAATATACCAAAATAGAAAACAAGAGACAGGTTGTTGTTTGTTCAACTGCTTGTTTTGTTCAGTTCTGTTCAGCTCCTTACCACAGTATCCATGCTAGACTAGGGATCCTTGCTAACCCACACTGAAGTGGCTTGCAATTTGACGAAGATCTCAAACTGTGGCAATAAATTCAGAGAAAACATTCTTCGGCCGTTCTGTGCCCCGAGAGCTAATCTTAGGTAGGGAGGTAGCAAAAAAGTACGCATTTGCCTTTAGATACTCAATTTTCAAGCTTGCTCATTCTCACAGCAAACAAAACTCCATGAGGTGGCCCTAAGGTTACTGTACTTTGTTGGTGTCCTGTACAGTGTAAACCGGCTTCTCGTGTGTACTTGCACGCACTGTATATTGTGTTAATGTAACAGGACAGGAAACGTAGCTTTCTCCACTCGAGGAAATGCCAATCTTTGCCAACTGGAACGAACCCCCATCTCCTCTCATCAGATTTTGTGAGAATACCCATCTCAAAAGTTCAGTGTTGACCCAGTCTTTCCCCGGGCTATTTTTTTTTTTTGAATCAGTCCAGTTCAGGTTGTTTCTCCGTGGACTAACTACCTTACTGGTTATAGTCTCCTAACTGATGCAGGGGGCCCGGGGTACGGTTGGAGTTTGTACCTCTCTACTGCCGTAACACCGCAGGATTTCTTTACACAATACAGAACCTCAACAGAATACACAGCTCATCATACAGCTCACGGCCGTTGATGGAGTTTGCTTGATTTATGTAGCAGTTGGGCAATATTCCAGAACTCTAGCAAGACTGGATAAAATAGGGGTCTTGTTAGAATGTCAGACATGACAATAGGTAGAGAAGTCTGAAGTAGTGTCTCTCTATATTCCGCGAGGACAGTTGAGGAAATAAGCCACCTTGTTCACTTGATACTTTCATCTGTCAATCCGGCATTCCAAACTTACAATTCTGCTTTCCGTTCCCTTGACGCGGACGAAAGGTGAAGCGCACCTACGAAAGCACAGGGTTTTGATGGACCAAATAGTGCTCCTAAGGTTACATTTGTTTCAGAGGAGATGGACCCCTGAATTGACGTTGGATGCGTTTCGTATGCGATTCTGGCTGTGGTGTTGCGCAACTTTAAATTCCATTGGCTGGTTGCATGAGAGTCGTGTTGCATGTCGAAATGAAAATATTGAGTAGTAGGTACAGCTGTAGGATAATAACAGATCAGTCTAAGTTGGCGTCGAGTACGTAGAGGGTATCAAGAACCATTGCTACATGCGTGCCACTTGAAAGTCACTACCCAAGGTTAACCTTAGGGCAGAACCTAGACAGGGAAATGCTTACAAGTACGGGCTCTGCTGCTCTTGAAGCTGAACGGACTCAACGGAGTACTGTAGATATGATGTTGCTACCTTCATGTTGGTCGTGGCTTCGGAACGTTAAGTTGCAATTCTTCATTCTTAGCCAATTGCCCCAGACCTTGGCATTAGTGCTTGAATATTTGCGCCAATGTCCAATGACGTTGTGCTTGCGAACAAGCCCCATGTATTTTGTCTCATTTGTCGTGTTGTGAATAGCATACTTGCAGGTTATCCGGACTCTCGTATAATGATATTGTGGTTCCAACTGCGAGAAAATGCTGTACAACGGTACAGAAATACAGGGAGCAACCAACTTATGACCAGTAGATAGGGGTATGACATTAGGTACCGCAGTATGTGTCGGTGTGCTGTACAGTCCCCAGGTAAATCTGGTATGTACAAGCAGTATGGGGATCTGCTGGGCTGTGTCTATTTGTGTGCCGATCACTATTTTTTGAAGCTGTACAGCATCCATTTGGGTAGTTCATAACTTCTCAAATATCCGCAGACGAGTGGCGAATTTAGTTGGTCCTGCTCAGTGTAAAATGCAGAGCTAGTATAACAAACTCCGAATGGAAAAGTCGACAGTGACGTTCTCCTCATGAGAGGGACGGGATAACTCCGCGGTCTGGATATCAAATGAAAAATGATAGGCTTAGTAAAGCCGTAACCACGACGATGATATGGTAGGACAGTGCCGACGAACAGGCAGTGTACATTCCAGGCCGTGCCATAACGCCTTGAATACATGGTACTATTGAGCGTGGCCAGTGGGGAAGGCTGTGCGGCGGATCTTTAGCCAACATAGTTAGATGTGATCCATACTTGGAAATATTACATGGCCTCTGCGGAACAGAATAAAACTTGCCTTTTGTCATTTTCGTGAGGATTTGATCAAATTTGATCAAATTGATAGGCAGTCGAGAAAGATACCATCATGTTGGCTATATACAGTATGCAGCTGCAAAGGGATGTATGAGAGCAAGCGCTAAAAAACGTCCACTCGAAGCCAGTTCTTGGTATCTAATCCTCTTTGGAGATACCTAGAGTAGTTTAGCGTTACCCAACAGGGAGGATATTTCCCAGTGGTCGACCGTTTTGGGCGCTTGGTTGCCGGTCAGGTGTCAGGAACCGCCCCTGGTGCCAACTTCATTCGACACTGGAGGATATACTGTACTGTTTTCAACCAAGAGTTTTTTTTCTTTCCACCCCGGCAACTTTGACCTTTAACGTTAATTACATCTATTCTGTACCATGCATTAATAGTCCAATACATGTAAAGTCGTCCGATTCTTCGCTCGCTGATTCCAGTCCGCAACACGTTCGTTCACTTCCTGTGTGTTCCAATTGTTTCCTTCAGCATCGTTTAAAAAATATCTCCATCCGTATTTTACTGTTTACTCCTAACGGGGAATACGAAAGGCATTGAATTCCAAGTTCCTGTACCTGCTGGATCAGGTTCATAGGAGCGCCTCTGGCAGCAATATTGCAGCATCATCATCCAGCTGGCTTGACTTGTTGTGACAGTTCTTTGCGTCAGACCCCCGGTCTTGAACCAGGTTCAGCCTTGCAACAGTTGCCGACGGAACCACGTCCTTGCATCTAACTAGTCACTTACCCGCTCTCTGTCCAATGACCGACTGATTTGCGACATTGGCTCTGCCCGTTCTGTACGTAAGAGCTCGTTCAGCCATGAGATGATGACCGGCCCGACCCTGACTGTGACGGTACCACCAGCCGTCGAGTCAGAACGGTCACTCCCCTTACTGTCTTCAGACTTCTCATCCGAAGCAGACTTGCCTTCTATATCGAGCGGCCCACCCCCCTCCTACACTCGCTCAGGGAGCGTCGAAAAGAGCTTGCCCGATCTCCCCCCCTACGCCGTACCGGCTATCAGTTTCGATGACGACTTCAACCCGGACCTGACTTTCAGCGCCGAACAACTGCTCAAGAATACCAATGAGAAGCCCGAGGGCGGATCCTTGCGCCATTCCTCGGGGGCCTTACGGCTTTGGGCCGACAAAATGGGGAAAAGGAAGACACTGATGCTCGGCCGGCCACAGTCGTGGATGCCATCCTCCAAGTCGAGTCCGGATCTTGGATCCTTGCCTCAACCGACAATAGAAATCACGGGTAGCCTAGATGGGAGCAGACTACAGAACCTCGGGGTGGCAGCACAGGACAACGAGGAGCCCCCTTCCGACTCTCTCGCATCATTTGCAAAGCGATCCTGGATCTCCACTTCGCGCTCAACCTCGCCGAACATAAGACCAGAAGAAGCTCGGACCGCGGAAATATCGCTTGGCGAGGATCCTGCTCCAAGCAACAGTTCGATTATGAAACTCAGGAAAGGGTCTCGAAATCGTTCTGGTTCGTCTTCTAGTGAAAGTAGCCGTCGGTCGACCGAGTCCATGGGCAAGTTAGGCAGCTACTTGCACAGGCTCAAAGCGCGGCCTTATTCTACTCGTACGAAGGGAACAGTACCCGCCGAGCTGGAGAGCTCGGCCTCTTCCACCGCAAGCCTCGCACCGACCTCTACTGGCACGCGAAAGTCCCACGCCTCAGAGACAAGTAGCAGTACATTCCCCGACGATGCTGGGAAGACTCCAGCAGCCAGAGACCCCTTATGGTCTGCCTTCAAGAACCTCGACAACGATTTTCAGAAATTCCAGGCGAAAAATACGTCCCTGAAAATGACCTTGATCCGCAGCTCCCTATTGCCTTTCCTTCGATTGCATGCCTATCATCCATCGAACCTCAGCCTTCACCACGAAGATCTAGAGAGCAGAGCCATTATTCTCAACAAATGGTGGACCGGTCTCCTCGATATGCTGCAGGCACAACACCAGCCGCCTGTGACCGGAGTCAACCGGCCCACAGTCCTGGAGGCCATGAGTGCTTTAATGCTACGTCCTGAATGGCGGCAGAGTACCCCCGCATTCCGGCCGTTGGTCGATCGGAATCCTCAAGAACGCGTGCGGCGACGATCACGAGCCGGAGTGAACGAATCTACAAGCTCTTTTCAGTCGACGGATTCCGCATATCTAGCCGAATCGACGGGCCATAATATCCGAACCATGTTCATCTCCAATTTGGTGTCGCAAATGGCGTTCGTCGTGGAGAAGCTGTCTCTCAGACAGGCTCCCCAGAGCCTGGTGAATTTCGCAGGCAAGGCGTGCGCCTACGCTTTCTTCTTCGCCCCTGGGATCGCAGACATGCTTGTCCGTCTATGGCGCTTGACGCCCAGTGCCCTGCGTCGCATCGCAGACGAATTTGGCCTTCCCCGACGAAGCAAGGGGGAAAGCGATGATATTGTCGCGCTTTTCCCTGCTGTCATGGATCAGCTGGGTTGGACCTCGGTAAAGACCATGTCTGATGCCCTCAGGCGGCCCGTGCAACCACCCTTGGTCTCAGCCAGGATTGCTTGGCACGGTCCATGGGTATCCCGGTGGAACGGCCGTGATAGTGACCTATTCTTTATCTTTTGCAAGTATTACTTCGTTCTCGCCGAAGGCTTCATCCCCCCTGGCCTGCCTCTTGTCGAGAAAGCACGGGCGCCTGCCTATGTCCTCGTCAATGCCCAGATTCTTTCCGTTCTCGACTCCACCATTCATCGTCACGCGACGGTAGGGAATATGCCCACGTCGCCGTTTCCCGGGGCACTGTACGGAGTAGACGCGTCGGCAATGGCTTTGCAAATGGCGCCAAACAACAGCAATGTATTGAGAGGAATGACCGAAAACCGGCTTATTGCCCTGTTGAAGGACTTGCTCTCTGAGTCCTCTGAACTTTTTGGCAGTGTCCGCTTCACCTTTGCCGAAACGTTCTTGGCTGTAATGAAGGCTGCAGCTAAGCACACGTCGCAGTTTGATCACGGGGCCTGCTTTACCATCTGTGACTTCCTCGAGGAGTCTCTGGTCGCCTATAGCAAAACAGACAACCTCTTCCGGGAACCCATGGTGGATGTGGACTGGTCTTTCTGGTTCGACGTATGCCAAAAGATACTCGATTCCAACAACACGATGTCGGAAATCCGCGTTCTCTCTTTGATATACTCGATTTGGGATGCCATTGCAAGCAGCCAGAGTCGGAAGGAGCTCGTGTGTTTGAACTGGCTTTTGAGTGAGGAAACGTTCGATAAGTTCTTCAACAACTGGTGTCCGATGGTCCGCGCGTACTATATGCGGTTATTGTGTTGGCGGGTTTGCCGGGACGCCGGCAGCAGCCAGGAATCTGATACGTACGCCAGCACCTCTCACGATCCTTCCTCTGTATGCGGATGCTAATATTTCACAGGAAAATATTCCTACTCGTCTTCAGTCGTCTGAAGACGATCTGGAGCCATTACCTCTGGCTCAAGCAGCGCACAGAGCAGGAGGGGAAGTTTCCGCCTTCCACGGCACCTTCATTTCCCACACCGGGGAAGCGGTTTCTGATCCTCCGAACGGAGATCCCGACTGTGCAGCGTGCCTTTGCAACAAGTTTCGATTCGGCTCTGGATTTCCCCAGACTGGGCGCGGCAAGTGGTCCACCGACGGATTTCGACTCCATGGACACGTTTCTTCCAGGGTCTCCTGACATGCCAAAAAGATCCTGGAACATCCTGGGCAAAGTGCTCTCCTTTGCCAGCCATACCGGGGTTCCCGACGATCTAGAGACTCTCCGGAGAGATACGGCAGCTGCGAGGTCCAGTGCAAGTCTTCCGTCTAAGCTACCATCTGGCACCGTCAGCTCGGCCGCTTCCGATACCGACAGCATCGGGTCCTCTCCCACATTTGATACTATCCGATACCACTTCAGATTCGCGCTCACCCTTAATCAACCAGGAACTAAGCCTCCTCCCAACCGGATTCTAACCCGCCCGCGGCTCCCGAATCCCGCACAGTCGTGGGTTGCCGCCACAGGGCAGTGGGGCATTCCATCAACTACGGCAGGCACACCAGCTCCGACCCGTGCTGTGTCCGGGAGTGCTCTCCCGGGGCTTGTCAATGCCGCGCGGAATGCTGACTCACCATCGTCCCCAACAATACCTAACTCACCAAGCCTTACATCTCTGGGTTTGGGTCGACGCGTCAGTCCTGGGCAAGCGAATTCTCAGGATCTGAATGATGACGACAGACCTCTGCATAACACCCCCGGCTTTGCGAAGGAGAACCTTGTTCGCCCTGTTGAGCCAACCGGATCGTTCGCGAGAAGCGTGAAATATGCGGGAAGAGCCCTGGCCGAGTGGAGCCTAGTAGTTGCGGAATGTAATAGCTTTGTTGAGCGAAGACGCGAAGAAGGTGTGTTGGGACTTGAGGATGTGGAAGTGCCCGCGCTTGGCGTCGAGGGTTTCCGGAAAATATAAGGGCACATAAAGCTCAACGGCATGCGAAATATCTCACTGACGCAGAGATTCCCTACGCTCAGAATCACCACGAGACGCTGAGAATCTAATGCGGAAGGTTACAGCTCAATATCATTATTACAACGGTTGACAAGACCTGACAATCTTGAGCTTCGGCCAGGATCATATCGACCCCTCCCAGTCCTCCAGACTGGAAACTCACCCGGGCTTGTACATACATACTACCTACTACCATAACCTTAGGCATTGCATCTTCTCAGGCGTTCGGCACAAAAGGCATGGCTTTACCTTGCATCCACAACATTTGTTGTCGCGGGTTTATCGTTCAGGTTTGGTTTGACATGGCCTTGGCTTCTCTGTCTATTGCTAATTGAGCTGAGAATTAAGAAATATTTGTTACATACTCCGGGTCAGATGGTTTCGACCAGTTGTCCACTGTTGCTACCGTCCAGGTCAACATGAGACTGTGTACCAGTATCTGTATAGCAGTTCAGAAAAGCAACTACCCAACAGCGACGGAGGTTTGCCACATTTTCGTGCTACCTTCTCTATGTCTAGGAATTCGCCTATTGAGTAAAAAACTAAGACAATATCGTCCGCGCTTGCTCGTCGCTATGAGTAGAACTCCCCAGTGAGCGCTCCCCTTTTAAGAGCACACCCAGTGGGTGTTTGAGATAACGATAATTAAAGCTCCAGCTGGAACTGCCTAAAGGCTGACAAACATCGATGGGTTAGATACCTAGGTTACTTCACAGGTCCTTACAACCGTGAATACACAATCTCATGCATCAAATAACAACAGAGATCGCGCAAAGTGCGTCTTATAGGCAGTCATCATTTATGTACCGCTCATAAACCTGGGGATAGAACCTCTTGCCGTTCTCCCGATGACTCCGAATCTTGGTCCTCAGCTGCGACTCGCCCCAGGTGTCATACTTGCCGCGGAGGAAAGCGGAATCGATGAGACTGCCCTCTTCCGACTCGTCCTCGCCGCCGCCTCTTCCTTCTCGCGCCTCTCTCCTCAGCCTCTCAAAGTGGTCCCTCAGCGTGCCGACGGCCTCTTCCTTGGTGAGGCTCCGCCTGACGCCCTGGAAGAAGGGGACGCTGTAGCGCTCGTCCGACCCCGCGGGCATGACGACGCGGTGGGTGGTGGCCTTGCAGAGGCCGCCGGTGACGACCTCGAAGGCCTGGCCGATGTTGACGACGAAGGTCCCGGGCACGGCGGGCACGTCGATCCACTGGCCCGCCTTGTTGAGCACCTGCAGCCCCCTGACGGAGGGCGGGGAGGCTTGCAGGAGGAAGGTCCACCAGCCCGAGGAGTCCTTGTGAGGGCCTACGCCTTGGTTGTTGAACTCGAGGGACTTTTGAGGGGAAGAGGGGGAAACTGAAAGGGTTTTTGGATAGCGCGCTATTTTCAACCTGTGCTGGTCCGAGAGAAAGGGATGGAATGTCCCGCGTGGAAGGGACAGCGCTGCTGCGACGAGGTCCAGAAACCGCAGGCCCAGGTCCGTGAGGGCGGATATATAGGCTTCGATTATGGTGCGCAGGCTGGGGTCGGCGGTTCTGGGCCACTGTGTTTTCGTGTGAATTACTTAACATTGCTTTCCCAAAAAAACAAGCCAAAAAGCGAGAGAAGACTCTTTATCTAGGTGTCGAAGTCCCGTAGTATGTATGACACATGTAATGTGGAAAGTTTGAGGGGCAGGGTTTGGCTTTTCTAATTATCTCAACAAGCTATTTTTCTGGATCTCGCGAGCATTACATGTATAAGAGAAGTCTTCGCAGCTACCGCTATATACGTTACTGAAACGACAGAAAAACCAAGTTCCCGACCAAGGAGATGACTTAGAGAGAGGGCATGATTTCTCAGTAGTTATCAAGCTAGACTCACCTGATTAGGACCCCTCAACCTCTCATAAAGCGGCACGTCTTCATCTTCCTTCCACACCGCAGCCAGCTCGGTGGCGAACTCAAACTGCTCCCTCAGATCGGCCCTGCCGCCCGTGCTCTCGCTGCCCACGGCGCCGTAGCCGAGAAAGTGCGGCGAGTTCTCGAGCACCACGGCCCTCTTCTCCTCGTCCGTGAGCTCGCGGAAGAGGGTCGGCAGGGCGCGGTCCACGAGGTCGGAGATGGTGCCCGGGGGAACGCCGTGGTTGGTGACGTAGAGGAAGCCTACGTCCACGAGGGCGTGCCGGAGGGAGGAGAGTAGGAGGGGAAGGGTCGTGGGGTCGTTGGCGAGGGATAGGTCAATGGTGGGGATTGAGGAGAACCTTGTCGTCATCTTTTCACCTTCTCCTTCTTCTTCTTCCTCTTCGTCTTTTATTTTATGTATATTTATCTGATCGAGACTGGAATAATGGTTAAAGATGAAGTCGGATCTTGTTTTTAAGTCAAGAACGAGGTGCTTGGGACGAAGAGCATTGCTGTTGAAAGTGAGCAGCCAAGAGAACCCCCTAGCCTAAAGACCTGCGCATCCGCGTTGCTTGATTCATAGCGGCTCGAAATATGGCCCGTAAGGCTTCGAGACTTCGAGTGCTGTCAGCAAGGGCTCACCGTGGAAAGAGCTTCGAACGCGGAGAACAAGGTTGGCCTACGAGAGCTTTCACACCCTGACTTCGTTAGGTTGAACAGGGTTGGTGTGATGCAAAGGGGATTTGCGATGACGTGACTGTGTTAACCTACCTAGGTAGGGTAGAGAGGTACGTGACGTGGGGGCGCTTTTAAGCTGAATTGGGGACTACAGACAGCGTTTGACCGCGGTGCTTAAGTACCTTTAAGTCACTTAAGAGACATCCTGGAAGCTTGGCATCATCGGGCAACTACGAAGGGTTCTCGACACAGATTGCAACTACCTAACCTAGGTAACCTTACTATCTCTTTCGTATCGAAAAGCTCTTCATTTTCCTCCAATTGCACCGCGTCCCATCTAACCTTAGACTCAACCTTTACGTACTCTGTGATCCAGTGGTTCAAACTCCACGCTCCTCAAATTCGTGGTTGCTATAAGGATCTCATCTACATGTTGATAGCACTTGAAGCAGAGATCAAAAGCATAGCAGCCGCTTTTACAACGGTAAGATTTCCAACAGCAGTCCTAGATGTATGATAGCCATCTTGTTAGCTGTGACTTTCTTCATCTGATGGTTTGCAAAAGATCAAAATAAGGAAATTGGCGTGCGACGTACGATTAAACACCAGTTGCACCAACGTCTATCCCGAAGGATTGGTCCCCAGGGAAGGACGTCGGCACTATCGCCAGTATCGGGAAGGTGCTCCAGGTACTCCAAGTACTCATGCCCATGGAGCAGCGCAACGTGGCGGGGTGTCCACGAATCTCTAGTCCTCGCGGTTGTGTTGGCGCGGTTGTCCACCAGCAGCTTGACAATTTCGTCATTTCCCCCTCGACAGGCCCAATGCAGAGGTGTCCATCCATCGATATCCGGTTCGTCAAGAAGATTTTTAAGCATGCCTGCTTTCCTTGATGCGCTCCAGGAGGCGTTTGAACGTGTCTGTGGACTTCGAGAGTACTGCGTAGTGGAGCAGGTTGAGACCCCAGCGGTCTGGAATTCTAAAAATCCAAGCTGGCCATGTATCGGCCCTGAATGAATTATCTACTGGCCTTGTACGGGCCGGGGATGATTTATCTACCGCGCATATCAGCCTTTCCTCCCAGTCTCTTGCTCGAAAGATGGCGGTGCTGAGAGGCGACCGGCCATCAACGCCGGCGGCCAAAAGTCCGGTAGGCGAATCCGACTTAATCATATAGTCGATGACTTCTAGAGATACCAGGGAGTTCACGGCATCAGGAATGGCTGTGGCTAAGCAGTCTTGCGCCAGCATGCTCTGCCCTGCCCGCGTCAGGTATGCTTCCAGAAGCTTTAGAACAGCGATGATCTTCTCGGAGGCCAGATCTTTAAAGCCCCCGCGCATGACCCACTGGAATGGGGTGCCCGTTTTTTCTCTTGTGCCTTTGTAGTATTCCGGCGAGGTAAGAGCAAGAGCTTTCTTCACCATATCGATGCTCCCCGAGGCACATGCCGCGCACAACGTGGTGCCGTATATGCCGCATTCGATGTTTGCCACACCTGGTAGGAAAAGCCAGCGGTTGAGGATGAGTTGGGCGATGTCCCTGCGAGATCTCCCCAGAGCGATGGTCAAGGCCTCCGCAGGGGTCAGCCCGTCTTTGTGTCTGCCCTTTGCATAGAAGTCGATAAAGACGGCAACTACAGCATCAATCGACATGCTGAAGGCGAAATCGAGCAAGGTCCGGTATAAATGCGCACGCTCAAAGGGGACTCTCATCCTGGCGTTTCGCTGCAGCAGAAGGCGGACAAGGTCTGCATGCTCCCAAAAGATGGCTATACAGAGAGGCGTGTCTCCCTCGAGAGTTTCGGCATCAGCATTTGCTCCACAATTAAGGAGCAACTTCACAGCCTCGTAAGCTCCCTGCGACGCTGCCTCGTAGATTATCGGGTTACTCTGACCGTCATGACGACGTCTTTCATCCGGCTTGGCGCCTCGCGCGAGCAGGATCTGCATTGCCATCGAGTTCTTGCCCGGATCGAGTTCGACAATGGGGGTGAGGCGAGATGCGTCCTTTCCTGCTCCGTCTACCGGACACCCAGAATCGAGCAGGTACTCGACGACGCCGCGTTTATCGTGCTGAGCCGCAACAACGAGTGCTTGAACCATTTCAAGATCGTCGTAATGGCCATACAGCAATCGCACGGCGTCCAAGTGGCCCGCAACAGCGGCAGCGGAGAGTGGCGTGCGGTCCCATATGTCTTTTACGGAGAGATCAGAAACGTTAACAAGCAGGTCCACCACCTCAGTAAACCCCTCTTAACAAGCGTAGTGTAAGGGATGCAATCCACGTCCATCGCCACCTGGTTCGCTACAGATCCCTTGGATAGCAGATCCCTGACCATGGTGATGGATCCGATCCCGGCAGCACCATGAAGGGGGGTCCTTTTCAAGCCATCAACACGATTGGGAGATGCGCCTCGACCAAGAGCGGCTGCGCAGAGCTCAGGCATGTTTTGGCCAGCGGCCTCGGCCAAGATAGTCACGCCCTTCAAGTTGGCGCGATTAATGGCGGCGTCGAACACCATGTCAAAGTTGGTGGGATCGTCGTCGCCAAACACCAAGTCAATGTTGGTGCCGTCGTCATCGCCAATGCCCGGACTTGCGTGGTCTATCGAAAACCTGTTCAGGAGTTGTTCGGCAATGTGTTGATGTCTATGTCGTATAGCGAGATGCAGCGGAAAGTCGCCAGCTTCGTCATAGAGAGTGACGTCTGGCCCTCTTCCCAGCAGTACATCCACTGTATGGCAGCACCCAAGCGCGCTGGCAATATGCAGTGCGGTTCTGCCCGGACTTTCGTCGACGTCATCCACAGACATACCAGCGTCCAAGAGCAGTTCGACTACGTCGCCGAAGCCATGCGAGGCAGCGATGAACACAGGACCTCGAGGGCCTGGGGTAAGAGCGCGAATCTCATCTTGGTGCCTAGATTTGAGGATCTTCTGGATAACTTCCCGCCTACCAAGCTCTGCTGCAGCATGCAAAGTGGACCAGCCGTTGGGGTCCAGGGTGGTTAAGGAATCGGTTCCGCCGCTTATGGTATCCCAGTCACGAAGCTCTAGCGCCTTCTCGATAACGACTTTGTCGTCATACTCGAGGGCAGCGCTCATGACTCCGGCAAACCGGCGACCGCCTTGCCAGACCACTGATGATGGTGATGAGAACTCCGCAATCAAGCTGTCACGCTCCGTGTTGTTTCCTAAAACCAAGGCCGTTAGGCGAGCCCTCGACATCGCCTCCTCGTCCAGAAAGTCGACTTTCTTCTTCAGTTTGTCGTGAAAGGCGCCCTGACTGGCGGCCAAAGCCCTTACCACGGATTCGACCGGCAAAGTGGAGAGCATTTCCGCGGACATGGCATCGAGTATTTCCTGTTGTGATGTTTCGGCTGCGTCAACAAGCAGCCCTCCAGCAATAGGTAGAGGCGATGGCCGACGGGCAAGTGAAAAGAGGGTCGCCAGATCGTCCAAGTTCTTGGTGTCCAGAAGATCTCGCCACTGTGAACTGGAAATGCCCAAGGGGTCGTCCTCCATTCTTCAGGTCTGTGCGACGGGGGTAGAGCGAGGTAGGTAACAAATATGAGTCAGAAGTTGATCAGGGATTCATCCTCAAGCATTTTTCCTAGGGCGAGCTTGTTGGCTGACATTGCGGCCATGGCATTATGATGAATCCAGCTGTGGGCGGCGTACACTGTGAAGCCTGTCTCGAGCTCGCGCCATGCCATCGTCTCAGCATCTTTGAGGATGCCCAGATATGTGTCTGCGAGGTAGAGATGTGGACTCCATTTCTCTCTGAGGCTGCTATTCAGGGGCTCTAACAAGATATTACAGACCTTGTGGTAGGAGATGCACAAAACAACGCGGTTGTCCGATCGGATCTTCAACAACCCGGGGAAAACGACTTGCAGCCCGGCTACCAGATCAGATGTAGCCAGCCCCCCGGTTCCCAGATCTTGGAGTTCACCTTGCTGTGCTTGATCCCACGTAATCGCCCATTCAAGCTCCTGGAAGACTGATAGGGCGTGTCGCAAACGAAACCCAAGTAAGAGCGAGGATCTCGTGTCGATTCAGCTCCGGAATGAAGGACCCGCAGCGCACCAAGAAGCACTCTCTCCAAGGCAGCGTGTGACGGTTGCCTCTCGCTGAAGCTTATTTTCGGAATGGAGCCGCTCAGATTATCAGGACTCTTCAACAGGTCATCTGGCCCATGGAGATGAGCAACGTCACCATCTTCATTGTCAAGAGTGATCCCAGGAGCGACGACGAATACCAGTCGAACTAGCGCGTCGGTCTTCTTGAGGAACGAGTCGATATCTTGCAGGATCTGATCTTCATTGCACGCTACGCGCAAAAAGAGGTACTTGGCACCGACTCCCGGTGAACAGAGCAGCGTTCTCAGACACATCCAAAGGCATCTCTCCCTCCAGGACGGCATGCTGCTCCTCATAGCGTCGCTGAACTGCGGCATCAGATGCTCAATTTGCAGGAAGACTTGTGGCTGCTGTGTCAGGACCTGGGCAAGCAGTGATGCATATATGGACGCTTTGGTATTGCCAGAATGATTATCATCATCAATGATTCTGCCGACGGTCGGACATGACACCGAGAAACGTAGGGCACCACCTTGCCTATGGCCTGGGCCACGGCATTCAGGACGAGCCTTGGATCTAGGCCGGTCCGTGGTGATACTGTGAGATTTCTCGGGTACATACCCGATAACCAAGCCGAAAGACCCGAATCGTTAGCGAAGGCATCGACCAGGCTCGCAGACGGGTTCCAAATGGAATGCGAACGGACACCGCCGTTGGAGTGTCCTGAGCTGGCCAGCTGAAGAAGATCAAAGAAGTATCGAAATCCGTTCCGGTGCTCTGAAGACACACCGCATAAGTAAGTAGGTACTTCTGGACATCCAGGTGTGATGAAAGACATCCAAATACGAGGGCAGAACTAACTTATAATCCCATCTAGGAGGTATGAACGCGCAGCCTTGACCTCGGCTTCATCCAGCATGCGGAGTCGGTCGTGTGGTCGGTTCACTCCAATATTGATCTCGGTCGGCACACCAAGAGTGGCACATTCGTAGGGAAGAAGCTGTGCGGTGGAAGTCTGGTTAGCCTGCTGAACACCTCAACGAAGAAGGAAGGGGCACGTAGCCAGCTAAGTAAATACTCACAACCCGGAAAGATGCCGCATCCGAAGCGCTGGGGCGCTCATAGTAGTTGATGATGCTGAAATTATGACAGATGCGCCTGAACCCTTGATTTATTTTCTCAATATGTTGGCAGAGCGTCTCGAGTGTTTCTGGGAACGAATCGTCCAAGATGCCGGGGAAGCTGGTTTTGATGATGGAATGAACGGTCGAGTGAAAACTGCGCGTCGAGGAACCCCGATGAGGAGTGCCGCACAAAACCTGTGAGTTGATCGCAGGATTGTGAATTTGTGAGTGAGTGCAAAAGCCGGGGCCAGGGACTTGTACAGGTAAAGCGAAGAACTTACAACCGTTGCAGTTGCACGAAAGACGCGCCCGTAAGGACTCGTGTCTTTCGCGGCAGTTACGAGAGCCTAGATTAGAGAAGAGGCAAGAGTTAGTTCCCCACCGTGTTCATTTCCAGCCACAAGTGCACGCCCCTGTCGCCCGCCGCCGCTTCCCTCCTTTCCTTCATAGAAGAGAAATATTGCCCACCTGTTTTACGAAACAACCAGCGATATCGTCAGCCCAAGTGGCTATGGGAGCGTCCCTATCACCGAGAATTTCGTCCTTCGCGAACGGTCCAGTATCAGCATAAAGCAGCAAGGTGTATCGAATCTTTCAGTCTTACCAGCCGGCTCAGCAACCAGTTAGCATAATATTGGAGCATCTCGATCACGGACTTTCTTTCCTGAATGCACTTGATGAAAGAGACGTGTGGACCTGGAATTGGAACGAGGTCATCTAGAAATAATGCTGGCACCGGTTCGATGATCTTGATGCCGGCACATGCACGATTCTGGCGGGAGCACAGCTGTTAGGTTAGGAGAAGGAGCGCGTACTACTCTGGATGGGGTCACTGACGTGGTTTCGGGCGGTGGCGGCGGTGCCCTATCGTACGGGAGGACTCCCGGGATCCGGAAGCCGACCGCTGGCTTCACAGGCACGTCGTAGTCGAAGTAGACCGCTGGCTTTACAGGCACATCGTCGTCAAAGCCGACCGCTGACTTTACAGACACGTTGTCGTCCATGATTCTGTTGGCAGAAGATGTATTGTAGTATGCCTGGAGGAGTCTTTGGCGGACCAGAAGAACTTAAAATGTCCAGTCTGGGGAGTATGGGAAAGGTTAAGATGGCCGAGAAGTGAAGAGCACTTTGGCGGGAATGCCACTGGCCTTAAGCTGGAATGAGCCATGGGTGGCACCAAAGGGATGACTAGGTTCATTCCTTATGTTGCCCCCTGTCTCCCAGGTCTGTGGAAGTTATCGCAAACAAACCAATCAGTCCGACACGACGGCCTCCCTGCTTTCAAGTAGGGGGGTATTCGGCATCCTGTCATACCAAGATGGCTATTATCCGATGATGGAGAACATTCCGGCAGACATCCGTCATCGCAGGAATGCAACAACAAACAACCACGCTCCAGATTCATTCCTCCTGAACCCCTTTCTTCTCTCAAGAATTCAATATAGTACGTTTAGCACATTCTCGTCAATCAACGGGATAATGCCCAGGTGCGGTCGGTGCCAGTGAGCTGTCTGTGCCTTGAACGAAGAGTAGATCATGTAACTTGGGGATGTCACACAAGGATACCTTCCTATTCACAGGAATGAAACATTACTCAATTTAATCATAATACTTGGTCTTCTTGCCCCCGAGGATCTCCTCCTCCTGGATGTCGCTCCTTGCCTTCGCTTTCGCCACGCCCTTGGCCACTCTCGCCTTGACCCACTCGCCGGCCGTGATGCCGACGGCGCTGGCGTCCGTGACCTCGCTGTAGCCCAAGCGGTCGAGGACGGCGCTCGCGACGGGCCTGAGCTCGAGGTCGTCCTCGGGCCGGACGAAGTAGAGGACGCCGAGCCGGTCGAGGTCGGCCTGGTCCGGGGGCGGCGCGACGACGCGGTGGACGCTGCTCTTGAGGAACCCGTTGGTGAGGAACTCGAGCGAGTCGGCCAGGTTGACGGTGATGCTGCCCGGGAGCGGCCTGACCCACTTCCAGCGGCCGCCGCCGTCCGGGGTCCGCACCTGCAGCGCCGCGACGGGCTGCCGGAAGAGCAGGGTCAGGGACCCGAAGTCCGTGTGCCCCTTCACCCAGACGTTGCCCAGCGCCTCGTTCTGCGCCCGCGTGCGCCGGTGGTACTTCATGTACCGCAGGTGGCAGTCGCTGCGGGCGCCGTCGTACCGGTGCCGCTGCAGGAAGAAGTCCTCCTCGGGCAGCTCGAGGACGCGGGCGAAGAGGACGAGGAGCTTGCCCACGACATTCTCGTGGATGTGCCGCGCGAACCGCTCGATCGCCGGCCGGTTCCGGCAAATGACCGCCGGGTGCGGCCGCTCCAGCTCCGGGATGAACTTCGGGATGTTGTAGATCTCGGTGTTGTCGAAGATGCCCGGACGCACCTCCCGCAGCCCCAGGGGCTTGTACCCGTTATACCCCCCGTTCTCCAGGTCGGCGCGGTACCTGAGCTTCTCTTCCTCGGGCAGGTTGAACACTTCCCTGCCGATGGCGAACTGCTCGTCGACTTGCTCCTGCGTCAGGCCAAAGTTGGTGATATAGAAGAAGCCTTGCGCGTCCATAGTTTAGTGGGTTGCTCAAATCAAGCCGTCGTTGTCTCGGCAGGGAGTAAGTAAGAATATGCACGGATTTACTTCACCTACCAATGTTCTGTATTGCCTCGAAGAGCTGGGATGCAAGCTTCTCCTTACCGCCTGGCTGGTCGAACTGGGATAAATCGAGTGTCACGAGGTCGGCCCAGTCAACTGTCTCGCCGTTATTACCGTGACTTGTGCTCATATTGTAGTGTGGTACTCACGCTCAAACTTGGTCTCAGGGGCTTGCTCATAGGCTGGCAGCAGAATCGCTGGTTGATGAGTGCTGCTCACTGCTGCGGAAGCCATTGTGTATATATTCTTACTGGCTATCCTTAGACGTATGAATGTGAGGGACAACTGGATCATCAAGGCCGTCGTCGATATAAAACGTTATCATGCCGCCCCCGCCCCTTGTATTTAACATCATCCTTGGACGCTTTTTACAATCCAAGCGTCTGCGTTTATCAACGATGGCGTGATGAGGGGCAACGGCGGTGCAGCAATTTTCCATAGCTGGATGTCTGGGCATTTATTCGCAATCCTCTAGCGTATGGCGAATAACCACTGCGGACGAGGATGTGATTCGTCCCTTTTGGCAAGGAAACGTTGTTTCTCCATCCTATATTCCCACGTGAACAAACCCTGGGGGTCATACCAGCCAACTACTTAACCTTAGGTATCGAAAATGGTAAGTCTTCTTGAAAGGATCTGCTGTACCCTGTCAACTCCAAGCTGGATGGTATCGACAGAAC
This sequence comes from Xylariaceae sp. FL0594, assembly GCA_022385605.1. NCBI lineage: Eukaryota > Fungi > Ascomycota > Sordariomycetes > Xylariales > Xylariaceae > Xylariaceae sp. FL0594. The sequence goes on from MU280800.1 coordinate 118,673, forward strand.
AATGTGCATACATTTCCGATGGCAACCCATGAGCCTGGCCGCCTTAGCGATGGTCCATCTTATGACATATCCCAAAGATTCGGGGTTTGTTGTGCTGTCGTGCTTTCCTTGAAGAATGGTGGGATGGGATCCATACTCTCCTGTTAACCACCCCTGTCACGAGCTTGACGATATGTATGCGAGACGAGGTAGAGTATATCCATGAGAAATGGTTTTCTGCGTGGGTGTTGCAGAATTGTGTAATGCTCCTTATAAACTTATTGGCTCTATCCGGCAGCATTGCATTGTAGGACGGGCAGGAAACATTCCCCTTCTCTGGAACCTAGTTCAGCTCAAGCATCATGCCTCTCAAAGACTCGGCGGACATTAACACAAAGTCTGTCGGGACGGCCTCGGAGACCTCGAGTGCCTCAGATGGCTTCTACCGCGTAGCACGTGGCCACGAGATTACCGATATAGCTAGTCATGAGGCCATTGAAGGTTTCGATGCTGTGCGCATGCGGGCACGCACCGCTCTCACCGCGGATGAAGAGAAGAAGTTGATTCGACGCATCGACTGGCATCTGATGCCCCTGTGCTCCTTAATGTTCCTGTTCAAAAACTTGGACGTAGATAATGTGAGTATGGCCAGGATCATATGGGCCCGCTCTCTTGAAGAACTGAACTGACGGAGAAAAAAAGGTGTCGAACGCTCGAATTATGAATCTGGGCACTAAACGGAACATCATGACCCAGCTCAATTTGACGTCTGATCAGTATGCGCTCGTTGCCGTATTGTACTATGTGAGTCACCGCCTCGCCTCGCCGACAGTCACTCACTTACTTGTTGTAAAATGCCTCTCCGCTAATTCTTCAAGGCAAGATCCCTTACATCATCGGCGAAGCACCCTCGAACCTATTGCTGAAAAAGTTCACCCCGTCCAAGTGGTTATCGAGAATCATGATCACATGGGGCATTGTGCTTGCGCTCCACGCCCCGGTCAAAAATAAAGAAGGCCTGTACGCTGCCCGGTTCTTCCTGGGTCTAGCGGAAGCTGGTGAGTCGTGTTGGTCACAGTAACTTCTCATGTCAGACGTGTAACTGATAGCATCGATTATCTAGGCATGTTTCCAGGAGTCATCTTGCAAATGACGTACTGGTATCGACCTGATGAGATGTCTATCCGTTTGTTGTATTTCTGTAAGCCATGACAATCCCCCGGCGTGAAAGGCGAGATCGCTGACGGGCTCAATAGATGTCTGTGGCAACCTTTCCGGCATTTTCAGCGGGCTGTTAGCGTTTGCGTTCGATCACGCCAATGGAGCGGGGGGGTTATCAGGTTGGCAGTGGTGCGCCGCGACTCCAGGTTCCTGGGACGTGTTGGAGTGCTAATCTTCATCGGCAACCTTAGGCTTTTTCTTGCCGAGGCTATAGCGACGATTATCACTGGTGTTGCGATCTGGTTCTTTCTGCCTGACTGTACGCAAGCCTGCACGCTTCTGTCCGGGGGTCTCCCAGCTTACAAGATTCTTTAGTCCCCCAGACAGCGTCTTGGTTATCGGAAAAAGAGAGGGCTTTCGTCCAAGCCCGCCTACCGGAAAACGCGCCCAGATCATCGGAGGAAGACTTCAACGTGCAGGAGATCTGGAATGCACTCAAGGATAAGCGTCTGTGGCTGTTCACCCTAATCTGGGCATTCTTCACGGTGGGCACGTCAGGTGTGCGCTTCTATCAGCCCACCGTCATCGCAAACTTGGGTTTCACGTAAGATTTTTTTCTGAGCCGTTGTAAGCCCGCTGTTGGTTCACTGCTCATATCATCATCTACAGGACGATAGCCCGAGCCCAACTCCTGAACCTCCCGATCTCGGTATTTGGCTTGGTCGTAATCGGCGTGACGGGTTACTTCGCAGACAACGGACGGTTGCCTCGGCCTCTGTATCCCTTGGCCTTTCTCATTGTCATTATCGCGTCTTACGCCGTGCTCGTAGTATATCCGAGCAACGGCGGAGTGTATGCGGCTACCTTGATCGGTAATGCCGTGACATCAGCTTGGTATCCGATGATGTGGCCGTGGCGGGTGCAGACGACAAGCCGTGCCACCGGATCGGCATTCTCGATCGGCTTTGTGAACAGCTACGGCCAGATCGGTGGTGCTATTGGGCCTCAAAGTGCGTGGTTCATGCCGCCTCTCCTACATACTCATTGAGCACTATGTGACTGACATCTCTGTGCAGTCTTCCGAAGTGCTTATGCGCCTCACTACACTCTACCCTTTGGCGTCGCCTCCGGCCTCGTGGGTGCTTGTGCCATCTTGACCGTCCTCACGTGGTGGGTGACGAGACAGACCGAGAGCGACACCCGCAAGCTGAAGCGAGCACGTGTGGCCGCCGGCAGGAGCGGCGAGGCCATTTTGACCGATGTTGTGGATAATGATTTGAATAAGAGAGGTGGAGTGTAGATACCCGATCAGTCTGACATGTTCACAATATCTGCATCTCATAGAGGAAACAAAGGCACGGGGTTCGCCATGTAGCTCGGGAAACCACTGCCATGTACATGAGCAGATTCATCGCCGTGCTGTCGTTTTCTGTGTGAAAAGGTCTTTATGAGTCAGGCTTCGAGAGCATATCCAGGTAGCTCGTCCCGTGTAAGGGCATGATTTGAATTCCCTGTTATCTCGAGGCCCTCCCTTCCAGAGAGCTGCGCCTCGAGCATTTTGTCATTGCCATGCAGCGTGCATTGGGGGAATGTGACGCTTTCGTTGCCTGGTGGATGGATGTTGCACCTCGTATTCGTATTTGGTTGGAGGTAATATGTACGTGTACCTACCCACGTGTCCAAGTACTGTTGTACCAGTCGCACAGAATAATCGGTACCTGACTTCGTACTAATGTAGATCTGGATTATGCCCAGTTTGGGGTATCCAACTTGAAATCTCACGCAGGCCCCTCAATACATGATACAAGATTCCTAGCAGGGAGGTATGTACATAAGTCATGGCCGCAGCGTATCGGATCACTTTGCGTACTGGGCCTTCTGTTGAGGCCACGAGCTGGGCACTGGGCAGAATCTTGGGGCCGTCTCAAATGCTGCACCGCCTCGACGAAAACACGCTTCAACAGAAGTACAACCTCTGCGATGTATGCTGTACAGCAGTAACCTACAAGGTTAAGGTACTGTGATATGTTCCCAGTCTAGCCCCACATGGAAGCCCATCTTGTGTGCAAACCCGTCAAGAGTGCTCAGGTCATCTCTTTTGTACTTTACATTCCATCCTTCCTGCTATGACGCCGGATTTCAACCCCGACGTACAGGTCTCAGGAGGTGACAATGGATCAATTGTCGGAGAGGCGGTCCATGTCTTCGTCTTCAAAATCTTCCCGCAGTCATCTTGCGCCCATAGAACATAACTTTGCCGTGATGACCATACCCTCGCCCTCCTGATTTCGAGTCTCTCTACAGCACATAGCAGTACATACTACATACAGTGTGCTGTAAGACTCGACCGAGAGGAGAGAGGCTTTGATAGCTGTGTGCTTCAGGGCCTCTGCGGCCTATATCCAGTCGGGAGAAAAATACATAGTTCAACACCATGCCCCCCAGGAGATCACACAAGAAGTCGAGAGCCGGTAGGAGTCACGTATATATGCAATTGTCTTGAAAACCACTTTTGACATCTCAACCCTATAGGCTGCAAGCGGTGTAAAGTTCGGAAGATTAAGTGTGACGAAGTTCATCCACGATGCGGCAACTGCTCCAAGCATGGCGTCTCTTGCGACTTCGAGCATCCTAGTATTCGAGACACACATACACCCGGCCAGGCTTCCTCCACGATCGCTATTACCTCGGGGAAGTCGTCCGCGCCCCCAATTAAGCACATACCTCCCTCCCCGTCCATATCCGTATCGGCATCGATAGCTTCGTCTGGGACCCCGGGTGATAGCCCAACCCACTTCAGCGATGCCACCTTACCCGCCGCCGCCGCCGCCGTCGAAAGCACGCCTGCGCCGCTTTATAGGACACCCGAACCCCCTCCTTTGTCATCAACGACGTCCAAGAGGAATCGGATGTTGGAGCTGAAACTGCTCCATAACTTTACAACTGTCACCTGTAAAACTCTATCCATCAATTCGCCTGTGCTGGAGAGAATATGGCGTGTCACCGTTCCCGAGCTGGCCTTTTCGAGTGCCAGCTATCTCGCAGACACTCTGTTAGCAGTCTCGGCCCTTCATCTCCGATCCAGTAACCCCCATGACCGGGAATTAATCCGTGCGAGCCACTCTTACATGGCGTCTGCGTGCTCGGAGTACGGCGCGTGCCTCAGCAAGGGTGTCACCGAGTCCAACGCGGATGCGCTGTTCCTAACCGCAGCGCTAATCGCCTTCCAATCCACGGCCTCTCGGATATTCGCGCGCGACGATATCAACGACCGTACCGGCGGATATTCCCTACCCTTATCCTGGTTTCATTCTTTTCAGGGAGTCAAGGCGGTCGTCACCGCGAGCTGGCAATGGCTCGCCTGTAGTAGCATTGTCGTCCAAATCATCGAATCACAACCCGCTCTGAACCTCAATCTCTCAGGAGAGCCCACTTTCTTCAGCGATCTCATTGTGGGCGTGGATGACGAGATTGCCAAGCTGGAACCCGATCCATCGACTCACATGGCGACTCGCATGGCTTATCAGCATGCTATAGCTGTCCTTGACTGGGCACATAAGATTCCCTATACTGGTGCCCCCCTGGTCTTCATGGGCACCGTATCCCGCCGTTTTGTTGAGCTTCTAGAGGCTAAGCGGCCCCGTGCTCTCGCCATTCTCGCAAGCTATTTTGCTCTTCTCAAGTGCCTCGACGACGTGTGGTGGCTGAAGGGCGTTGCGCGGCGCGAGATCATGGGTATCGTCTCGTTATTCGACCCCGATGACGAGGAATGGTGGCCTCGCTTACAATGGCCCCTACGCATTGCGCTACACGACGACGTGATCATCCCGCCTCAAGTGTGGGGTGCCGATTGGGCTGCTTATATGACCAACCAGAACAACAGTAGTCATATCGCGCTGCTCAGTGACATGTTTTCTTCCATGCCCCAGATGAACGCCACTGCAGCGGATCTGGAGCCCGCTACCCAGTATATTGTGGAACAGGAAGGCCTGATGAGGGACAGTAAGTATCCTCTACAGCCCAGAAGGCGTCCTGCATTCCCACTTCGCCCCCTAAGCTCAGTTACTGACCTATGACTTACAGTTCTACTCCCCGAAGGCTTGGAAATATTGCCGGTCGATTAGTGACCTAACTCAACGCTCTGCTTCGTCGGCGGTGCCATCTCTCCACAATGCTCAACGTTTCAGACATCGCTTCGAACGTGAGTGACGGGAGACTTGCTGTATCAACATCACAGTCGGGATCGTGTGCCCTGATAAACAGCACAATTGCCCACTTGCCCCCCTAATATACCAGCGGACTCGGAGACCCTATATACTACCACCGATGTATTTTTTACGTTGTTATTTGACGATCTGATGAGACCTAGAAGCTACAATTAGAGCCGTGCTTCATTGCATCCAAGGGGACTTGTGCTATGGCCACATTCATGCTGGGTTGGGGTAAAGTGGGAAGACGACCCGATGGGGCAGGTTATGGGTATCATTATCTCTCTACGACGTAACTCGTTTGTCTCAGGAGTAAACTCCTGAGAGACCACGACGCTATTTCCCCATCCCGAGATGATTGTTTCTCGACAAGGCGGTTTAAATATACACTTGTTGGAAATATCAACATTGGTCCCGGGGATTGCTCCTACAACAACTCCATAATGGAGGGTGTATTTCGGTAAACACGACAGTGACCATTTCACTGCTTTGTATACCGTGTTTTTTGCTCAGAGTTCAGCAGTGTTTTCCTGAAAGAGACCACCTTGTAGCCTGTAACTTGAGCTACTTGAAGAGATAAAAAATAGTAAATAACCTGGGTATATGTCCCAAACACCTGCTGAGTTGGAGGTGGCTTACCTACTCGGAAAGGAGGACGTTCATTCTGGTCCTCAATGGTCTCCAACCGTCCAACGGTAGGGGATGTGACTACCCCGCAGAAAGCCGGGGTTAATAAGGTAACCCTTGGCCGGTACTGCTGTATTGCTAAAGAATGGCCAACTTCGACTTCCAGTTACTTGACCACAGCCTGTGGTCCACAGGTTAGGTAGGTATTGTTGGGAAATTGCAGTCTCGGTTACCATTTCGACCGTCTCTCTCTTGCGCGGTTAGCAGTGATTGCGATAAAGAAATACTTACTGCTGCGCGAAGAAAGCGCGCGCGGAAGACAAATTCCGGTTGTTCGTCCAAGGTTGGGGAACGACAAGTTAAAGGTTTATTTAAGTTAGAGGTTAATGCAGCAGTGGCCGGGGGTTGTCCGTCGGCTCGTGGGGAGTGGGACGTCACTAGTTTCCGCAACTCGGCCAGAGGTCCTGGCATGTCTGCTCGGCTATCCTTGTACATGTTATACTCTTACCTCTACTGATCGTCATCCCTTCTCCTTTCGTTTGCATAACACATCCATCCCTGCGAGGTCTTGGTACTCGACGAGTGCAGTAGCTACCACTCCCAGCACAAGCACAAAAACATCTACAGGAAAGAGGACAGCGAAACGACGAAAGGTCACAGCAGCAACAATGGCAACGCTACAAGGCTGCACTCTTAAGAACGCCCTCGCCCAGAGCGAAAGAGGAGCGAGCATGGGCGTCTGGCAGACTCTTCCCGGCGCGAATGTCTCGAGGACCCTTGCGCGCACACCGGGCGTCGACTGGGTGCTCGTCGACTGCGAGCATGGCAACATTGACGATGCGGCTATGCATGAGGCCGTACCAGCCATCGCCAGCTGTGGCGTGAGTCCGATTGTTCGGCTGCCGGATATGCAAGGTTGGATGATAAAACGTTAGTGTCACTGTCATGCTCAGTCTGGTTCTTGATTGCAAAGGAGATTCTCGATGCTGATGGCTTTTGCAGGAGCACTGGATTCGGGAGCACATGGAGTGAGTGAATGCATATACGGGAGAGTATGAATGAAATTAGGGCTGTTCAAGATATTCTGACGAAAAGGGGTATTCAAGATCTTAATCCCTCTCCTCCGGTCCGCAGAAGAGGCGAAGAAGATCGTGACAGCGGCCAAGTTCCCACCTCAGGGGCAGCGGGGTCTGGGCTCGCCCTTCGCCATGGAGCGCTTCAACCCCATCCCCACGATGACCGAGTACCTGCAGCAGGCGAACGACTCGCTCCTGACCATCGTGCAGATCGAGACGCAGGAAGCCCTGGACTCGGTGGAGGAGATCGCAGCGGTGCCCGGCATCGACGTCTTGTTCGTGGGGCCTTTCGACCTGGGCAACAACATCGGCTACCCCATCATCGACGGCGTCATAAGGCCCGAGCTTGAGGCGGCCACCGACCGCGTCCTCGCGGCTGCGGCCAAGGCGGGGAAGAAGGCTGGATTCTTCGCCACGAGCGGGGAGCAGGCCAGGAAGTACGCGGACAAGGGCTTCCACATGATTAACGCGGCTCTCGACACGACGCTACTGCAGGCTAGCTTGGAGCGCGCCCTCGCCGCCGCTCATGGACAGTCGGTGCCCAAACCTGTTGGCCGGTACTAACCTTAAAGGATTTTCACATCCAATTCAAAGCCAATTGAGATGTCACATGATGCGGCTGAGTCCACTGGATGCTCGTTCGCTTCTCAAGCCTTCTCAACTTGGTCCATTTTCGCCTTGACCTGGTCAGGAGTGAAGCGGTGCATCAGCCGCACAGCCTGTGAGACAGTCTGGGGACCCTCCTCAGGAGCAGATGACTTGCTGATATGGATCTGTATCATCACACACACAGAGACAATATAATGCTGTCAGCATTCCACCCAACAGAGTTCCTTTAGTTCAGAAAAGGGGTTAAATATTTAATGAAGCATTTTTCTTCAGTTTTCGCGTACCACGGGGACGTCAAAGTCGTACAGATCGCGCCATTGAGGGCCTGTTTCCGACTTGACTATATCGACCTCCTTGAAGTCGAAGGGCCGTGCGTCCCAGACATCGGAGAGGACGGACCGCGCATCGGAGCATAGACCACAGTTCTGGCGCGTGAAGAGCGTGATCCTGCAAGCATGTGCTTGGGCCTGCCTTTGCAACAGCCGGATGGTTGACCGCATCGCTTCGGCCTCCATATATTATTTACTGGATTTATAATTAAGTGCGTCTTGTGTCAGTAGCACCAGAAGCGAAAGATATCAGTTTTCTTGATGAGGCTGGTGGACGCGTACAGAAAACCAGGAATCTTCTGGTTCGGCAGTAATGTACACAGTACAGCAGTTGCAAAACAAACTAATCCCGATTAGTCCATAATTAAAACAGCTACTAAGTAAAACGCATGCTGTGGAAACTCAGGCCAAAGTAAACAGTGCTAGGGTTTTGTTTGGTTACGATTCTGGAAGGCATCTGCGTCATAGCTGCACCGGCCTAAGGAATAACTGCCAAAACGAGTAAGCGGTGGAAATGTTTGGTAACTGACAGTATCAGCACCCAAACACATTCTTTACATACTATCTACCTCTTGGTAATCGACTGCGTGACAACTCATAATACACATGTCCCCTTATCTTACTTAAGAGAGAACCCCTCATCTCTGAACCATTTATTAGGGGAGCTCAACAACGTGCGAAGTTACACACTAGAATAATAGCCGAAAGAGAAGATCACATAACCCTGCCGTCGATCTGCCAAACAGCTGCATAACCCGGAGTCAAGACCCCGCCATCCACCAACCCAAGCTAGCCTTTCCCAATTCGAGCTCGAATCTTTGCAGTCAGTCATGGCTCAGAAATGCGTCCACAAGGGTTGCGGCAAGGAGTACACAGACCCTGACGAGGTCTGCAAATATCATCCCGGTCCCCCCGTCTTTCATGAGGGGCAGAAAGGTGGGCAAAAGCTATCCGACCTGCTCAATGCCTTGCTTGACCCTGGTGTAAATCCATACTAACTACGAGTGGCTCTTTGCTAGGTTGGAAATGCTGCAAGCCTCGAGTCCTGACATTCGACGAGTTCCTCGAGATCCCTCCATGCACTGAGGGCAAGCACAGCACAACCGACTTCCCTCCGGAGGTCGAGAAGAAGGAGGCGCCAACAACCACGCAATCCCTGTCGGATAAGCTATCGGAAGCTGTCACGGCCGCCGCCGCGGCACCTACCCGCGCTCCTCTGACTCCCCAGCCCGCACCGACCGCTCCCCCGCCGCCTCCAGAGTCCGAAGACGACGACCCGGCGCTCGACATACCCGACGGCAAGGTCTGCAGGAGGAAGGGATGCGGCGCGACGTACAAGAAGGGGCAGCCGCGGTCCGATGACGAGAAGTGCGTCCACCACCCCGGCGCGCCCATATTCCACGAAGGGAGCAAGGGCTACAGCTGCTGCAAGCGGCGCGTGCTCGAGTTCGACCAGTTCATGAAGATCGAGGGCTGCAAGACGTCGGCGCGCCACTTGTTCGTCGGCTCGGCAGAGGACAAGAAGAAGAAGAACAAGCAGCAAGGAGAGGAGGAGGAGGTGCTGGAGACGGTGCGCCACGACTTCTACCAGACGCCCTCGACCGTCATCGCCTCTTTCTTCCTGAAGAAGATCGACCCGGCGAGGGCCAAGGTCGCATTCGGCGCCAAAACGCTAGACCTGGATCTGCCGACGAGCGACGAGCCCGTGCCGAAGCGCTACAAGACCTCGGTCCCGCTGTTCGGCGCCGTCGACCCGGACAAGTCCACGTTCAAGGTGCTCGGGACAAAGCTCGAGGTCAGCTTGGCCAAGGCCGACGGCGCGAGCTGGCCGGTTCTCAGAAGCGACCAGCAGCGCACGGGCGAGATATTGCAGGTTGGTCGTGCTGGGCGCGTATAATAATATCCCATCCAAGCCGGGGCAAAAGTAAAAGTTAAAAAAAGTTCACAATTAAAGGAGAAATTAATACTAATAGCGAGTCTTTTAACGTATTTGTTGATTTAAAAGTGTTATATGCAGGGCCTTTACTACTACTGATGCCACTCATTCACTCATCACATTGTCCTAGGTACCTACTTCCTCGACTGGAGCATGATAAGGAGGATATAAGACAGTATATACAAGAATGGACAGTTATGCAGTACGAGATCCGAAATGACTGGCTGGTAATTCAACTTTCTAAGGAAAGAAAACCTGCAAGCTGAGAAATTGGTAAGTGTGCGTCAAGTGACATGTTGAGTGAACATGCGGCAGGAGGAGGTTGGACAGTAACTCTTTGCTCTATATATATATATATAAGTATATATATTTGTTCCTGAAGCTACCTACTTAGTTATGGATGTTGAGTTCAAGAGTATAGATGGACCGTTGTACGGTTAAGCTAGAACTTTGATGGTTCGCATAGAAGTATCATCAGCCAGCGTGAGCAATAACTTATAAGTGAGTTGCCTTGTTTTGGGTGTGAAGCCCGTTTTGATAATGAATAACAACAAACAGTATTTTCAGGACTCCTAAAACGGCGGGATTTTTGCTCTCCTAGCAAAAGTCTAGTCCAGGTACCTTTTGCCTAACCTAGTATGTAGTACATCGTATTCCTGAACTCAGCTTCGGGGATACATGCCAGCAGTTCCATAAACATAAAGTTTCCTTCCTTCCTACCTATACCTAAGTTATGTAAAATATTTAAATTCGCAAGCTCGCATTTCCATCCATCTGCTGCAAAGGCTAGGCATAAGAAAGGGCGTCCTATTTTACTACCGTACCTCAAGGATCAATATCATCCAATCAGCAAGTTTGACCCGACCTAGACACACACACACCCTTTCTTTGCAAATGACCAAAGAGATCTGGGCGGGTTTACTACTTTCGCCTTTGGGGTGTTTTGTTGTAGTATGGGTCTAGAAACCGTTTTTAGACTTTTTCGCACTTTATGTCATCGTGCGCTGGAAATGGAAGTGACCCGTCTGTCTCTGCATATTGCGTTGTAGATAGTCAGGCATCTATCTTCCTTTGCATTGCATTGTCCCTTGGACGCCTCGAACGGACCCAGCTTATGCCAGAGAGAAGAGACTGTTGAAAGGGGAAAAAACTCCCGGCGGACATTAGGCGTCCGTTCAGTTCCTTTCTCTGCGGTTGTTATTATATTTCATTGACTCCCGAGTGTTGCTTGCTGGTTTTGAGTAAGTATGTAATTTACTCCAGTGCTGGTATGTCGCTCCCTAAGAGATACAGCTCCCAATCCAGGTCGAGATTTTCGAATCTTTTCGTTCATCATTTCTCATCCAGACGGTGGTCGGGGTGATGTGGTCATCAGTGGAGGTGGAGGTGGAGGTGGAGGAGGAGCTGCGACAGCCGTCACTCTAACGACAGCTTTGCCGTCTGCCATGGAAACGAAACACGGCCAACGCCGCACTCGCTCGTCATCGCCCGTGTCCATGGCGATGTAGAACGCGTTTGTTGACAGATCCAGGGGCTGGTCCACTCTCTTCTCGCCTTCTTCCTCTTCTCCCTTTTCTTCTTCTTCTTCTTCTCCTTCTTGCTGTTGCGGTTGGGGTTGTAATTGAGTTTCGTCGCTCGTACTACATTTAACAGAAGTCAGCTTTCTTGTAAAAGAATCGTCCCTGCATAAAGCCTGAGGGAAAGCTGGAGTGACGGGAGGATAGGTAAGAGGGTAGGTATTCCCACCGTGAAGGGACGTCCCGGCCATCGACACAGCCTTCGTCGCTGCAGCTGAAGCACGGGGCCTTGGTCCGGCCTTTGGCCTTGTGGTAGAATCGGCGGCAGACTAGTGAGAGCAGATGTCCGAACCCAGCCACGACCAATACAGGCGTGCCAAGTGCGAGGGCCCAGAGACTAGATAATCAAGGGACTCTTGAGGTCAGTAATGAACGGTTATCCCCAAAAAGACACCCAAAAAAAAACCAAAGCGATTCTGTGAAAAGAAGGAACGATGTAACTCACGGCTGCTCCATGTCCCACAGATGATGCCAGAGTGCCAGACTGACGCCCAGTATGGCAATCTCGGACCCGAGCTGCAGCATCGTCCACGTGGCCCAGTACAGCGACATGAGGTCCTCGCCGTCGCAGAACTGGAGGGCGAGCAGGGCGTAGACCTCCATCACGAGCACGACCGCCGAGACGGCGAATATGCCCAGCGTACAGATCAGTGACACCTTGAGCCTCTTCCTGAACCTGTCGACCGTGAATGTGGCACAGTCCCGATACTTCATCGTCCTAAAACAAGATAAAGAAAGAAAAGAATAACCAAGTCAGGACTCGACTCGACTCGATCTGTATTTGGTAGATTGTTAAGTTGTGAACGTACCATTGAAACATCCAGGATGCAGTAAACAGTGCCATGATCACCAGGAAGAAGAAGGTCCAGTAGAGAGCATCGAAATGGATCCTGTCCAGATGCGCTGTGAACCGGGCGTAGTGACGGCACCTGACCGGATCCTCCTGGCTGAATTGGCCACCCATATTGTCAGTTCCTCTAAACTCCACCAGGTTTCGATTCGCCGTTCGATGGAGACCACCAGGAGGAAGAGGTTCATGGGTTTGATCAAAAAGGCAACATAAGTACAGTTGTATAAATACGGAGGGAAGTAGTAGTACAAGATGAGCCGAATGGTACCGTGGCGTGTGCTCAGGCAGAGAATACCTACGGACAAATATCTCTATCTTTAAGAGAGCCAGCCATGAAAGAAAGGCAGGGATGTATTAATAGGCGTTGGGCTCGGAACGAGTTTCCAGCCCAAGGCTCACGTGGTAAATCAAAATCTTTTGATGGGCCGTGAAATCACAACAGACGACCTCCCCAGGTATCCGTGCCAGGGATGTTTGTAGTTTTCGCAATTTCCGCTCCAGTTTAAAGGCAGGGTGGCGCCGGCACCTTGTCTTCTTGGCCCCAGGGAGACAAACATCACATAGGTATCCCATGACATCAAGAGAGACAGCAGGTGATGGAATGTGTGTACAGGTTTGTGAAAAACGTCTCATACTGAGAGACCTGTCTTGCGCCTCCTCGCCATGGGTTAGCCTTGTACAGAAGCCGAGCAAGCGGGCGGGAGCCCAGACGGGAACCCACATCCTGCCCAGCTACATATCTGGCCAGATCACGGCAGTCCGAGTATGACAGCCCGCGCACAAACTTTGTCAGCCCTACCAAGCCAGCATGGCTGGTACATTTGTTTGGCTGATCCATTCTAGCGTGTGGTGAGGCTCGCCTGCTTGTCGCTTGGCGTTGGTGGCGGAGCGAAACGAAACCAGGGAGTCAGGGACGGTTTCTCAAGACTTGGCAATATTACAAACAGATTAAAGTTCAGCTGACTGGCTTGGCACAAGACTCCCGAAGCCGTCTTTCGGGCATCCAAGTTTGATGTGTTTAGCGTCTCCCCAGGTAAACCAAAGAAGCAGTTCACTACCTGAGGCCGGCTGACGGCTTGGGAATCATAGAAACCCAACCCACGTTCTGGCTGACCGGCTTTCATCATCTCAAGGGCTAGTCCATTCCCTCGAGGAGCTCAGTGCGATCGAGTATCATTCCCTTTTGGCCAATATACTCACGAAGGGCTTCCCAATCAGCGCCCACCTCTTCACCTCGTCGCCACTCCTCCTGGAATCCCCAAGCACACGCTACTTTATCCAGAGCGGCCCTTTCTTCCTCCCTGATCCAGCGCTTCCGGAGCGGGATGCCTGGTGCCCACGTCACACGCTTCATCTGGTCATTTGCCGTGGTGAGTGCGACGATGCCAATCGAAGCCGTGAAACCGACGTAGGCGAGGATTCCAGCAAACGCGACATTGGTCGCCGTAGAGACATCCATTGCCTGTTGAATGCTGGAGAAGTTTGTCGCCAAGATGTAGGCCGCGAAAGGGGTGGCGACCAAGGTCGTTCCGGGTAACAAGCCGTGACGAAGCAGCTTGCTTCGGATGAACGCCTTGGTGGCATAGCCGTTCTCGACGATGCCAACAGCGGCGTCCAGGTTCTTCACCTCGATCGCCGAGTCAAGCGCCATCTCGATCACCTCAGGCTCGATGGCATTTGCAGCGCGGTCTGGATTTTGACTACTGTACCTCGGAGGTACCGAGTCCTTGACCAGCGCGGGCTTAGAGGCATATAGCTGGAATATCTTTGGAAGAGAGTCTGGCTTCTTCAGCTTGGCTTGTATTTTCACGTATTGCTTCAGAAGCTTAGGTGTTATCAATACCGGCGGGTGGGCTAGTATCAAGTAAGCCGTGTTGGAGACTTTGTCGACCAGCTCCTGTGGCGTGATGGAGCGGTCTGTCCTTTCAGTCGTAGAGGCAGACGTAGACGTGGGCTGCGACGCGGTTTCGCCGTCTAGGGACAGCAGTACAGAAGCAGTAGAGTCCAACTCTTTGATCGCCTGTGCCCAGTGGCCATGTGAGAATATCTGCACCGTCTCGTCGGTGGCCATGCTCGCGAGCGTGTCGCAAAACCCGAGGGCCTCGCTGACGCTCTCCTCGGTCGGAGCCGGAGACACCAGGACGCTGCTCTTCCGGTATCCAAGGAGGTCTAGCACATACGACGGCGGCAAGTTCGGCGGGCTCTGGGCCGTCAGTCGGCCGCTTGAAGTAGCCTCGAGTAATTTCCCGGCTGGATTGGTAATCGGTGATGGAGAAGGCGTTCGCACGACTCTAGAAGTGCTAAGGGGCCGCCGAGGTTGGGACGCGGGGCGGGGAAGGGACACGAGTCTCGATGGGGACGTCGGCGTTGCAACTCGACTACGCTGGACAGACATCGACTCGCACATCTGGCAAACGTAGCGCGGGCGCGCCATGGTGCTGGTCCGGTGCATTTCGCCAATGCTCGTTTGCCGGAGTGCTGCAGTTCGTCCAGTAGTGCCAGGAGTGCGGGATGTAGACCAGTTGATAATCTTATGAAGGCTGGGCGTCCATCTGTTGAGCCGCAAATTCGCTGTCGCGAGGTTTCACAGCTCCGAGGCGGTTTGGAGTCGGCGTAAACCTACTTTAGCGTGCTTTGATACTAACTTACTGTGTCGTCACTGTGCAAATACACTGTTGGGGATCAGGGGTTTGCAGGGTCGCGGGTGGGGAACTTGTCAGCCTTCAGGTCAAATCCGGGGTGGCGAGCACGGACCGGATGCTCTCTGCTTTTACTTTGTTTTCAGATGAAGCTATCCCCAAACTTGAGATCAACTAACCTCAGAAAAGAGGTTATCTAGATTCCACACCTGAAACTGCAATATTATGCACAGCCGCAAGTTTCCTCAGGCAGACTGAATTGATGCTCCCCGCTTCTCGCCTCTGGTATAATATTAATCCAGCATTATAAATAAATATATCACTATGACTTTTTGAAGGCGATTCCAATTTTGCCATATGCGCTGCTCAAAGAGGAAGTAGCTGGGAGAGAAAGAGCCACCGGATTGCTTGCGAGTTGGAATCAACAACAAGATACCAACTATACAGCAGTAAAGAGTAGTGTATTTTTGGCTATAACTTATGGCCTAGTGATGAAGTCATTATTTTCATTCCGCCATTCCACGTGGAGGGCACTGCCCTTAGCCCGGAATGTCGGTTCTGTATGGAGCTGAGCTTCCAAAGCGTAGGAACAGACATATGTGACTACACGTATGATATGTGCGAAATACATAGCTTTGATCCCACCATTCCACAACCAGAGGTCGACCGCCTCTGGCGCAAGCTGAGGGACACCCGACTGCCTGAGCAGCCAGTTGTGCCCGACGCAGGCGACGACTATGGACCGCCCCTGGACTGGATTCATCAATTATACGGGTACTGGGCCAACAACTTCGACTGGGACACGGCGCAGCGCAGAATAGCAAGCTGGAAGAACTACACAACCGAGATCGAAGGTCTCACCATCCACTTCGTGCACCAACCATCTCGTCAAGACGATGCCATACCACTCCTCCTAGCTCACGGGTGGCCCGGCAGCTGGTTCGAATTCTCGCGCTGTATCGATCCCCTCAGTAACCCAGCGGGGGATGATACCAGTACATCGCAGTCACGACCACAGCCGGCCTTCCACGTTGTGGTGCCATCGATCCCGGGGTTCACATGGTCGAGCGGACCTCCCGGTAGAGGCTGGACGCTCCAGGACACGGCCCGCATCTTCGACACTCTGATGCATGAGCGTCTCGGGTACGGCTCTTACGTGGCGCAGGGAGGCGACTGGGGCCACTGGGTCGTGCGTGTAGCTCGGCAGCAACCCCCGGTATTACAAGGACCGGGTGCCGGGCCGTGCACACGAAACATGTGTCCCTCTCAACCTCCCGTGCCGAGGAGTGAGTGTACTTCTTCACGAGCCGGATCATCATAACCAGCGCGCTCTGCTACACAAAACAACGTCCGTCATGAGAATTACGTCGAGTTTTAACACTCGGGAGGAGAACCGGATCCGGGCGCCGTTTGGCTTCTCCAGTTTCCGCTAACCTACGACATCACACCCGTTTCTAAGCGGGCTGCTGCTTCTACTACGGGGAACTGTCAGTGGTTCAGGGGTAAAGACAATCAATCTGCCTGCTTATTGATTGATGTAAGTATCGGGTATTCCCTTTTGGCTAATATCATCACGCGAATAGAATACGATCATGGGGGCCACTTTGCCGCCTTGGAATGCCCGAATGAACTGGTACGAGATATAAGGGATTGTTTTTCAGAGCTGTGCCACAGGGGGAAATAGCGGAAGATGCACATATGATAGAAGGTCATAGAAGACAGGGCACGTAAAAGGGGTAGTTGTACCCTTGTTGAGAGCCTAAATGAATATTCCTTTCATCTAGGACCCTAACATATATTATCCCACTCTCCTCTATCCAGCAGCAGAGGAAGGGACAAAATGCCTAGTAGTAACATCACAACAAACACAAGTCAAGAATGGAAGAAGCTTCCGATAGTATAGACACAAAGTCTTTTCGATTTCATCTCTTAGCTTGCCCACTTGACCTCCTCTGTTTCGCCCTGCTTGCAAACTTCGGAGATCGGAAAAATTAACCGCATGCCGTTCATGAAATGCAGCAGTGTCATATGTATTGAGGTTATGTGATATGAAAATCATTGTGTAGTTATATATACTGCTTTATCGCTAGGTATGTCATCTCAAAAAGCTAAAGGGACTCGTCTTCATCTCCGGACTCCTCGGGCTCATGGGCAGGGCGAACAACTCGTCTTCCGTCTCCTTATTAGGCGCTGCCACTGCTGATGACGAAGAGGCTCCGGTGATGAGGGCGTCCAGGGAGGCAACCCCCGGATCCGGCCTCGGCACCGATAGCTTTGGTACGGGTGCCGGCGTCGAGGACGCATTATTAGTAGATGAGAGGTCCGGTGGGAATGACTGCGGGACGAGTCGGTGGGGAGTTGTGGCTTGGAGGAAAGTCAGATAAGGGGTCTTTATAAAGTCTATATGAGAGGCTCTCCTTGTGGGATTATGAACAAGAGACTGCTTGCTTACCTGGCGTATTGGCGAGATCTGAAGGCGAGGTCGAAAGTCTGAGACCCTTTAGCATCTCGCCCAAGCGCCCGCCAATCGGAGACCGCGGGCTCTGGGGCGTGGGCGGAGGCGCTGGACGCGTAGCCGCAACAGCAGCAGAAGCATCATTATACCTTTGTGCGTCCAGGTCCACAAGACCGAAGTGATCTATCAGCCACAGCCGTTCCTGGAGAGCCATCTCCAGCGCCACGCCCTCGCTGTTGGTCTTCAGCTCCTCGTCTATCTCCCGCTGGAGCTGTGCGAGGCGCTTCTTGGCCCATATCGTGTGCAGGACGCCCCGCCTGCCGGAGTCCGGCTGGCTTGCCCCGAGCCCCGGGGCGAAGATCGCCGGCAGACATTTCGTCACCAGGGTACGACCTGTGGGAGGGTGAGATATAGTGACCGATGGCGGGATGGCCGCATTCTCGGGCAGTAAGAAGTACACCCGCAACGTCGGGGAAGAGGCCTCTTCGTCGTATTGTGCATATGTTGCGGGCTTGCCTTCCCAAGAAACTTCCCACCCATCGCGATCCTCGGTGGACGGTTCCGGGCCATCCCCGTCACAGGAATAGTCCCATTCCACCATCAGGATCTTGCTGCCTTCGTTGCCTCGGCCCGTCTCGAATTCGAAGCGAGCCAGGACATTGGTGGATGAGGGGGACACGGGTGACTCTATTACACCCCCTCCATGAGCTTCCCGGGTGCTGCCTGTGGACTCGGCGGAAATTCCGAGTGGACGGAACGTGTCCCCGGAGGGTTTTGAGTCGGCCGCGGGCTTCACCTCCATACTAACGCCACGCGCGGCTTGTTTTGTTTCTGGGGACGTGGTGGTGGAAAATTATACAACGGACTACGGCTACGTCACTACCAGCGCCAGGAGTATCTCTATATCCTGCTGGCTTGCCCTCCTGTAGCGCTCCTTTGTAGCACTCCCTTTTGTTGTATATCGACGGATGGGGCTGGCGCGAGTGCTGTTTGGACCGCGTGTGACAACGTAGCGCTTCCTGCTCGGTTTGGCCCAGCCCAACGATTCGAACGAATATGCAACGAAGATGGCGAGCAGAGTGACTGGACGCGGGCAGATCTGATCTTTAAGGAAGTCGGGAGCAGCAGGGTGACGCAGTGGCTTAAAATCACCCGGCACGACTATTCGACTGCACTCCTGGTGGTTGGGTTGGATTAGAACGTTTGTCGGGCTTATACGCCTGACCGCTACCGCTCTTTTCTCTCCCTTGCCCGACAACTTTCTCGGCAGGCGGTGGTGCGCAATCTGAAGAGGCCTTGCTAGAAGAGGGCGGTAGGTCAAGCGTTGTTCCAGAGCGTCAAATCCCAATCTACCTCGCTCTTCCGGCCTGCAGCCCCTTCAGCTCTGTGCCCGAGCAAATGTCGCTAATCGTCGCGGGATGTTCGAAAGGCAAGCACCTCCTCCACGGAGAGGACAAGAACAGAAAGGGAACGAGACTGGACAGACAGCAAGCAGACCGCCGCCGATAGGAGTGTTCTTTTTTCTTCTTCTCAGCCTAGGCAGAATTGTCTCAAGAGAATCTACCAAAAACAATGATCTAACCTAACCTTGATAGATAAGAGTTCATAACTACTAAATCACCAGAGGAGTAAGAGCCTGGAAAGGCTAAGCGGGGAGAGAGGGACGCCAGATCAGATCTTTCCCCTTTTTCGCATGACAGTTTATGGCTGAAAAGGGAACGCGCTCGCCATCTTGCCTCTTGGCATCGAGTGCAGGGTACAGCATACACTCATGCCTTCTTTCCAGCCCCTGCCTCCCGCAAGGGCATCATGGTATCTCAGCAAGTCATTTGCTTGTGGTTGGAAAGTACCTGCGGGGGATTATATGTCAAGTCATCCGTTGAAGATACAATCCGCAACTTGACATACTGACTGAAGGGAACATGTTCTCCTTTTCGCGATGAATAAGTGCAGCATCCTGCATGTATGCAGTGGGTTCTAAAAATAGTCGGGAAAGGCAAGAGAGCTGTCGGGCACCGGTGATTCGGGTTCTCCCACTTTACCGGCTATCATCTCGAATAAGCAGAAGCAGTACAGTGTTTCCCGAAAACGTTATGGATATGTGAGTGACTCTGATACAAGAATATGCCATAACCCTGGCCTTTAGGGGATTTTGCTGTGTTGCATAATAAGCACATACATGATAGATGACCTAAGATTGCACTCGACTAGGTCTAATGTTCTAAAGTTGCCAACACACGTCAAAGTGAGAATTAACATCATATTCGAGAATGCATCTAACTTGGGTTTGGTGAGGTATGTCGATGGGTAGGTTGATTGGCAATTGCTGATTTAATATGCAGCGTACAGCAGTAAACCTACAAAGAGGTAGTGCAGTGAGGAAAGGCTATTTGGAACCTCGGAGAAACCGCACAAGGGGTCCCGATCCATGCGAAATTCTGCCAAGGCCCAAGGACACTCGATTCCAGAACGTGGCCATGGAAGCATCTCAAGCCAATCAAGATGTGGAACTTTGGTGTGTGAGATACTAAGTTAATGAGTTTGCCGAAACGGGTACAATTCCTCAGCCGGTACTGCATACCTAATATTACGGACCCTATCTACAGAGTATCTACGCCCATTGCATTCTACAAGAGTCATGAACCAGAACAGAGAGATAGTGAGAGACAAGAGACAGAGACATAAGAACACCTGCACCAGACTCTGCGCCGTCGCAGCTGCTGGTTGCCTTCCATCGCTTCCAGGTTAGACGGGCAGACCAACAGCTGCGGTTGTCGCTGCGCTGCATATCATATATTCATCATATTCACGAAGGGAAGCGTAGCGTTCGGTCCTGCTTCTGCAATCGTCATTCAAAGTTTCGCGAATCCTCTTCGGGCGCGCTGCCGATCCCTGCGTCGCATTTTTGCCTCCTTCGGGTAGGTAGGTTGGAGGTGATGCCAACTCTTGTACACATACTTAGTCAGGGGACATTCTCCAGATTCCCGGACACGAGATGGCTGTGGAGACGACTTCTCCCCATATGATGACGCAGTTATTGAAACGTGGGCATGCCTGTCCGGAGATATGTTGACGGTCACTGTCCAGATATGCTGCTGTGCATACAAAGGCAGGAGCACTGGTTTCCACCAGCCCTATTAGCCAGTGATCTGTAGATCCAGTAAATTGATAGGTACGGTACCTATGATGTTGGTAGGAGCTGCATTACGTAGAGCATCTCTAGAAATGACAATCCCTTCCAAGGTAATAAGAGGGAGCAGAGACGGGAGCGCAGGTATTTGCAAAGTTAATGGTAAACCCGATGATATGGAAGACCCAACCGCCTGGCTGGTTTAATGCATCTAAATTGGGCTTCGAAGTAAGGCATGTCGACTGTCGGTCCCTTTATGGAGATCTGGGCAGGGGCCTTGTTCCTGAATTACCCTGTTATCTACCCCTTACATTCTTATGTGCTTTGACGAACCTTGGACAGGCGTGCCTATACAATTGATGACGATAAACTGGGCAACCACGTAACCTAACCGTTGGCATCTCCTGTCTCCCTCTCGCGTTTGACAGAACACCTTGTTTTCGACCGTGGAATCGGTGGCATTGCCGGCCGGGGCGCCGAGAGGGCTGGTCAGTCGGATGGAAAAGGCTCAGGTATATACTGTATATTGTACCTACAAACGGACACATCGGCAACGGGAAAATGTAGCCGGGACCGTTACACCGCACATAAGATCTCTGGACAACTACGACCGTACCTCTTTGCTTTGTATTGGCAGCCAAACGGCCTTGTTTGGCGAAGTGACACCGACCTTGTTCAAGTAAAAACTTGCTGTGGGAGCAGAAACACAGGCTACCAATGCTGCATTCGCGGAGCGGCCGGTCGGCCGACCGATGACCGACCAACATCTCAATGTCTCAAAACTGTTATCGACAAACGAGGCCTCATGAGCTGATCAATTCTCCAATTGGGCAGTAGAAATAAACATGTCTGAACGTGGGTGTAACCTAGGGGTTTGTCACACGTTTCAGAGTCAACTGGCAGCTACCTACGGTAGGTAAGTATGCAAGGTAAGCTATTTTCATCCTGTGCAGCAAGCAGTATTGTGATCCAAGCTCAATACATTCGACGTAACACCAGGTAACGGTAGTATTGTTACCCATAGAATGACTACTTGGGATCATGTTTCTTCCAACTCGGTAAGATCCCTCTAACATGGAAATCGGATTGATATGTTGACACCATCGCTGGCACCTCGGAGATATTGGACATGGAAGGATGAGCTGTTCATACTTCAAAGACGCCAGTCCCGCCAGTGTTCACTCAAGTTAAGTAACTGGCGTTACCGCTTGGAAATGGGTGCAGCCGAGCCTTTGCCCGGACTGGGGACATTCTGGAAAACGAAAGCCAATCATTGCGTTTCTGACTGGGATTGATTAATGTAGAGAACCACCGTGGTAGGGCCGCAAGCCCCATGTCCTGTCTCCTGTAAGCTAACGCGGCTCTATCGCGGGGAGTTTGGGAGTTTGGGGTTGGGAACTTTGGGACGACTAATAATAACAGTCGCCGTCTTTGATAAAGTGCAGCACTACCTAGTCTACCCTTACCACTAAACTTTACCGTGCCTCAATCGCCATTGACGAAATAGCGATGGAACCATCAACTCTGGAACGACATGTGCGATTCGGTTGAATGATTAATACGCCATCCTAGCATTAAGATCTTGCCCAGGAAATGGAAAGTGCTGGGCCGATGCATGTGGTGTCTAAGCCGATCTGTTTCCCTATCCATCATCTCAGCCCTTCCATATCGTATGTTGGCTGGGCTCATGTATGCAAGTCTGTGTTGTCTAGACAAGCGTTAGAATAACAAAATAGACATTACACATCTTGCACATTTCTGTATAGCCTTTCCTACTCTACTCTACCTACCAGATTCAGATGAAGACATGTTTCTGCCGCCACCCATCGGCGACTTTAAGCGAGTGTGCTGGAACATGTCGTCTCTCTCCGAGAAGGCACCATACTTGGGCAACCGCACGCTACAGTAGGTGTCTCAGAGATACCAACCCTACAGGTTCCACTGCGCGGCAAGGAGAAACCACGAGGGAGGGAGAGAGAAAGAACAGCCGAAAGAGAATGCCGATCATTCCCGGCAAGGGATGTGCAGCATAGGGCCAAGAGACAGATGTTTCGGGCAACTTTCGCACTCGCGACTATAACATGAGTAGTCTCGCGGTTGCCATGAGCTCGGCCTGCGCATCTCTGGCGTGAGGAAGCGTAGAGTATTTTTGGCTTCGGCGAATCTCTGCACGTTATACGTCAACGGACCATCGATGCTCGGGAGGCTATAGGCGAGAACGATCCGCCCCCTGGTGCCGAGCTTGTGCTCTTGACAATTCGTGTATGCTGTACAGCAGTATAAATAGCTGATAGTCTACCGTTGACGAGCAGTTGACCGATATATGACACTTTATGCAGGTCTGCTGTGACACTATCGGTCTGGATAATAGGCTAAATTGGAGCCGCGTTTAATTAGAACTTGCAGGAATGACGATACGAACCTGAATCAGGTCAACTCGGTCCCCTCGCTTATTTCTCTAAACACACGCCCTCAGCGTCAAGTGTCAAGCGTGAGAGGCGGTGTCGAGACTCGAGAGAAATCATAAGTTATAACACCGAAGGTGGAGTCTGAGCAGAGCAGGCTAGAAACAAAGCGGAAGACGAACAGTCGGGCCTGCCTGTTGCCTATTGTATGTAATGGGCTCGAATGATGATGGGATGGGGTCTGCGATCTCGTCCCCGAATACCATCATCGCCAAGCGACCGGAGGATCCATCGTCCAGCAGAGGCGGTGGAGCGACGACCGATGGCTGGCCGCGGGCCGATAAGTACCAGCGGTAGTAGATGTCACTTTGGATGTAGACCCTAACCTAGACTAAGGTTAAAAAGTAGGCAGGCCCCCAACCTATGACCTATGGGCCACTTAAAGAGGAGAAGATGTTCGAACTCGATCAGAAAGGAACTCCTCTCGATTTGTTACCCCACTGAACAGAGACGAGAGCCATACCATGTTGTAAGCAACAAAGGGTAAGTCTAGGTAGGTATTACCTATGAAAAATCCAGCGGCATCGCGCCTCAAGCTGGCTGATGACATGTTCGCCAAGTGGCATTTTGTAGCGGGAGTAACCAGGAAGAGCCAGAGGGCATGAGTGGTCCATGGATCATTACTCGACCATCGTCTTATGTAGGAATTGGAAGCAATTGGCGTGAGGACAGCAGCCTACCTCGAGTCTATGAATCCAAACATGACATAGGTTTGGTGGGAAGGCAGATTGGGGATATATGGATTATGGACAGCATACAGTTGCACAGCTGTTACAATTCTGGTAATTTGAGGATGGGGCGCCGGAAGACATCCGGATCAGGCCTGTGGTGTTGTCCCCTGTAGGGCTGGCCAGGAAGTTGTTGTTTTCGATGTTCTGTATGATGAAGGGATCCAAGAAAGCCAGAAGTCAAGCACCCTGGACGGGTCTGAGTCGCAACAGGCAAATTGAAACGGGGAAAGTGATAAAGACACCTATCTTACGGGGCCTAATGTGAGAAGGACGGGTAGAATCTGGCAATGAGGCGGCCACGGCACTACATCACTCGCTGGGGAATGTCGGCAGCACTCCACTATTAGGCCGGCCAAATCGCCGTAACCAGTAGAGACCACATTCCAGAGCACCCCATATCTAACCCATCCCACCTTGGCACCGTGTCAATATGAATAGCCCCAGATCGAACCCTCGAATATCCACCGTTGTAAAAAACTAGACTAAGTTCCCTCTCTCTGAGGGTACAATCCGTATGCTGTATTCTGTGAAGAACACTGCAGTTCTTATTTATGATGAATTGTCCTCTACACTGCTGTATTAGATACAAGAACAAGTCTGAGCTCAAAAGCCAGCTTGCAGTGGGCAGTTGGTTGGTCGAAGTGCGGACTCGAGAAGTAGTCTAATCGAGTTGACCTTTTTACCTAACCTAGGCAGGTATACCGTATACTACTGTCGGAAGGGTTAACTAAGTATCTAGGTACCTCTTAAAAACAGTAGCGTCTCCATGAATAACGCCGTACAGCCAGTCCAAGCTCGCACCGCCCCGTACCGTGCTTCACTATCCCTTCACAAGTACCTTACTATGTACGCTAGCGACATCCCTAGAAAGCCGTCCGTTGATGATAATTGAAGAAGGCCTATCCAGAAACTCCGCCAGCCCATCACCACCCCCCTACATACAACCTTAACCTTAGCTTAATTCCCTTTCGGCCTTATTGCCCTCTCTCTTCCAGTCCTTCCACTGGCCAGCTAGCCTCTATCGAGTGATACACACTTTCCCCCCTCCAGTTGCGTTTACATCCATTCTGTCTTTTCCCTGTCTCCTATCAGCGCTGGTGCCTCTTGACGAGTTTAGCTCGCTTTCTCTAACCCTCCTTGATTTTCTCCTCATTGCTGATATTCCTGGACCGTTCGGCTTCTTGGCCCCCATATCCTCTAATCCCGACGCTTCAAAATTCCACTTAGAATCACAAGCGACGACAGAACCACGGCGCTCCGTTTACCTGACAATTCCTCGGCGATTCCCTGCGTTACTCGATTCGCGGCCCCCCCCCCCGACAACCCGACGTCGTTCTTTACCCCGAAAAGATTCGCAAGAGTTGATCACTTGCACCACAGGGCTGGGTACTCTCGGGCGTAGCTAGATTCTCCGCGACCGGGAGCTGCTCACACAAGACGT
The DNA here is from genome assembly GCA_022385605.1 of Xylariaceae sp. FL0594. NCBI lineage: Eukaryota > Fungi > Ascomycota > Sordariomycetes > Xylariales > Xylariaceae > Xylariaceae sp. FL0594. Next base: position 143,886 of record MU280800.1, read on the forward strand.
CGTCGCTCGCTCAGTTGTACCGCACTTCGGATTTCATCCTGTCGCTCGTTTATACCTTGTCGCTCTTATCGTCCGATCGCTCCCTTGCCCGACACCTACTTCCTAGCGCGTCGCGCTGCTCAGAGCTTGATCTGGACTGCTTGGTTTCTCTGCGATATGTCAACATGATTGATGTGCGGCAGTTGCCTGTTGGGATAGTTTGCAACATCACCGTCGCATTACCTGCTCGCGAGAGGGCAAGCGGGTACTAGGGACGCCGCCTGTCCTCCCCCTCCTGTCGGTGTCAGGTGCACGGGTCCGTTGGCGCCTCACTTGACTCGACGATGGATCCGCCACACATTACCGAATTCGCTTCTCAGCGATACTTTGAAAAGTTACGACAACTCGGGGGTTCGACTGAGGAACCTGGAGATGGAGTGGTTCAACATGAGGCTCATGCGGTAGCGCAGTCCTCCCGGTTCATGCAACCAAGTGGTTTATTTCGACATCCAGACCAACATCCACTGCATGAACACCACAAGTCCGATAAGCGCCGGGCTAACTTTAGTTTGCGTGCTATCCTTCCCACGCGAACCTCCACCGAGCATGAAAGCCGGAGACTGTCTAATGAGACAGCACAAAAGAAGAGGTAAGCTTGCCGCACACATGTGCATGTCACACATGGTCCGATGACTAAGTGATTATTTGAACAGCAATTCGTTCGACGCGCTATTTTTGAGCCTACCGAACGAACTCAAGATCCAGATCATAACCTCCTTGCCACTGTCAGATATATTAAATCTGCGTCTAGCCTCTCGATCATGGCACGTTATGATTACGGTCAACGAAGCGCCCATAACTCGGTACCACCTCGAACACCACATCCCGGCATTTGCCACCCGGTTATACCCACCCCCGGACCCGACTGCGATGAAACTGCACTATATCTGTGGCATATGGCACAGGCTGCATGTTGCCTCGAAGTTGTCCTTTCTAATAAGCGAGCGAGTTACGAAGGAGATATTCCTTCGGACAACAGAAGCGCAGCGGAACGAATTTGCTCCGCAATACGAGCGGATGCGACGCCGACTCGTCCCTGTATTATTCACCATATTCCATTTCTTCGAAACGTGCCGAAAACTCCACCTGGAGTATATCAAAGAACATGGTCACGGCCTGGCACGCATGCCATACATAATGAACCCCATTGAGCTCAGAGTCATGGATATGTACGACGACCGGACATTATTGAAGGTGCACCAGTTTTTCCCTCTGGTGGTGTCTTCCTTCTGCCGGCGTCTGCGGCCGCCCTCTTACGTAGGCCGATTCGAGCGGTCCATCAGGGGTTACCTGAGGGATAAGCCAGAAGATGAAGTATACGTTGCAGCGTTATACCTCGGTGGTCTCCGGCAGGTGGAACCGTTCTGGGAGATCAAGGGTTACAACACGAGGAGAGCCGCGGTGGATAATTGGTATCACTCCATCACAAATGATCCGGTGGAGCACGGCCAGAAACCACGTCGCAAGATCCTAGGCCTGGGACGGAAAATGTCGAGCCTCAACGTCGGGGAAAGGGCGGCAGCGGATGCTGCGAACCATGGCCGGGAGCGACGAGGATCGGAAAGTAGTCGACGCGGTAGTGATGTCTCGGCGTCATGGAGGGACTACGTGTTTGGCACAAGTTTATCGGAAGGGATGCCGATGGGCCCCCTTCCTCGAGAGGACCTCAAAGCGCTATTACCCGACCTGCCCAATCTGCACTCCATATGGCTTCCTACAGCTGAGATGCTTATACTGGAAAGAGGGGTGGTCAGCCGGTCACAAGATATAAAACGCAACGGGCCGGCTCTATTGGATTTGATTCGAGAGGACGGGTCGGCCGAGGAAGAGGAATGGCTGTATGGACGGGCTGCACCCGAGTCGGTGCGGCCACCGCTCGAGGCTATCGAGGAGGATCCTATCGAATAGACGAACGAAGCCGATTGGGGGGGAGGGGACCCGTATACATATACGTGCATATTGGATATCATCTTTGACCCAGAAAGCATTTACGGGCGTTTTTGGGGGATCTGGCGGGTCTTGTTTATTTATCATCTTATCTTGGAAAGCACGGGACGATGTTGTTCCTCGTTTAATGCATCGGCGGCATGGTCTAGCGGGGGGAGAAGAGAGACTGTTACGTGTGCAGCCGTCTAGCGAATACAAAAACAGATCTATTTCGGCATGAAAGTGCCTAAAAGAATAACATTTGAATTACTATTATTTCCAGGTATTGTCATTTAGTGTGGTCGGAACATTTACACCAGGGGGAGAGCAGATGTCATATTCTTGTATCTGGTGCATCCGTGGCGCTTCATTCCTATGTAGATCTAGAGGGTCCTGGATCCAGGGTTTTTCTGTCGCATTTCGAGGTTGTTGATTTCTCCTACACTAACCTAGCCTCGAAAGTACCGACAAGGAATAAGGGGTAACATATCCGGTCAGAGAGGGTCGACCTGATTTTTCACAATACATTGTAATCTCAGTCGATCCCTACCTTACTAACGGTAGGTTAACCTAATCACTCAGTGCTGGCGGTATTCTGGGCCTAAACTTGGACAAGACAGGAAGGCAATCTATTTATTGAGCAAGGGGGGAGACGGCAACTATAAAGAGCATAAAGCTAATTTTAAACACGGGATCGACTTCTGCCTGTAGCCATTGAGCTTAATAAATGCTATCTAGACATTGCAAAATGATAAAAAGCGCAAGGAAGTGTAGGGCAAGTGATATAAAAGGAAAGATAGCATAACTTATAAACTTGAAGTAGATAAGAAACTAAATACTTAGTCGAGTTAGATCATTGCTCTCAGGCATAGGCCAAGGGAACAGAAAAAGAACAACAAGTCAATGTTAGCAAAAAGAAAAAAGAAGAAGAAGAAACTAGACTAACAAGTCCCGACAATTACCTTGCTATTCATAAGCATTTGCCTTTCTTGTCCATTCCATTCGCCCCTTATTTACCTTAACCATGTTATAACATCTTTGTCTCCTTGAAACCCCTTGCACCTTGATATAAAAGTGACCGTTTTGCGTTTATACGTGATCCCAGCCGCATGTTTGTTTGCATGCGTCGTGCAGAGCCCCATGTAGTACCCTCCCTAGCCCTTCCTCAAGTGTCCACGAGCCGGCGGAATTAAAGCCCTCGTGCCGTAAAGAAAAAAAGATATAAGAGGCCTGAACCAGTTCAGAGTCAGAAACCTTAGGGCCCCGCTTTCCATACGCCACGCATTTTCACCATTTAAGAGAGAACCTTTCACTTTAAAATCAAGGTAACTTCCCCCTTCATGAGCTCCATCGATTTTGCTGCCCCGTTCGGCCCAAATTAGTCGGCCCCAGATAACCAGGATTCATGCCGGCCGCCGAGTATAACGAGGAAGTACTTGAAGCCGAGGAGCGTTGTTGTTGTTGTTGTTGTTGTTGTTGTTGTTGTTGTTGTTGTTGTTGTTGTTGCTGTTGCTGTTGCTGTTGTTGCATAGCCCCGCCACTGAGTCCGAAAGAACTAGTTGCAAGACCCATACTCCCCTGATTCCCGCTGGAATCTATAGCCATATCGAACAATGCCGAGTCTGGAAAAGCCGTGAATGTGGACGAAAGACCGGGATGTGATGTGGTGTGTGTGCTCGCGGCAGATGATGTCTGCCGTGGGCCAAAATGCGGTGAGTGATTGACACCCCCGTGATTCGCCCCGCTGTTGGGACGATAAGAGTTGTTATCCAGAGGGGAGGCCGATAGTGGCCTTCGAGTTCCGAACGCTACACTGCTGTGCATCAACGATGGGGACCCGCGGTAGTTGCTGTCGGTCTGGAGCAGAGGCGAGGTTGACTGAGCACTGAATTGGGGTGAATTGGTCACATGCTGAACCAGGCCCGCGTTGGGTGATGCGCTCGACATGTGTTGCTGGCCTCGCTGCGTGGCCGAGTAGGACGCCTGTTGCTGAGAGTTGTACGAAGTTCCCATCCCCTGCCCTTGTGGAAAGTAATTATGACCCCCTCTAGATTGCTGTTGAGGTGTCATAGTTGTCGACATCTGGGGAACTTTGGAAGACTGAGCAGACACGGGTGACGCAGACGGCTTCGGCTGCTTTTGTCTTCCAACGGCGGGCTGCTGTAGTCCAGCGAAATGGTCATAATGGGCTTCTAGCCCACCAGCACTGGTCGGAGCGCTTGAGATCGTTGATCCCATTGAAGTCGAATGCGGCTGCTGTTTGTTTTGTTGGCGATTAGCGTAACTCTGTCTCTGGTCTGTGTGGCTCTGCATGGCAGCAAAATGCGCTTCAAGCCCTTCAGCTGATGGGTTATTCTGAGAGACCTCCTCAGATTCAGGCTCTTCTTCAAGCTCTTCTTCGGGCTCTTCTTCAGGCTCTTCGGCGGCTTCACTGAGAACGGACGATGATGGAGCTGGGGCCGGAGCCGGAGCCGGAGCCGGAGCCTTCTGACTTGCGCTGCCTAGCGCCTGCCGTTTCGCCGCACTTGCCGTCGAAGAGTCCTGAGACTTTCGAGGACGCTTGGCGGACGGGGCCATGTTGTCGCTTGAAGAGGGTGGTGGCACAGGCTGGCTAGTGTGAGTGGCGGTCCGGCTTGCCGTCCCAACTGCTGGCGTGCTATTCGCCTGTCCCTGTTGAGATGACGCAGATGCCCCCCCCTCTCCACTAAAACCCGGCTTTTCGTCCTGGGATGCTATCTGGCCTGTTGGTCGTTTGCGCTTCTTCGCCGTGACAGTTGAGGCTTTGACTTGGCTCGACGGTTGGTGAGCCGAAGGAGTGGGCTGGGTGGGAGTGCTGCTATCGTTTGTCTCTCTAGCAGTTCCGTTGACAGCTGAAGATGCGATCCCATCTACAAAGCCTGACGTAGCATTTGGCGGCTGAGCCATCGCCTGCGGAGCTGGGTCGGTGGAGTTATCTGGGAGCTGCTGCTGCTGGGGTGATAATTGAATATTGCTTGCATCAATCTCAGGGGCAGCTTCAGGGGCAGGTTTTGGCCGATTCTGACTCGGCTTCGGCCTCGCCAGATTGGGAATACTCTTTGACTGGGCTTCAAGCAAGACCGGCACTGGCACAGGAGTTACTTTTGGTGGGGGGACGGTGCTCAAGACGGATTTGTCCTTCGGCCGATTCTTAGAACCCTTCGGCCGCCCGCGCTTTTTCGCACTAGATCCAGGAGCGGGTGCGCTGTCGTTAATCGATCGAAAACCAGTAGCAGAGCCGGCTGCTGGTGTGGAGATCGGTATTTCTCCCCCATTGACTCCTGGAGGTGGCGGCGTGCCGGCAGCCTCCCTCAGCGCATCCATGAGCACCATGTTTCCATCTTCATTCAAGTCTGCAGTACCATCTTCCACATCGACCCAACTTTCGTCTGCTGGATCTCGGGGTGGGTTCCCCTTTGCTTTTCTCGATTTTAGGGAACCTTTCTTGACTCCCTTGTCGCTTCGAGTTTTCCTCGCCTTGCTCCCTTTCGGTCTCCCTCTTGGCCGCTTTCCATCGGCGGTTTGCGACGGTGCGTCTTCCGCCACTCTCGGGCGAGGATTCTCGAGGTCTGGGAAGATTTCGGCGATCCAACCAACGAACAGGGACCCTGAACCATTGGCCTCGGCGCTCTCAGGGAACTTGCCATCTGCTGGAGGCGGAGCGTCTGGTACACCACCAAAGAAAGCGAGGCCCTTGCAGATTTGGTCTACCACGGTGGAGTGTGGCAACGTGCGTAGAAGTGTCAATAAACGAGCCTGCTCTGTCTTCGTCTCAGTGGCTGTGAGGGGCTGTGGGACCCCGGAATTCGGGGTTGCTACTGTTGGCTCAGCCGACTTTTTGCGCGGATTGAACTGCTTCAGCCCCGGAGGCCGTGGATAGTTTGCTCTTCTTTGGTGCGACACATAGACGTCGGTTTGAGCCAATTTGGCTTGCAGAGCTGTGCCTTCGCTCGTGCGCTTCGCAGCAGCGTCTCTGCCCTCGACCTCACGGTGGCTGGCAACATCCATATGCATGACACCGAAATTTCCCCTCACCTGGTCATGCACATCTTTCAGTTTGCTGGGCACAGGGTTGCGGACTCGTCCATCCCTAGGGTAGACTCTCATGTCTGAACCCTCATCAGGCTCCGGAAAGCCATAGCCGCGTGGGGCAGGGGTGGGCAGGACAAAAAGAGGGTATTCGGTCTCCGACGTGACTCCGGTGCTTGTAGGCCTCGCAACTCCGATCGTTGGTGCTGGATGAAAGCCCGCCATATTGGCAGAGGGTTGGCCTGTGGAGAAGGTGTTAGGGCTCTATGCAAAAGCACATCTGGGCATCATATGTCTGGTACTTACTAGAAGCGGTAGCCATTGGTAGTGGTCACGGCGACCATGGCAGTGATCAACAGAGGTATTTGCAATGCGGCTTGTCTAGCATATGCGGTTGTTCGACCTGGGGTGGGCAACTGCTGGGTGGCTGGGGCCCATGCTCGTCAATGGATTACAGTGTACCCAAATTCACCCTCGTATCACGACAAGAGAATCGGGTGGTCAATCAATCCTGCCAGTGGGCGTGCTTACGAGGGCGTATAAATTATATCGAGATAAAGGGCGCCGAGAAGAAGGGGAAGGCCCACGAAACGACTGTTCTCCCAGTCTTGCAGCAAGGACGTTGACGAGGAGCTGAGGCTGGTGACAGATTTGTGGAGTTGTGAACGCGACGAACCTCTGCTACACGAACTCGGGCAGCAACAAAAAGGATACAGACACACCCGGGAAGGATCAGTGTCGGCCTCGTCCAGACTATTGTGATGTCAATGAAAAGATTAATCGGTTCGGTGCGACCCTGCAGTGGCTGGAGTAATGGGAAGGGAAACACTTGTTCCACTGAGAGGATGAAATGTTGATAGCGTTGGTGGTGGTGGGATGGGAGGTCAGGGTCGACCCTCACAGTCGCGTAGTCTAGTAGATAAAGTAACCTACCTGGTAGGTAGTACCTATCCTGACACCTCATTTGCTGTAGTCAAGAGGTACAGAGGGAAGTATATGTATGTACCCAGTACCTACGGACCTATCGTATCTCTTCTGTTTGCTCAGTACACAAACTCCCGGATGCACCCGTACAGTACAGAAGTATGCATATGCGCAGAAAACTCAATTGTTGATGGACGTTTTGAGTGCGCATGGAATGAATCCCTCCCTTGTGATGTACGGCCGCCGGCGGTAAATTCTGGCTCTTCTTGTAAACCCGGCCCTTAACCGAATTTAACACAGGCAGGTACTCTAGGACGGTAGGTGCGAGGGGCAGATATGTCCCCGAATGGTAGGTGAATGGAATCAGCACAAGTTTTAGGGTTACACTTGCATCTGCTTACCTACCTCCTACTGAAGCAATTCGCACAACGACGGGAGATCCGATCTCATCGTAGGCTCTCTATAGTGGTTACGATACCTGTAGTCGCTCTTGATGGTAGGTACCTATATGTATGTAGGTATAGAACGTGTAGTGACTCGTGAGGGGGTTAATAAGATGACTTGGGCTCTTTCCCTGGGCACACCCGCCTTCTGTTGTGTACAAGACAGTTGGCCTATCACGCGTCTTGCAGCTTATTATTGCTGGGTCTGCTGAAGTGTTGTCGACGCTCTACATAGGTGCTAGGTAGTAAGGCCCCTCATGATCTTCCCTAGTGCCCGGCAATTGAAATTAGTATTTCTGATGCAGAAAACAGGTCTAAGGGCTCTGTGTTTCTGCATAAACCCGCTGTAATATCTAAGGTACAGCAGTACCGAGGTAAGCTATTATGTGATAGCTCCTGTAAGCAAACAAACAACACAACTCGAGTTGCTGACTGATGTGTGTGGTTTGGTAACAAGTTAACCTAGGTAGGGTAGGTTGTCTTTTATACCTATATGTACCTTAGAGGAGCTCCTATTTACATACATACCTGCTAGCTACCTGTAGTGGGACGTCATCGTAATTCGCTTCAAGATCTCCTAACTCTCAACAACGTCCGCCGCCAAAATGGCCAAATACGTCCTCTTATCAGTCCCCTCCACCCTCGACTCCTTAAAGGCCACCGTTGCCAACAATGGCAAGGTCGTACCTTTCAATGTTCCCAAGTTCAAGATCGGCACCCTTGATGCTCTGGTGCAGCAAGCCGATGACCTGGCCAGGCTAGACGCGGCCTGCGAAGCCCTAGTAGCAAAGGTTGGCGATTCACTGCGCTCTTTATATGATGGGGATGATGCTAGAGCTGCCGACCAAAAGACGGTCAACGACAGTAAAGAGATCCGACAATAGTCCTCCCATCTCCGGTGCCAGCCTGCTAACGAGCCCCAACAGAGCCGACTGACCAGTACATCCGCTCCTTTTCCTGGAACACAGTTCGCTACAAGGCCGATAAACCCATTAGCGAGCTAGTCAACATCCTTCGACAGGTATTGCCGCCCCGCATAGGCTTCCGGGCCATCTACTCTGGCAGTCACGAGCAGGACCGCACCCATTGGGTATATGAGACTGATAGACGCCGTTTTCCATCACTAGAACCTGAACGAGCAAGACACCGATGTCAAGGCGAGACTCAACCTATACAATCAGGTTAAGACCAACCTTGCTGCATTACAAAGAAAACAAACGTACGACTGTCCAGGGTTTACACCCACGAAACTCGCAGGATCGAAAGAGCTGACCTTGGGTGGCTGACTAGTGGCAACCTCTCTACGAAGTCGCTTACCCCTATCGTTGACCCCGCAGTCCTCGTTCAAGACTCCGACTACCTCGAGACCCATCTGATCGCGGTGCCGAACAACCTGCGAAAGGAGTTCATCAAAGGCTATGAGACATTGTCACAGATGGTGGTCCCTCGGTCAGCCATCCAGCTGGCGCAGGACAGCGAGTTCGTACTCTATGCAGTGACCACATTCAAGAAAACTAGTTCCGAATTCTTGCAAAAGTGCCGCGAACAGAAATGGACGCCCCGCCAGTATAAGTACGTCGAGGGCGGCAAGGAAGAGGAGAAGCGCGAGCTTGAGCGTGTTGCCCGCGAGGAAAAGAAAGCGTGGGCAGACGCTTTGCGCATGGCACGGAACGGCTGGAGCGAGAGTGTGATGATATGGGCTCACGTCATGGCCCTCCGTGTATTCGTCGAATCTGTCCTACGCTACGGGTTACCGCTGGAGTTTGTGTCGGTGCTAATAGAGGTAGGATCGCCTGTCAGTCTCCGAGTTTTATGAGCGTACCATTCTTGCTGACGAACTTGCGCTTAGACGACTTCCAAGCAAGTAAAGAATGTCAAGTCCGCACTGGACTCGGCATACTCTTATATAGGAGGCAATGCGGTCGGCAGGGATAAAAAGGGTCGATTAACCAAGGATGACGCCGCCTTGACATCCGATATGGCGGCGGCCGGTGTTGCGGGTCACGGTGAGGGTCATGAATATACGGCATACGTTTACTATGAGTTTGAATTGTAGTGGGTAACAACCATGGCAAAGTATTGTTCTCAAAGCAAGCCGAGCGGGCGCTGGTATTAGTTATCGCTGGCGGACGAGATGCTCATTATATCCCTAGTTAGAGCATTGTTCATTATTAGCAGCAACAGCGCAAAATCATAATGTCTCGTACTCGTTTGAAAATACCGTTTGAAGCAAAGAAGTCTGGCCCGATTTCACATATATCTAAGTATCCATGTACAAGCTAACGACAGTCTTAGCTTTGCGTTACGTTTCACTTCGAAGACGACGGAATCAGCCCCTTTCCTTCGAGCCAAGTGACGATGTCAACAACACACTCCTCGACGGTTTTTTCAGCCGTGTGGATCGTGATCTCGGGGTTCTCGGGGACCTCGTAGGGGGAGCTGATGCCCGTGAACTCCTTGATCTCACCAGCCCGCGCCTTCTTGTACAAGCCCTTGGGGTCGCGCTGCTCTGCCACCTCGATGGGGACCTCGACGTAGACCTCGATGAAGGGGATGGGCTCGTCCGTCGAGCCGGGCGCGGCGGCGGCGTGGACTTTTCTAGCGAGTTCGCGGTCGGCTTTGAAGGGCGAGATGAAGGATGTCAGGGCGATTGTCGAGCTGTCCGCGAAGAGCTTCGCGACCTGTTTTTCATATTTTAGCTTGTGATTAGCGACCAGCACGTCATTCTCCGTATTCCCGTTTCAGTTTGTCCCGCCCAGGCTCAAGTGCTCCTGCCCTGACTTTGCTCTCCGTTTGTTTTGCCTTGGTCTGTCTGTTTCCTCTCTCCTCTTCTTTTCGCGTGCCATATCATATCATATCATGTCATGTCATATTTTCATTGCGCATACCTCGCCAATCCGTCGGATGTTCTCGGTGCGGTCCTTATCCGAGAAGCCGAGGTCCTTGTTCAGGCCGAAGCGCACGTTGTCGCCGTCGAGGCGGTACGCCGCCAGCCCGAGGTGCAGAAGGTGCTGCTCCAGCGCCGTGGCCACCGTCGACTTGCCCGAGGCCGAGAGGCCCGTGAACCAGAGCGTGAAGCCCTTTTGCTTGCGCAGCTCGTTGCGCTCAGCGCGCGAGAGGGAAGGGTGCCATGTGATGTTGCTGTGGAATTGATCCCCGCCCCCCGGAAAGGTAGGGTGATTTGATTAGCTGATGTAATTCTCGCGATTCGTCGATTTTCCCCTTTCCCCCTTCCCCTTTCTCTTCAAAGCTGAACTTGCTTGTCGCATACGCCCCCAACACTCGGTGCAAGAAAGCCGTCAAAACTCATGTCAAAGAGAAATGAGTGCAGTAGAGTAATTGGGGCGAATTTGGGTTATATGGCATTACAAGCCCAAAATTCTCATGTCCCGTGGGCAAATCCGCAGTCTTTTTCCTTCAACCTCGAACTTCCGAGGGGTCAATGTTGTTGACAACATCCCACCTCGAGCAAAAAGATGGTATGGTGGGGGAGGGGCAAGGGAGCGAGAACGGCAAGCGGGAAACTTAAATTTTGTGAAATTGCCCACTTACGTCGCCATGGCTATGTGCAATCCTGTGCTAAAGAATGGATCAGGAGTGACAGAAAATTCAACTGCACTTCTTCTTGTGCTTGGAGTAGGTAGAAGGTATAATGAGGTCGGTTTACGAAACGCCAGACCTTAGGTTAGGTTAATCTGGCAATTTATAACCCGCTCCCGAAACGCGCTGTCATCCCAGCATCGGTGGACCTTTCGTGGGACCCCCGAGTCGCTCGCTCTCTGCAAGTTCCGTTCGCCGGCCCCCTTTGACTGAATTATCGTGACAAAATTCCCCATCTGCGGTACCTTTAAAAAAAAAAAAAAAAGAGGGCTGAGCCCATGTGCTCGTCTTTGACTTGTCATCTTCACATTCCTCATTATGTAGATACATACAACTCCGTGCTGGGTATCAATGAACCAGTCGTGGAATTTGTTTTCAAGTGCCCGAAGGGGTCATTGAGTTATCTATTTGCAGCATAGTGATCCCATTATGATCCAGATAAACGTTTCCTAACCATGTAAATGCGCATCCCAAACTCCGGTCTAGATGCGTTGCCTAAATGGACAATTTATGTGTATACTTCTTAGTCTTTGTCGAGACAACTACCAAACAGAAATCCGCGTGCCAGTAATGCATGTTTTACACACGCATTTAGTAATGGCCGTCTAGTATAAAGCGATCAATATATTTCGCACTCTAAGCGTTTTTAAAGATGTTCGGCATATACTACAACACGTCAGTAAGTCGCAAGTATGTTCAAGGTGAATAGGGAATTACGAACGGCAGCTTGTTTGGGCGATATGAACAATGCTGTTGCCTCGGCAAGAACTACAGGCGTATCGCCCTCACGGATGGGAAGGGTCTCAATCCGTCCGTCGACCCAGGCCTTGCGTCCCTCGACCTTGGTGGTTGTCGCGCGCAGGACTACATAACTATCCGCCTTAGTCGGAGCACGGTAGTTGATGTTTAGATTGGCCGTCACGCCCATGTTGTGCGGAAGCGCAGCGAAGCAACACCGCGCAAGGCCCTCGTCGAGAATTGTCGCTAGCAAGCCGCCATGGATGATTCCTGGGTGTCCGCACAGCTCGTGGCCGAGATACAGTATGGCAATCATTGACTTGCCGCCATCCTCCGCAAAGACCAGCGGGGGCACCACGATGCGCCCAGGGCCGGAGAGCGTGCCGGCCGTGAGGCTGTGACTCCGATATCCCTCCGGAATCTTCATGTACGGTCTGACCTCCGAGAACCCTTCTTTTTCACGGAATTCCTTGGCCAGTGGGTGGTTGTTTATGACATCGTAGACCTCGCGCTCCTGCTCTGTCTTCGGTACGTACAGGGAGAGGGATTCCTCGTCTGTCGGTGGGTTCAATATGTCGGACACGACTGGCATGGCTGGAGAGGCAGCCATTGCGAAGCCTATAAATGTGAAGACGACTCCAAAGCCGAGGACGGTAGCAGCACGACGAAATAGGGACGGTTTGGCTCTCGAAGCGTCCAACGAAACTGGCTGCGTGTTAGCGATAATCGAGAAAAGGAGGAAAATCTGGATGTAGCCAAGAAAGGGCAACAAAAAGCGTACTTGAGCCTGCAACGGAACTAGAATAGCAGAAACGAGTGGTCCTAGATACATCTGGGCGAAGTACGAGTCGTCTAAGTGCCAATGAAGAAGGCTGGATCGTGAAGGCCGAACCCCGAAGGGTTCGCAAGGTGGAAAACATGACGCGATCGAGAACCAAGGCGTTGGACGCCAACTAATCTATTCCACTTTTAATACACCGTGCGATCCGATAACTTCAATGTTGAAAGGCTTTTGAGAGTCCTTAGTCGCGCTGCTCCATATCCTGCCGAGGTTGTTGAAGTGAAGGTGATGTCAAGTTTCCTCCTGTCCTTTCGCCTTTGAGAGATTGTCATCAATCAATTGGCTATTTAGACATCTAGTACAGGGAGTCGAAGTTGTTTGCCTTTTAAGGTACCGAGGTAGCGGGATTGCCAAGGACACTAGTCGGCCTTAGCCTTGACGGAATTTCCCCTTCAGGTCTACTTCTCCATCCATCTACGGTGTAACAAGACGACAGTACTGCTGTACAGCAGTACAACGGTGCAACAGTAGCTGGAGAATCAGATTACGACAGTACAGAACCTAGGTACAGCTGAAGATAGCGGTCAATCCCATGCACCTAACGCGGAGGCTAACTATATAAGGCTAGCCGTATGAGAACCCAGCCTGGCACATCCAGTCGTTGCCTTTTTGCCCTGGAGCAAAGAACCCCACCATGCCCAATATTCTGGGGACCAATTTACGCGTTGAACCGTTGACAACGCGTTACGAGATTTACAAATCTCAGCAACTAGAATTTAACACCATCACTACAAACAACTCCAACGCAGACCAGAGGATCGAGGAGCAGCCAGAATAGTACCCTGAACTTCTAGCTACCCCTGGTACATCGGTATCTTACCTGTTCAACAATGGACGAGGATCAGGAAGATTATGCTGGGCATTACGACGACGCGAACCGGGCTTTCCTCCAAGCCTTTATGGCGAGGGGAACCATGACATTCAAGGGGTCACAGCCCATATTAGCAGCCATCTTCTCAGCTCATGAGGATAAAGAAACAAGACCGGACCAAGTGACTCAAGAAGACTTCGCCTCATATGTTTCAGCAGCGTCTGCAGCTATATCTCCGTTTGACATGGAAATCCGGAGTATGATGCACCAGAGTAGCAAGAATCGCATCTACGCCATTGTTAACACCACATCTGATCCTATGACACAACTCGCCACGCTGCACTCTCCGGACGAAATCGCATTTGTGAAGAGGGTCATAGATGCCATGTTCGAGAACTACAACACACCGCGTATGGAAGCCTTATGTCTCAACGACATGCAGGCCAATAAGTTACGGCTGCCTAAAAGACCTGAGATCGAGGACGCAGAGATGGATGACGGCGAGGAGCAGGCGCAAACCCAGTCGATGAAAGGTCTCAAGTCCAGTGAGGTCGAGTCGGTGATGCAGAGCATGGTCGACGAGGGCTGGTTCGAATGCAGCCGGGATGGGTTCTACTGCCTCAGCACCCGCGCCCTGCTGGAGCTACGGTCGTGGCTCATCGACTCCTACAACGACCCGGAGGCTGAGGACGGCGAGTGGCAGCGCATCAAATTCTGCGAGGCTTGTAAAGACATCGTCACGATTGGCCAGAGATGTGCGGAGCGGGATTGCCTGGTCCGGCTGCACGATGGTTGTGCAGTTGCGTTTTTTCGAAATAGACAGACGCCAGAATGTCCGAAATGCAGTCGCGAATGGACAGGAAAGCACTTCGTGGGCGAGAGAGCGGTCACGGAAACAGAAGCCTACCAGCGCGGCAGGAGACGAAGCGGCAAGTCGAGCAGAAAAAGCAACCTTGCCGAGGAGATTATGCTGGACGAGGATGAGGATGTAGAAGATGCAGATGGAGACGACTAGCAGCAGGGCATGACACGATTATTATGATACGCCGCTGAGAGCCTGTTATTGAATGTCGTAATACGGCCAGCGGCCAATTTCACTGTACATCGGGCCTGTTGTATTATTACGCTCTCGATGTTCAGCGAATTTGTAGGGCCAGACCCGTTACCAGCGAGTTATATGGAATTACTCGTGAAGTTGGCTCCAAATTGGACCGGATGGTAATTGCCATGAAATGGCAAAACGGACTCATATTAGCTGCAAATCAACCTTGTATCCTTGGGCGCAGAGAAATACCTCTTCTTTGCTTGATCAAGCCGTGTCTCGGGGTGCAAAATGTTGGAACCTCCAGCTTGAGCTCCAGCTTGAGTGAGAACTCTCGCCACAGCATGTGTGGCGGTGCGTGCATGATGACGTCGCTTTGGTGAGGAGGTACCAACTACAGTTGGACCGTGCTACAGAAAGGGATTATCAATGTACATGTACTTGTACACCAGTACTTCCATGTACGACACCAAAGAGCAGTCGAGACATGTGATTGGGAACAATTTCCCAGCATGGCATGATGGGACAAGCCCCTCTCCTTATGTTACAGCCTTTTCACTTTTACCTACCACCTCTACAAGAGACTCTGGATCAGAGCTTCCTTTCGCTTTTCCCATTTTCACTGTCGGTTTCCCTAGTCCCAAATCCATTTGCACCTAAGTTTTCCGCTCAAGTTCCACGCGGAGATATCCCCTTGCATTCGGGGTCCGTCACAGCTATCGCATTCTTAAAATGCTGGAATATTTTACCATCAAGAAGTTGAAGAAACATCGGGATGAAAAGGCGGGAGAAGAGCAGAAGGCGGGCAAGGACAAGCATGAACTATCTTCTGAAGCCGCATCAGGGGCATCGGCAGTGAATCCAGACAAAGACAATAATCCTCAGATCACCTCCAAACCACAGGCCCAAAATGATGATGCCGCGATCGAGGGGACTCCTGTCCTCGACCACGAAGACGAAGAGTTTCTCAAACGCCTCACTTCGGGAGATTTGAGCGTCCCCGGCGGCGGCGGCGACGACGATGACACGCCGCCTCCGCTCCCCCCTCGCGTCCAAACGCCCATTATTGAGATCGACAGTGACACGTCTAGCGTTGCAAGTAAAGAAGCAGCAGTAGATGAGAAGGATAAGAGCAAAGAAAAAGAGGAAGAAGAATCAGAAAGTGAGAAGGAAACCGGAAAGGGTAAGGGTAAGGGGAAAGCCAAGGAAGCGAACAAGTCTAAGCGATTCTCCTTCGTAACGAATCTCCCACGGAGCCTCAGCATTCGGCGCAAACCCGGCGCAACTACGTCCACGGCGTCTGGCCTAGAACCCGATCCCAACCACCTTGCCGTACCGTCATCATCCGCGAATCCCGCAGTCGTGGAAGCAGAAGCCGCGTCCGAAAAGAACGACATGGCCCGCGTCCTCGATGATCTGAACCTCCTGGCCAAGAACAACCGCGTGTTCTCGCTCTCTGCCGAGACTGCCGAGACCGTGCGACGCTTCACCCAGGTCCTGAAAGACTTGGTCAACGGCGTGCCCACCGCGTACAACGACCTCGTCAAGATCCTCGAAGACCGCGACGGGATCCTGGCCCGCAACTACGAGAAGCTCCCCAAGAGCCTGAAGAAGCTCATCATGCAGCTGCCCGAGAAGCTGACGTCCTCGCTAGCGCCCGAGCTTCTCGCCGCCGCGGCCGAGGCGCAGGGGCTGACGCCCCTCGAGCTGGAAGTTGGCGCTGAGGCAGGGTCTGGCTCGGGGCTTAAGCAGGCGGCCAAGAAATTCCTCATGTCGCCTTCTAATCTTAAAGACCTAGTCACTAAGCCAGGCGCCCTGGTCGGCATGTTGAAGGGCATCGTCAACGCGCTCAAGACGAGGTTCCCGGCTTTTGTCGGCACCAATGTCCTCTGGAGTCTTGCCGTCTTCTTGCTCCTCTCTATGCTCTGGTATTGCTACAAGCGCGGTCGAGAGGTGCGGCTCGAGCGCGAGGCTTCCGAGGCTGGCGCGTCTGCTGCGGCTGACGAGAAGGTGGAGAAGACAGATGAAACTATTGATGGACAGCCGAGGGTTGAGGAATTGCCTGACGATCTGCAGCTGCCTGCTGCTTCCGGAAAGGATGGAGGTGCATCGAAAGGCGACGCGGATGGGAAAGAATGAATGATGCGATGGGTGTTGGCAGATTGTTTTCTTTCATTCTCGAAGAATCGAGGTAGAGGCGTATTCATGATGGCGCAATGAATCGTACGGTCACGCTTTTTACGACGGATGTTCACACGATGATACCCGGTACACCACTTTGATAGTTGGGTCTTAAACTTTGTTTGACTGCCTTTCTGCACTCTAAATAGGTAATGCATTAGCTATTCAGTTCACCTCCTGCTTCTCAAGCGGTGCGATACGCCCTTTCGAAATAGGAAACATCGGGTGACTCTATAAAATGCAATGCTAGCAGCATAGCAGGATAAACTGATGTCACCGCGACTACTAGTCGTCCTGCACCAGTTCCTTGATCTCTTCACTGGCCGGCGCGATACCAACCGGCTCAGCTTTCTCGTCGCGTCCACCAGTGCGATCAAGAACACGCGCGCCATCCTGCATCCAGAAATCGACCTCGTCGATGACGTCGGCCACGATGTCCTCGACGATCTGCTCGTCGTAGCGCTCGGCGACGGCTCGCACCACATGCAGCTTCTTATTCTGCGGCTGCTTCGGTCGCACCGTATCGTCATCGCCCACATCCATCATCTCTGCATCTTCATCCTGTGCCGCCGCAGTGGAGGACGGAGCGGCGAGCCCGGCAGGCGGGTACCAGAAGTCCGGGCCGAAATTAGCCTCGACGGCGCCGCCCCGGAAGACGCTGATGGCGGGATAGTATCCGAGCATGCCGTCGTCTTTGCCTTCCCGCGCGCCGACTTGCGCCTGCGGCTTCGACGCCGGCGGCAGGAAAGCGAGGAGATCGGTGAACGGCGTACCCATGAGGACCCCGTTCTTGTACACCTTGATGTACGAATTTGGGAGCGTCCGCAGAGCGGGGACCGGATTGTGTGGATTGGGTTTATCACCTGGCCTACTACCTATGTGGCCGGCCACACCCGCCGGGGACGGGTTCATGAGGTCTTCTAGCTCTTTCGTGGTATGGTAATCGATTTTTTCAAAGTAGATATGCGCCTTGAATCGGATAGGTATGCGATCTCGGACGATATTGGCCACCTCTAGGACGGGGTTCGCCGCTTCATTGAAGTCGACGGCGGGATTATACCGCCCTTGCACAATCTGCCGGTGTAGGTGCTCAGACGGTAAGCGTATCTCCAGCCCTATCACATCACCTTCCCTCATGTCCTCGCCCGGAGGGAAGAAGTCTTTCGGTCGGGACATGTGCACCTTCTGTCCGCCAACATCTCGGAATCCGTAGCTATAGGCATCGAAGCCCACAGGCGCATCTAACGAGGCCTCCCTGCGGGCGAAACCTATACGGACATGTCCATGCGATTCGGGTTGGTTCGGCTCCTTCGCCCCGTTCTTGCTCCCCTCTACTTTCTGTATGACGCCCCGTGTTATCTTGCATTCCCAATACCAGGTTCCCTCGCGCACGGCCACATTGGCCCTGGCCATCCGATATCCCTTGTCGGTCGTTATGTGGCGCCCAGACTGGTCCAGATACATGTGGGTTGATGCATCCTCGAAACTTATGTGGGGACCATACGGCTCGGGTTCGGTCTGACGGTAATAGAAGGACGAGGGAAAGGCAGGGTCAGCGATGCAGTGCTGATAGTGATAGCTCTTTTTGTTATACACGCTAGGAGGGCAAAGATCAGCAGGCGCAAATACGGAATTTCGGATTGACAGCTTACTGGTCTGATGTTTCAAAGAACTGTATTGAAGAACCGTCGGGAGCGGGGACATCATGGTGGTAAGTAAAGACCGGACCTCGCGCAGGCTCAAAGTCGGATGGCTTCGGAGGGGCTAGTTTGTATCTCAGGGGAGAGTCGTCCGCGGGTGACTGAATGTTCGTTTTTGGATCAGGCGTTGCTCGAGAGCTCTCTCCGCCGGCACCAGCACCGGCTTTAGACTCACGCTTCTTGAGTGAGTCCTTCTTAGTCCGTGTGGGCTTGTCCCGGGCCACGGCTAGATCGTCGTGCGACTGGATTTTGGCAAGCTTTGGCTCGGGGTTCGGATTCAACGGCGACGAGACGGACGGCGCATGGTCGTCTTCCAGAACCCGCTTCTGGGGGATGGCGGACTGTGGGATCACTGGGATGGGGACGGGCGTTATCTGCCCCTGCGATATGTCTCCGTCGGCCATTGTGGTTTGAAGCGGGCGAATAGATGTTCAGTTCAAGCAGGTCCTACTATATGCGTCCCAACATGAGCATGGTTCCCTCCTAATCTCCCTAACCCTGGCTCGGGGAAGTCGAGAGATCAGTCGGCCCAGCACGTGAATCATGCACCATACAAAATAAGGTCAGTCTGCTGGGAGCATGCAAGTCTGCAAGTATACTGCTGTATAGCTGATAAGAAGTGACTAGCCTCAAGAACGGATATTCGATAGGCACCTGACTGAGTTATAAAAGTGTTGCTAAAAGAGAAAAAGGGACTTGGGCTGTATCTTTCAAGCATTGAGGATTAGTTGAGATGTATCGCGAAAGTCGGGAGCTACGCGCGTCTCCCAAAATTACTTGGTTACCAGAGAGCTCCAGACTGCAGGAGCTATACCCCACAGCGGAACCCTACCACTGCACTACACTGCATCCTTGCTAACCTAAAAATTGCCGATCCAACTTTCCTTCGAAAAAGAGCAAAGCAAACCTTGAAGATGCGAATGCGAGGGACTGCCAACCTAACCATCACACAATAGCAGATTGGTTATGTATCAGGCACCTTACCCAGTCTCAATGACGCAGGCCTAGACAAAGTCAGGATTGTCAAGGTGGGGGAAAAAAGGAAAGGGCAAAAATGACGAACACGGGACTCGAACCCGCAACCCTAAGATACACTCTTACACCGCGAACGGTCTAGGAGTCTTATATGCTACCATTGCACCAATTCGCCAATCTTGTCCGACAATATCCGGAATGCCCAAGCTCGGTGGTAAATGAGCTTATGTAGTTAGTTACAAAGCGGGGCGACACGTGTTTTAGCCGTTTACTTGTAAAGTGCTAATTGTGCCAAATGTAGGTACCTCACCTACTGTATTATCCTTTGCTGGGGAGCTGTGCAAGCCACCAGACGTTCTGTTTTTAACTACCAAGGTATCAGAAACAGACGGTTATCAGCCAAGGTATGCGAAATCGTACATATCAAATAACGAAATCTTCAATGTTTGCAATGTCTCTAGAGAATTTTCCACTGTG
This sequence comes from Xylariaceae sp. FL0594, assembly GCA_022385605.1. Lineage (NCBI taxonomy): Eukaryota > Fungi > Ascomycota > Sordariomycetes > Xylariales > Xylariaceae > Xylariaceae sp. FL0594. Next base: position 163,630 of record MU280800.1, read on the forward strand.
TAAACGTACCAACTGGCAACAAGAGCCGGAAGGTGGGGATACCGATAGGGTGTTGCCGCTGCCAGCCTGCCACAGTTGTCTATGGTGTGTCCGTAGGAAGATACACCCGGCACCGCCTAGATTACAGGAGTACGATATACCAGTCGGTATTGTAGTCTGATACTGAGACCACCTTTACCCTATCCATATGCGAAACGGTAGTTCGAGACAGCCAGTCATCGAAACGAGCAACAAACTGTCATCGATGGTCTGGCCCCTTGAAGACTTGGACAGTTGGGGAAAGTAGGTAGGTTTAAGATGTCGTACATCCTCACATACTGCTGTATACAATACCATGGACCGTGTATGCGTATGCTGTCCAGAAGTGAATTGACTCTGCAGTATACAATGGCTCCGATCCAGTAAGGCACAGCATCTTTCGAGGAAATATAGATGAGAAGTTGGAACTTCTATCGAGCGGGCTAGGAAGCCTGGACTCGATAATCCAGAACAACGGACAGGGGGCCGTCTCATGGCAGAAGGGCTTACCCACTGAGCAGGAGGTCGTAAGCTGACAACAAGCCACAGCATCTGGACAAACCCGAGTGGCCGTTGTGATAAAGGTGGTTGCCACTACGAATAGAAATTCGTCTTTGGACAGGGTGGTGGCATCAATATCTCTCCCGGGAGCCAGCCATGCCAGCTTGGTACGGGGTGACAAGTCTGAAATCGCCTCATCATGTTCAGGGATGCAGTTGCGATCCACGAGTCTCTCTCTTGTGTAAGACGCTCTGACCTTGCCGTGAAGGAACAACCCTGGCTGTCTCTCTCGGTTTCTCTTTATCAGCCTGGGTTATCTATCTCGTCATTTGAACCATGCCGCCCCGAGCGTGAACTGTCAAACAGATTCCCGTCCCGAGGCTGAGATATACTGCTCTTTCCAACCGTGTCACAGAGGTATTGCTCGACCAAGTCGGACATTTTCACCTCACCCGCTGCTCTATTTCTCTCTACAGCTGCGGCTCCGGATCTCAACCATTGGACAGCCATGGGTCTAGCTACCGTCCGTCTCGCCTTGCTGGCCACCGCACTCGTGATCATAGTATTGGTCAAGCATTTGACTAGACGGAGGAAACATGGCCCGCTGCCTCCTGGACCCAAGGGCTTTCCGCTGGTTGGAAATGTATTTGATCTTCCAGACGGCAGGGAGCAAGAATGGAAGCATTGGGCGAAACACAGGGACCTCTACGGTATGTGCTTATTGGCCCCTGTTTCTGGTTGTTTTCGAAGGAAAAGCCACTAATATAAATACCGTGGGGCAATCTGCAGGTCCTATCAGCTCCGTGACGACAATGGGGACCACCATCGTCATCTTGAATGATTTGGATCTAGCGAATGAGATGTTCGAGAAGAAATCGTCCATCTACTCAACCAGGGCGCAGCAGACCTTTGCTGGACGAATGTGAGTGAGATTCCGAGAGGAGCGGGCCTTACATTTCGAGATGGTGAGAACTAACATATAATCTCAGGGTCGGCTGGGAAAACTCGATAGCTTTAATGCTATATAACAAAACTTTTGTTCAAAGTCGTAAGAGAATACACACTGCCGTCGGTACTCTACGCCATCGTGGTGCCGTACATCCCGCTCCAAGAGAAAGAGACACATCGATTCCTTCTCCGTGTCCTAAATGATCCGAACGAGTTACAGTCGCACATTAGAACGTACGTATAAATGACTTATCCTACTCCATTGGGAACTGGGGATTGACATGTAGTGAGCCTAAGCTGAATATGATAGCGAGGCGGGTGCGATGATTCTAGAGATGATATACGGATACGCGATAGAGCCCCATAAGGCAGACCCATTGGTCGAGATCATGGACACGGTTATTGAGGAGCTCTCGATGGCTGCGGTGCCAGGGGCCTGGCTCGTGGACCTAATACCAGCCTGTAAGACTAGAGCTCACCAGTGGCTTCGGAGCTCGCGATACTAATTCTCTCATAGTGCAGCATCTGCCCTCGTGGCTGCCCGGCACCGGGTTCAAGAAGACAGCGGAAGCCTGGCACATGAATCTGCACGTAGCAGTAACAAGGCCATACGAGTTCGCCAGGCGGCGGATAGCCAATGGCAAGTCCAAAATCTGCTATGTTGCCAACTGCGGGCAGAATCTGAGCGACGAAGATGATTCCATCGTCAAATGGACTGCTGTAGGTTTGGCGAGGTCTGGTCTGACGAGGACAAAAATACTGACATCAATTGCTGCAGTTGACACTCTACGCTGGCGGCTCTGATACGGTATGTTGCGTGAACCCAGCTTTTACCCCCTGATTCCGAGGGATTATTAACGCTTGTCGGATAGACTGGCCATGTGCTGTCGGCGTTCTTCTTGGCCATGACTCTTCAACCAGAAGTGCAAGTCAACGCACAAGAGGAAATCGACAGAGTCATCGGGTCCGGCCGGCTGCCGACGCTGGACGATATGAAAGCCCTCCCCTACATCAACGCGGTTGTGAAGGAGGCTTTTCGATGGCATTTTGTATTGCCCCTGGGTATTCCCCATGCCGCATCCGAAGACCATGTGGTCCGAGGGTACTTCATACCGAAAGGGGCAATAGTGATGGCAAACATAGGGTACGTAAAGCCTGACGAGTGCTCAAGCAATACACCTTACTCGTGTGTTTTTAGCTGGTTCAGCCGAGACCTAGCAGTTTACCCTGACCCTTTGAGGTTTGACCCGCTGCGGTACATTAGCGACAGTCCGGCCCCGGAGGCGACCGACTGGACGTTTGGGTTCGGCCGCCGCATCTGCCCTGGCCGATATCTCGCACTCAACTCCGTGTGGCTGACGATCGCTCGGGCCTTGGCGGTTTTCGAAATCGGTAAAGGAGTGGATGAGCTCGGTCGCGAGATGGAGCCGGTGGTGAACCCTACGACGGGTACCGTCAGTCGTCCCGGCCCGTACCAGGCCTCGATCAAGCCGAGGAGCGCTCTACATGAGGCCTTGATCCGTCAAGCCGAGACCCTCTACCCATGGGAGCCGAGCGAATCCCACGAGCTCAGAGACATTGTAGTGTGACTTTGCATTATTCCAGGAAATAACACGGCACAAACCCGGCTCATCCCCCTGCCCCGTGCGGAGAAGGCATGCGAGAGCATTGCGGGGTGTCGGATGTACCAGTAGTGGACATTACAGTGCCAGTGTACTTGGGCTGTGTAACGACCGCCACCCCCTCAGACGTCGATACCCAAGGTCTTTGTAGGTTAGTCGGTGCCTCCTTGTTCCAAGACTGGCGCTCAATATTCACTCTACAAGCTCGCCGACAAGTCGACTCATCCCTCTTGTTGCTTTGCCATACTAGATATATCATCTGTCCTGGAGAGAGTTGATTGTCTATCCAACATGACGAAAGCAGAACCGCTGATCGATGTAACTATAGCTGTGATTCTCAATATGTCATGATCCTGTCTGCCTTGCTAATCTGAGAACATGCAGCTTAAGTTGAGCAATCCGGAACTATTCCGCAATGACGCCTATGTCGATGGACAATGGGTCGGGGCTAGGTCAGGGAAAAGGTTTGAAGTCCTGGATCCTGGAACCAACAAGCCCTTTGCAACTTGTCCGGACATGAGTGTCGAGGATGTCGACGCCGCCGTTCAGGCGGCCGGCGCAGCCTTTTCCGTCTACAAGAAGTACACGCCGCTCGCTCGGTCCATCCTCCTCGCAAAATGGGATTCTCTCATACGCGAGAACAAGGAGGATCTTGCACGACTTCTCGTCTTCGAGACAGGGAAACCGCTTGCGGAAGCCCGGGGCGAGATAGACTATGCTGCCGGCTTCACACGCTGGTTCGCCGGAGAGGCCGAGCGCATTCAGGGTACAACCTATCCTGCAGCGCTACCGGGGCGCAGGGTCTTTACCATCAAACAACCCATCGGTGTCGTGGCTGCCTTGGTTCCGTGGAACTTCCCCGTCGCGTATGTCTCTTGCCAAAACCCTCTATTGCTTACGTTGTCCCTGGTACCATTCCCCTCCGTGACAATCTTCTGACACAGCTCGCCTCCTTTTAGCATGGTTCTCCGAAAGGCGAGCGCGGCCTTGGCAGCTGGATGTACCATGGTTGTCAAGCCATCCCCGGAAACTCCCCTGACTGCCCTCACCTTGGCCCATTTGGCCGAGAAGGCAGGCTTCCCCAAGGGCGTGCTCAACGTTCTCCCTACCACCCTCGAGAACACCCCCTCACTAAGCGAGGCGCTGTGCAAGCATCCCACCGTCAAGAAAGTATCCTTCACGGGCTCGGTATGTTGTCGTCCATCGGCCCATCAAATCCTCCCATCTTGACTGATAGAATGAAGACACGCGTTGGCAAGATTCTGTCCGCCCATTGCGCCGACAGCTTGAAGAAGTTGACTCTTGAGCTGGGCGGTAACTGTCCGTTCATAGTCTTCGAGGATGCCAATCTGGAGCAGGCTTGCCAGGGTAAGACCGAAGTCATATCCAGTAACGACGTCTCCTAAAGACGGCGGCGGAGGAATGCTGACTGTCAATTCGCAGCTCTCATTCCCCTGAAATTCAGACATGCCGGTCAAGCCTGCATCACGGCGAACCGCGTGTACGTGCAGCAAAGCATATATGACAAGTTTGCCGAGATGCTGGTAGAGAGAGTCAGAGAGCTGAAAGTCGGCCATGGACTGGACGAGGGCACGACGATGGGCGCCCTGACGGTGCCCCAGGGCCTCGACAAGACGATCAGCCAGGTCGAGGACGCCAAGGATAACGGCGCACACATCCTCACGGGCGGAAGTCGCCTCCACATTGGCGACGGCTACTTCTTCGAGCCGACGGTCATCACCTACGCCAGGCACGATATGAAGATCGCTTCTGAGGAGACCTTTGGCCCACTCTTGGCGCTCTTCCTTTTCACTACCGAACGCAAGGTCATAGAAGCCGCAAATAACACTAGTGTAAGTCTTTCCGGTGTTAATATTTGTTACACTGCGATGAATACCGACCCCGTCTAACTAACTAAAACTGCAGATGGGTCTCGCGTCATACTGTTTCACCAAGAATGTCGATCGTATATGGCGCCTGTTCGAGAATCTGGAGGCCGGCATGATCGGACTCAACACGGGTCAGTTCTTCTCAAATATTTATTTTTATACAGCACATCACCGGGTTAAGATGACTGATCTAACACTGATCCGCCTTCTAGGTAACGCTTCCTCTGCTGAGTCCCCGTTTGGAGGTATCAAGGACTCGGGCTATGGCAAGGAGTCCGGCAAGGACGTCGCCATCAACGAGTATCTCATCACCAAGACGGGCACCCTGACATTGGAGAGTCACTATTAGCCAGGCAGTTTCTCTGTAGACGAGGTCTTTTCAGGCGATCAACTATAGGAGGAGGGGCAGAGTAGCATCGTATCGCGAATTTCAATACGAAAAAGAAATTGATGGCCAGAACGTTACATCGGCTGGAGAGTAACGCACGTAACCAATAATCAGAGTGATGACAAGACAGACTGTCATCTTGGAAGAGTAAGGGAACTGTTATACAGTCATACGGGATACGTTCATGTGGAAACACGGCTCACAAGTGAAGAATCAATAGTTGGGGATACTAAAACTTTATTTCGCTGTTTCTTTAGTTTCAGTTTCTTCAGTGTTATTGCAAAACTGTTTTTATTTTTGCTGAATGAATCTTAATCTTAGTAGTAGGTATCTATGCCATTCATATGATTGATTTCAAACCATCATGTACTTAAGGAAACCTAGATAACTTAGATAGACCTAGGTTAGGCGATAGAAGTTTGACGACAAAATCAAAATCACAAATAGCTCCCCAGCATCATGAGATGCGAGTCCTTTTCACTCATCTTCTTCTTGAGGAACTTGGCCACGGGATCTTCCTCTTCTTCTTCTGCTTTTCCTCCCTCCGTTTCTCCTTTGTCGGCCTTGGTCTCCTTACCTTTTTTACCCGGCGTTGTTGCGCTGGTGGTGGTGGTGCTTTTGCTAGTAGAAGTGGCGGTTCTGCGACTGCTGTTGCTGGTGGTCCTCGCAAGACCGCCGACCTTTTTTGACGACAGAGGGGATGACGAGGACGCTGTTGCCGTTCCCGCGTCGGAGCCGCTATGATCGTCATCATCAACAACAGGGAGTTCAAGGTCAGAGGCCGGCACCGTCACGCCGGCGTCGTCCATATGCTTCAGACACTCCCCGTACGCCTCCTCGAGGTGCTTCCGCAGGTCCGTCAGGCGGGCTTTGACGTCGGCGAAGACGGCGTCCGTGGCGGCCTTCTTGCGGGCGCAGACGTCGCAGGGGCGCGGCACGCGCACGGTGCTGCGCGCGTGCGTGCTGATTTCTTCGCAGGTAGTCGGTTGCTCTGGTTTAGGGGAGGAGGAGGAAAAAGGAGAAGTATCCTTCTTCGCGTTGGCGCACAGGATCATTGGTTCGCTGGAGATTTGGCCATGGTTGCAGGTAAAGATGAATCTGCGGTAGTGACACATTTTTGTCTGTCTTTCTCTTCTTACCTTTTCTTCTCTGAAAGGATGGAGCAGAGAAGGACAGTAAATGGTCTGGGAATAAGGGCAAAAGACTTACCGAGAGAATGCTACCGCGGTTGCTGTTTGTTTCTTGCCAATATAATGTCTTCGTTCGCAAGGGGGTGTGGAAAGCTGATAAGAAGTCTCTTTGCTTGCTTGCTCCTTGGATCTTTCTGGTTGGCAGAAGGGATGCGAAGAGCGGTCGAAGATATAGGGAAGAAAAGAAGAGAAGAGATATATCTCCTGTTAAGATAACTTACATGTTGTTCAGATAACAATGACTGAGGAATCATGAGAAGAAGAGAGAAGACGGACGTTGTGCTGCTGTCAGGCCTTTTTGTACGTGAGACAATGGCCTTGTGCGTTGTAGTTTCTTTGTCCCTGTTGCTTTGTCTGAAGACGTCTTGTTTAACTTAGGAACTTCATACTAGCTTCGCATCTATATCAAAGCGGCCTGGGCAAGCGAACAATGCCTAACGTGCCGTTGTACTACCTATTTTGTCCTATGGATCATATGTCTGAACCTCTCAAAATGTTTATTGCTCTCTCATGTATTATCTAGATACAGTCTACGGACAAAAGCAGGCGTTGGTGGGTGTTCAAGGGTAGGGGCTTTCGGTCAGGGGTGCTTCGATATCAACCAACCCCACATGCCCTATATCAGACAGGGAGTATCACCGAGGCAAAGCTAGGTAGGTGGCCGGCACATATATGACTCGACGATGGTAAACTATAACATACATTATGAGATGTACAGTGCTGCTCGATACTGCTTGATGTCTCATGTGGGGGATTTAATTTATTCCTTGGCATACCAAGAGGGGAAACGAGAGGGGAAACGGACGGACGGCATCAACGACGAGCTGAAACACGTACTTTGGAAGGTTACATTGCAGATCGGGGCTTCGGGATCTCGTTCCTCCATCGTCCAGGTGGCGTGAAATGTGCATATTCGTGATATGATATCCGCTTGGCACTGGCCGAACAGCCCAATCGATCGGCACATTGCAAGCTGGGAAAGCCAGGTTGTCAGTAGACTGAAGTTACAAGAGAGACTGGGACTGTTCTGGATTGTTCGATAGAAAGCGGTCCGATTTCGATCAGTAGTCCTGATTCCGTACTCGCTGGTAGCTGGCTGGCGTCAACAGGAAGGTGACAGTGCAGCACATCATAAGCAGGCTGTAACTCATGCACGGAGATATCGCCGACGAACTCTAGTCAGCCGAGTGTTGAGCACCACATTATGCATAAACCCGTGAATCGTGACCAATCGCAGTGTGGTTATTTAATGTCACCTTGGGCATCGCACCGACACATGGGGTGATGGATGGACTCATTTATAGCATCTACCTTTCCGTGCTCGAAGTCCTGGAAGACAGCCACGACCTCTTACTGCCCTTTTCCCACGATCGTCATGTCGTCAACAACTCTTCCCATGGTCCTAGGACCGCCAGATTTGGCCCAGTTGCTCTTGGGGACAGGGTTCTTGGCCTTGTTGTTGTACGCAATTAGCTCTGTTGTGGCATGGAGAAAACTGCGGCACATCCCCGGGCCCTTCGTCGCCTCTTTCTCCTACGCATGGCTCACATGGGCCGTGGCCACAGGAAAGAGCGACCTGATAGTGGATGCAGAGCAGAGGAGACGGGGCAAGGTCACGCGCGTCGGGCCCAACGCCGTCAGCGTCTACGATCCGGACGCCCTGACCCGCATCAACGGCGTCCGGGCCGCCTACACCCGCGGGCCTTGGTACTCGAGCTTCCGCTTCGACTCCCGCGGCCACAGCATCATCACGCTGCTCGACCCGGCCATACACTCCAAGCGCAAGGCGAAGCTCAACTCGGGCTTCTCCGCCAAGAACATGGCGAATCTCGAGCGCAGCGTCGACAAGTGGACCGAAGCCCTGGTGCTCTCCATCCGCAGAAAGATTACCGCCGCTGGCGTCGCCGGGAGTGGAGTGATTGACATGAGCCTACTGATTCAGTATTTCCAACTAGACTTGATCAGCGAGGCCGAGATGGGCCAGCCCTGGGGCTACCTGGAGCATGAGACTGACAGCATCGAGTATTTGAAGATGAGCGACACACTCATGCCTTACATACATATACTCTGCACGCATCCCCTGGGCCGTGCCCTCTACGAGGCCAAGTGGTTCATGAACCTCATCGGCCCCAAGACTTCCGATAAGACGGGACTAGGCGTGTTTCTCAGGTAAGGCATTGTCCCAATCTCACACCTTTCGCTTAGAAAGGATGATCATAAGTTAACCTGTATTCTCCTGGAACCAGAAAAATTGAAAAGGAAGTTACCGAGCGCTTTCAAGACGAAGAAAAGAGGAAAGAAAGGAAAAACGACATCTTGGTGAGTGGCTACCAAGAAAATTCGAAGGCTATCTCAACCGCAACTCGCATTCCTCTCTCTCTAACATACAGTATCGTTTGTCTTTCAGGGCCAATGGATGAGCCACGGCCTGGGCCCAGACGAATGCCAGTACGACCTCGCCTTCGTGCTCCCGGCCGGGGCCGAGACCATCGTGACGACAATCCGCGGCACCCTTCTCCACCTCACCTCCTCCCCGGCCATCTACCAGAGGGCGAAGGACGAGATCAGGACGGCCATCAGATCCGGCTCCGTCTCGGACCCGGTGACCAACGAGGAGGCAAAGGGCCTCCAGTACATACAGGCCGTCGTGCACGAAGGCCTGCGGCTCATGGTGCCCCTGACCTTCGGATTCCCCAAGCGCGTTCCCCCCGGCGGCGACACCCTCTGCGGCGTCTACCTCCCCGGCGGCACGGACGTGTACACCAACTTCCGCGGCCTGATGCGCAATCCTGACATCTTCGGCCAGGACGTCGACGTTTTCCGACCTGAGCGCTTCCTCGGTGTCGAGGGGGACGTTTCCCGCAGTGAGTGATTTTTATTCTATGGACATGTCATCCTTTTCTCCTTTTTGTCTCTCTCTTTCCCCAGAACGACCATGCTTCGCAACGCAGTTTAGGCAAGTATACTTAGACAGAGCTGGGTAACTCACTCCGCATTAATTTAACCACAGTGCTGAAAACCGTCGACCTCGCCTTCGGCTACGGAAGCACAATGTGCCTCGGCAAGTCGTTGGCGCAAATGGAGATGAACAAGATTTTCGTCGAGGTAAGTAAAAACTAAGGAATGCGATAAAATTTTACCATCCATACCCACCGTCCCGCCCCGTCTCGTCCCGTCTTGGTTGACGATTCTTTTATAGCTTCTCAGACACTTCGACTTCCAGATCGTCAACTCCCAGAAACCCTGGAAGCAGAGGTGCTACACCACGTACCTGATCCATGACTTCTTGGTCAGGGTCACCGAGGACAGGATGGAGTGATGGGGGAGAGGGGGGGGGAGAATTCAGCAACTTATTCAAGGTGTATTTTACAACTGGCGAGAGATGCGCTCTCAGAGAATTGAGAATTGAGGATAGATGAAACATTGCGATCTCTGATTTTTGTGGAAGCAGAGCGTCAGGGATGCACATTACCTCTGGACTGTGGGTGGTGGAATCAAAGGGGAAATGCGACCGCTTCTATTAGATCAGTGATTACTACAGCGCTTGCCGCGCACGTGTCACAATCCTGCCAGGGAAGTGGCACAGGTTAAGGAAGGATTGGCAACCCTGTATAAGTGCGCAGTCACAGGAGTGATACCAACAAGCCATTACTGGACCCCCTAGCAGTGTGAACTGTGACAGCGTGACTCTATACTTGTGGAACAGGTGATCAGATGAAGGATATTGTGAGAAGAGAAGTGTGTGTTTTAGAGGGGTCGTTTATAATACCGAACTAACTAAGGAACTCTAAATCTGAACCGTGCTGGCAAAACCACAGGCTCTTCGGGGGTTGGTTGGTGCGTCTCCCTTATTAGCTGTCCTTGGCCCTGATGGTGGTTACATGGACACCGGATTATGGCTGGGTTACTCATCCCCAAGCTTGATACCAGCCCTGACTTATTCGTCGTTGGAAGGAATAAAGAGACAAGGTAATGTGAAAGCCCTCGCCTTAAAAGTGTTTCGGTCAAGGACAATACGGAAATGTCCGCGGCACCTGCTAATGACTTGAACGTCCGCCAGGTTCTAGAATCCATTTTAGTCCATTGCCATGCGACCTCTGGGTCCCTTCTGGAGCCGGTGGGTCGTATAAAACCCCCAGCAGACAAAATCCAGGCTTGGTGCAAAGGCTGTATTCTTCCCACCGGAAAATATATTTGGGTTGCTTGTTGTATGGGACGGACGCCGCACTGCGCTCAACGATCAACTTGTGAAAACCAGCTGCTATTGCTCGGCGTTGCTCATCTAGTGATTGTGGTTCTTCTTCTTCATCTCCATCTGGCACCTTAAAGTTGAAAGTGATGCAAAGACCGAGGGAACCACCCTTTAGGTGGATATGTGTGAAGGAGTTTTGTGCTGTCGTGGTGTGTATACACTATAACCTCAGGTACGGATATATTGTACTCGCGCCGACGTCTCACATCATCGATGTGTGGCTCGAGCGTATCCCAGAGACAAACCAAAAAGGCCATTGCATCAGGTACCTCCAGAGTTCCATTTTCGTCTCTCACATGTAAGAGGTGCAGCCAGCGGTCCCACAATTCTTTATGAGCTATAGGAGCTATGCCAGGGCTGGGATGTTTTGGTGACTGGGGTAGGGGAAAACGTCTTTCGAATTCAAGAGTGGGCATTCTCGTAGAATCGTCGAGTTTTTTGCCATCATGCCCAGGCATAGTGTACCCCGACAAGTCATTCTGAGGTATAGGAGCAATGCCAGGGTTGGGATGGCTTATTGATCGGGCTTGGTGGCGACGATTTCCGGACTTAGAACGGGGGCTTCTTGCGTTCGATTTCTCGGTATTGTTGTATCCTTCGCCATCATGAGGTATAGGAACTGTGCAGTAATCGTCTGTTGACCGGGTCGGGGGGCGACCATTTCCGGATTTAGAACGGGGCGCTCTTGCCTTCAAATTTTCGGTATCGTCGTATCCTATCGGAAGACAGGGCTGGTTTGGTGATTGGTTCTGGGGGAGACGAGTTCTGGATCTAGAACGGGGCTTTCTTGCGTACGAATTCTCGGCATCGTCGTATCTTTTGCTATTATGATGTATACGAGTTGTACCAGAATAGCGACGGTTTGATTTTGATGATTGGGTTTGGGGGAGACGGGTTCTGGATCTAGAACGAGGTTTTCTTGCGTAGGAATTCTGGATATCGTCGTATCCTTTGCCATCATACCCAGCCATTGTATCGTATTTCCTGTCATGTAAATCGTTAAATAACTAGTTTGATGACATGATTCGAGGTGAAGATATCCAGAAGGTCGAGTCCCGAATGATAGGCAGCGCAACAGCTTTTGTATTTGAAAGGAGGTGGCCGCTTGATCAGCCAACAAAAACAACAGGCCCGTCATAAGATAGTCGTTGGTCCCCCTGCCTGCTACTGTGATGTATATCAATGTTCTTTGTGTTGTTCCCTGGTTTCACAGTTGCTGTTGGCGGCCAGGCTGGAAGAGTCGTAAAGAGATATTATCCCGTACTATTCATATGGTGTTGCGTTCTTAGCCCTCGGGTTCCTCAATAACCAACGACCAATATGACGACAGAGTAGCTCGATTCATTTTCCCTTAGAATGTTCCATGTTTCTTTAATGCCAGGTTCTCATGCCATTCTGGATTCGAGGCGCATACTTAGAGGACAACCCATTCCTCCAAAGCGCTTCGACCCTCGTTGGATCGCGAATGGTTACTCAGTATTCTTTGTCAGCCCAACATTCTTGGACAACCCCTGGTCAAACATCCGCAAAGGTCACTTTATACCCGTCCTGGACATGTATGATTTTCCTTCAAAAAAGACTGAACTTCGGGCCAGCCATGACCTCGTCAAAGTCGGACGCCCATACCACCTCATCGTCGGCTTCAGCATCTCGAACACGAGGCACCTTTCTCCCTATACGCCTCAGCGTTCGGATCAGTGACGAATCCTCATTATCGGCTATGACGACCCCTCGCGTGGCTTCGAGCAAGCACTCCATATCGGTGGTCGAGTCGCCGAAGTAGAAGAAGGGTGCATCGTGCGGTACAGCATCGTTGCGCAGGACCGCCCGCACCACATCGCGCTTATCGCAGGAATTGGTGAGTTTTCGGCTTTCGTCCTGCTCTCCGGTAACAGAAGACGACAAAGCACCGCCGCCCTCGCCGTGACTAGTACCGAAGATATCCGGTCCTAGGACAGCACCATCCCTCCCACGAACCTCGTTCGCATAGACGCTGATCTCCCCCTTCTCAAACCCGCACGCGCCCTCGATGAACGCAGCCGACCAGTTGACCGAGACGACATTGACCTTCCACCCCTTACCAAGCGCCCTCCTCACGAGATCCCGAAAGCCCGGCCTGAGTCGCACCACGCCTGTTCTGACCAGCTCCTTCCCGGCATCGCGGAAGGCGTCCGGGGTTATGCCGCGGAAGATGGCGCACTCGTTTATGCGCGCCAGCGATTTGGTTTCTACGTGCTTCTGCGAGCGCAAGAAGGCCACCTCGTCCGCGACGCACTGCCGTTGCGGCGCCGGCGGCGCGTAAGACGACACGTGGGACTTATAGTCAGAGACGTAGGCCCGGACCACCTCATCCCAGCGAGATGATAATGCTATGACGTCATCCTGCGCTGGTTGGTGGCTTTTATTAGTATGAACGGCCGAAGAAGAAGTGGCTGAAGAGGTAGTGTTTTTGTTAATATAGCTGCCTTGGTCGCTCCCGGGCCCAGAAGTTGGGGATGGTGCAGGGAATTCCGACGTCGACGTCGACGTCGTACTACCACCCCGCGTACCACTCACACCCGATGAGCGAGTCTCCAGCTCTTCTGGCTCTTGCTGCTTGGACTGAAAGCGGAGTGCAAAGTTGGCCAGGTGCGTCACCGTGTCCTCGGCCGTAATCGTCCCGTCGAAATCCAGAAATAACGTCATTTTCTTATCTATAGCCAAACCATCCAACCGTATCCAATGCAGAGCTCTGCCATACGTGAGCAGCGAAGAAGGTAGATTTATCTTTTTATGTGCAAGGTGCACTATCAACATGAAGTACTGCTGACAGCTGTATTTTGGGGTTAAGATGTGGGGCACGATGAATGGGGTAGAAGTTGCACAGCATGTTGGTTCATGAAGACATGTGTATGTACTTTGTGGGTACATGGACGCTATTACCTGCAACCGGCCGAATAGGGGTTAATAGGTACAGCAGTGCTATGGACATCAGAACTACATGCGGTGTCCTTGCAACTTTCGTTGTCTGTTGCCATCCATCCAGAGTCCATCCTTTATAATAGATATTCAAGTCCTGACGGGGTGGTCACACGGTCGAGGTCCCGAATCTTGAGTATTATGCTCATCTTCATCGTGGTAAATATTGCTCTCTGGGTTAACCGCCGAGCCGCTACGATGAATTCCATCGATTACTATGCAACATCCTCCATCTCGATATTATCGTCGTCCCCGTCGAAATCCGACTCGTTTGGCTCGGGACTCGGAGGCGCGCCTTCTACCGACTGCACACTGACTCTCTTGTACTCCGGCTTCAACTCCCAGTGGTTTGCGAACCGCCCAGATTTGTGTAACACCGCAAGCTCTTCGAGGTTTTCCCTGAGCCACGCCTCAGGTTGATTCAGTGTTTGCTTGAAGGCCTTCAAGGACCAGTAGGCAAATTGTTCGTAGCAGTTGAAGATACGATCGCGTAGCTCGCTCTGTGGTAGTCGAGCCGCCTTTTCCTCCTTCTGCTTCTTCGTCTTCTTGGGATCCGGTACCGTGCGCTGTCTCCGTCAGCTTTATCTCCTAACTAATTGATCCACAGGGCTTCGGAGAGCACTTACCACAAGGTTGCTAAACTTATCGTTCTGCACATGAGCGCCGGCCTGGATGATACCGCTCGGGTCGAACGAATTAATGATGCTCGTCGATACCTTCGGTTTCATCGCATCGTCATTCATCGTTCGCAAGATGTATTTCGTTTCCTCTGTCCACACGGGCAAGCAATTGATTTCATGGCTGAATTTTCCCGCTAACGTCGTCTTCTCTATTCAAGGGCAACCATAGTCAGCAGGGACAGCAGAGCGGAAGGTCCAATGGGGAATACGGACTTGGAATGGCCTTTTTGTACCGGGGTTGCCATTTATTCTTCTTCACGCCCCCTTCCGCCTGCGGCTTCTCCTCTAGTCGCTGCTGTTGTTGCTGCTGCTCCTGTCTGCGGCGTAGTTGGAGCGGTATATCATTGTTTGCGCCTTGAGATCTTGACTTGAAACCTGGGAGATCTTGTTCTGTGAACAGATAGGTATTGACCAAGTGATCGTCCTTTGTGTCAAGCGTGTACTCTTTCGGAACCGTTTGGTGGTTTGGGTTTTTGTGGTCCAGAAGCAGCGCCATCTTCTCCTACAGCCACCAGGTTAACCTCAGGCCAACTACAAGTTATGGCGTGCTCGCTCCCAGAATGCTTCACGTACAATTTGTCGGCCATCCTTCCCAACCTCGGTCCATCTGCGCACCGTACCTATCCTGATCTCCTCGTCGTCGTCCATACCGGCCCAGGCGTTGTATAGGTATTTTGGAACGTGAGTTAAGGCCAGACCTGTTGCCGCAGGGTTCGTGGCCGGATCGAAGTCGGCAAACTCGAGATCGCCGGCGTCTTCGTAGAGATCATCGTCGGAAACTCCGCCGTCGGCATCATGGATCGCATCGGGGTCCGGCTTGATAGCAGGATCTGTCTTAATCGTGGGCTCTTGCTTGATGGCAGGTTCTGTCTTGACGGAGGCCATGACGGTACGCGCCGTGACAGTAGGTAGTGACTGAAGCGTGTGGAAGAAATACCCGGGTTGCAACAAGTATGAATAGCGATGAATTAATGGTAGGTATCGAAGTCTGCCGAATCTAAGGGGTTCTAAGTAGATTTCTGCAATGAAAGAACAGACCGAAAACTGTGTACACAATGCATGCAGACAATGGGCATGACTTCGTTGCTAGATTAATGTGTTGTCAGATAGCAACCTATATACTGCTGTATTAATTAATGACCTAATTTACTGCTGTAGACTACCTATTGAGATGTCAAACTGTTTGTCAGCCTTGCCAGTTGCACGCCCAGCAGTGGTCTGGTTGTCCGTTTGCATCCACTAGCCTTAAGTAGATGTACCTTGTGCGAATGTACCTACTCTGAGGTTCTACAGCCATTCCCATCGTCCTCAGGGTCATAACGCTACTGCTGTACCTGCTCAGTGCTAGCAGGGAAACTATCCCACCTAATAAAGACACTGGCATTTGAATGTCCATGAGTGTACCTAACTACGTACAGCAGTACCTACTACATCATTGGTTCTCTGTCTGTTGCGGCAGCTTGCATTTCCAAATGTTGTCTTTTAGGATCTAGCCCTTACCTCACCTCAGCAATCCCCAAGCCCGCAACCTTCAAAACCTCGGTTTCGCTTTCTCTCCGTTATATGTGAAATCAAGCTGGGTCCAAAATACTCACGTATCCATCACAAGCAACTGCCTGCCAGGTTAGTATTCCCATATCATATGTTGCATATGTTGCATTTTGATATGGTTTTCTTTGTCAAGCAGCTACTTCCCATCGAGTTTTCCCCTCGCGATAATACTGCCGCCTTATCCTGTGGCAAGGAGCGCTGGCTGCAAACAAGGGCTGTGGCAAATTCCAACCGTCGAGCGCAACACCAAGAGCAGGAGAACAGCATGCGCAGCTTCCTCTTCACTCCGACAAAGTTGGGCCAGTGCGCGGTAGACAAGGAAAACACAAGCCTACTTACCTGGCCGTGCTCGCAGCATGTTTCTCTCGCTCTCGCCCCCCCGATCCTTTGACCTCCACCGGACAATGGTCAATGGCGAACAATCAATTGTGACTGGCGCCATAGCACTCTTGACACTGCGCCTTCTTCCACCTTCCGTCCCTCTCCCTTCTCCTTCTTCCCATCTTGAGCCAGGATGCAAGGACAAGAGTCAGTTGACAATGATCCAAAATCCCCCTGCTCAGCGATATAAATGGGAACCCTCCCTGTTTTCCTCGATTCATCACACGTCGTGGTTCTTGTACCCTGCATCTGTATCCCGATTTTGCCACGAGCTTCAATCCAAACTACTGACATTTGCATTCTAGCCTAGGCTACTTTCATCCTTTTAGGAATCATCCCTCAGTATGTCGTCTACGGAAGAGGAAGAATTAAGAGAAAAAATCAGTAGACTAGCCAGTGTGTTCCCACAAAACAGATTCCCATGCCGTCTGCGCTGGTGTACTTATTATTTCATCACAGACCGCATCAATCGTCATAAGGAGACCCAACACGCCGGTGCACCGCACTGTACGTTTCGCTCACATTACAAGCCTCTTGACTCTCGTTCTTCGTTAACCTCACCACGAGAATGCAGCGTTCGATTACTATGGTGGCGGAAGGGGTGCGTACCACAGATCAGCGCCGTACCCTCAGCCTGGCTTCCGTGGAGGGCGAGGTAGACTTGCGCCCACGTACCGCAACAAGACTCTTGTTCTCAACGGGTCAGCTCATGGCGCCAGTCAGAACGACGGGAATCAGGAAGCCGAGCCGACAACTCCGACATGGGTCACAAAGACGGACCGACATCTCCAGCTCATCAACCGCGACGTATACGAGCGGGAAACCCAGCAACGAACACAAGCAATCGAACAAACCCAGAAGCTCAAGCAGACCAAACAAGATCGGGCAGAAAAACTCCATTTTTTGAAGAACATGCAACAGGCCAGCGGGGCTCATGTGGTTACGTTGTCTAACTCCTCCAAGCCAGTCTCTCGATACGAAGTTGAGGTCGATGGCGTCCGTTTCTACGTCACTCAGCAAGGAAGCAAACTTGTTAAAGTGCCCGGTACGTCTTTATCGACCCGCGTGATCCATCGCTGTTCAGTACTGAATATGGATCACAGATGATCTCAACCCACCCGCCGCTACTCCGAAGGTGACCTCGCTATTCGGCGTCAAGTTCCATCGTACCAAAAACGGCAATCTTGTGAGACACGGTGTAGTAGAAGCTAAGCGGTACGTAAACTCCCCTCCGTGTAGTTCGCAATCTGACCAGATAACAGCCGTGCCGGTATCGTCAAGAAGGTCAACGAGACGTGCAAGGCCTTTTCCTCGACTGGTATCGTCTTCCTTCACAATGCATTCTGACTGCCTCGCTGTTTCTTCGAGAGGTGGTGTGGTAAGACCCCCGCACAAGTACTAACATGGGACTCTAGGCTCCTGTCCAAAGGGCCCTGCCTGTCGATATATGCACGATGTCAGCAAGGTCGCTATCTGCAAATCGTGGCTTTTAAAGGGTGAATGCCCGAAAGGCGAGAGTTGCGACCTGTCGCACGAGGCCACGGAAGAGCGAACGCCGCTCTGCGTGCACTTTGCCAACGGAAAATGTAACAACCCTTCTTGTCAGTACACCCATGCTCAGCACTCTCCAACAGACCCTGTCTGCTGGGCGTTTGGTGTCTACGGGTACTGCGAGAAGGGCGCAAAATGCCCCGATCGGCATGTTTTCGAGTGCCCGGATTTCAGCAACACTGGCGTATGTAAATTGAAAGGCTGCAAACGGCCTCATATTGAAAGGGCAAGTATCCTCCGCAAAGCAAATAAGCATGCGTCTTCCGACGAGCTGGACGATCTGTCCAGTGATGATGAGGGCGCGGTGGACAGCGACGATGTGGACTCTGATGAAGTAGAAGAGTTCATCGGAAACGATGAGGAAGATCTGAGCTTTGCGGAGCAGAAAGACTTCATCGGCTTTACATGATTACCGATCTCCATTACTGCTAACGTGATAGGTGTAACCCCCGATTCTTCCTCCTGGCTGAGGTACAAGTCAGCATAGCCGACTTGGGCTAGCATTCGGAGAAGAGCATGTCGTACATACTCAGACCCGTTACAAAAGGATAGACAGTGGAATGCGGTGTTGGATGGGGCGCAGTCTTTTTAAACTCCGTGCGGTTGTGATACCCCCCAAAACATGGTTGCAAGTAGATTTGTGTTTAACTTTCTCGGCGAGCTGAATCCTGAAAAGGGGACAGAAGTGGAAGGGAGCAGAGACAAAAAGAAGACAATAAGGAGATAAATCACTTGAAGCAAAGAACAGGAGAGAAAAGAGTCATCGGGGAAAAGAGCCTTTGCTTAGCATAGGAATAATATTATATGGTTTCAACAAGCAATAAAGTGTGACGATGCCTCAAAAGCTGAAACACTGCCCCCGACTGGTGTTACACTGAAGCAGCGCATGTTTACAAGTAAGGTCCCCTCTTGATTGGATTTAGCGCTTCCACTTAGTAACCACGCCTTCTTCCTGCGTACCTGTCTACCACTTAAACCTACCTCCTCTCAACATTCCTTCCAGCCTGCAGGGGCCAACTCTTCGATGAGAAAGGAACGGGGAGGTCGGAATGCAGCTTACCCGCCTAAAAAGACATTGGAGATCCCCGGTTCCAGCCAAGGAATGGCAAACCCCCATCAGCGTTCTCAAACAAAGCAAGTACAGCTACCTGCGTTGCGCGCTTAGCCACCCCCGCGATAAACTAAGGTAACCCGGACTTTCGTCAAGCCAAGTCACTCAAGAAGATGCCTGTCCATTTGATGGAGAAAGGTGTGGTTATTTACATGTGTTGTGATGCCGCCCAAAAAAAAAAGCCAAAAATAGGTATCTAAGGTCAGCCTTGGCCACCGGATAAAAAACCCGAATCATCTTCTTCTCAGTTTGCTCTCGGTTTCCTTTCTCTGTAGCGACAAGTTGGCAAAAAGAGCGCAAGCGGCTCCTGCTACGTCAAACGTACAGTTCTTTCGGATACACCCATGGGGCTCCGCGACTTTCTCAGGAAGAAAGATGGCCTTGGTGAGGGGGACGCGGCCTATTCCGAGACGCTGCACAAGCTTGCGGGACCCGAGTTTACCTTCATACGCTCAGACACAAACACGCACGAGATCATCTACCCGCCAAGCCGTCCCTCCAGTTCCCGATTTCTAAGTGCACAAGAAGCGGGTTCCTCGCCGTCCAGGCCGCGCCGTAGCTTCGACAAATTCCGTCCTAGATCGCGGGGTAACAGCGCCTCGTCCGGTCCCGGCGACAGCGACGGCGAAGTTGACAGCCACGGCAAGAAAGTGCACCGACCTTTGTCGCAGCGTCTCGGTTTCCGTCACCGCACGCCGAAAACGTCAGAGTATGTGCCCGAAGATCTGCCCCAGATCAACGTGACTGGCACGCCTGATGTCCAGGCCTCCAAGGAGATCAAGGAGGCCCACGAACTTCAATGGGAGAAGCGAGCTACGATCCTTGCGACCGCGAACGAACAACAGCAAAGATCTCGGAGCACATCCACGTCGGTATCGCCTTCCGTTGTAGGCCTGGCCGAAAGCCTGGGGAACGGGCCCGGTGGTGATTCACATAGCCCGTCTCCCAAGGCAGGTGGGCCTGTATCTTCTGAGACGATCGACCGGGACATACAAGAGGCCATCCGTTTGCACGAGGAAGGCGATCTCGAGAGATCAACGAGTCTATTCGAGCGTCTCGCCGACCCTGACGGCGCGAATAACCCCTTAAGCCAGGTGTTATATGGGCTTGCACTGAGGTCAGTAACCCAGCGGCCTCGGGGTACCAACATGCCCAGACACATTGCGAGCTAATCTTAAACTCTCTCAGACATGGCTGGGGTTGTAAGGAGGACCCTCAGCGTGCTGTCATGTATTTCTCCGCAGCTGCGTCAAACGCAGCAGCGATAGAGAATCTGGCTCTGAGGGCTGGCATGACGAAAGGAGGCGCAGCCAAGGGGGAATTGGTCATGGCCATATTCGAGCTCGCAAACTGCTTTCGCCACGGATGGGGCATCACGAAGGATCCTGTAGCTGCAAAACAGGTAGGCTCTTTCCCCCTTACACATTCGTGGACTGTGAACTGCAGAAGCTCTCGTTGGGCGATTGGTTATCTGCTTGATGGTCCTCCCGGTTGTCAATATTGCGGCTAACGAGGAATGATTGTGTGTAGTATTACGAGACTGCAGCGAATCTTGGTGATACCGGTGCGTTACCCGTCTGTCAGATTCATACGTGCATAGTACTGCCAGCGCCTTCTGAGTCATAAGCCGAGCTCGGCCATTCAGCTAATCCCTCGTGTAGACGCTATGAACGAGACGGCATGGTGCTATCTCCATGGCTTTGGATGCTCGAAAGACAAGGTACGTTTGATTAGGCACAAAGGCAGATCCACGGTACTTGAATGTATCACATATTGTACGTTGAGAAACCGCCAGAGGTGGCGTCCGCGGTGCATAGCTGCTCGGGCCTAGAACGGCGAGGATCACGATGGCGAGGTGTCGATTGTGCGGGAGCTGCTGCGAATGCATCTGCGTCTCAGTTCGTCGATGTCCGAGGGTGTGCTTTCGGGCCAAACGCAAACTTAAGAACGCTACGGTGTCAATGCACGTGTTGGGCAGCAACATCAAACGGCATGCTGGGTTCGCTACGCCCTTGCCAGCAAATCGCACTCATCACCATCGTCATCTCGCCTGCACCCTGAATTGACCCTCGTTTCCCTACTCTGCTACCCGGAGACATCGAGAGAACTCTTGAGGCTAACCCAAAGTTTGCGAATACCCACAGTTCCAAGCAGCACGGTACTACCGGTTAGCTGAGAAGAACGGCAGCAAGACGCTAGGGAACAGCTGGTAAGCATGCACTTTATTCACTTTGTCGTCTTCTCTCCATTTTCTCCGTTTTCCCTAGTCCGGGCCCTTCGAAGTTGGCATAATGCCCCCCGAGCCAGGTTGTGCATAGCCTGCCAGACATGGCAGCCGATAGGCTATCAGGTGTCTGCACTATTTGCCCTGTTTCTTATTTCTCCGGATCGGCCCCGTACAGTTACGGCCTGAGATGGACCAATTAGAGGGCGAAACGGTATTGCAGTCCCCGCCGAACCGTCGGATCGATGCCCAGCCTTTATTCTGTTGTCTCCACGCGGCCGCATAATCGGCGGCCGGCCGGTCTCTTGTCTCTTCGATGGCCCTGGCCAACCAAGGGCCTACATTACACCGAAAACAACCCCCCTTCTGCCCTCATTCGCTCTGAGTGACAAGGCCCCAACCGTGGTAGCTTAGTCAAGGACTGCAAGTGCAATGCTGCACACTACCAACAGCGCTATCGTCCCACCTGATTATCACCTATCACCCCTCTTACAACGCACACACTCTGCACGGGAGTCCGGCAGCACCGCCACTGCGATGTACCCTACGCGCAGTAACCGATCTCCGTTGTCCCCTCCTTTCCCCCATAACACTAGTGTTTGAGATATCGCGGTCCTGACCTTTGACACGTCCACATATAGGATTTGGAAGGAGAAGTACAACCCAAAATAATGCTCAGCAGTTTGGTCCACTTCTGGCTTTTGCGTTTTGTCGGGTTATCTTGGTGGAACCAAACAGTGGATGCCCTGCGTTGTCATCATATCGTAAGAAGATCGATCAAACACGCTTGTACACCCGCCAGGGGCCTCGGGATCGGGGGCGTGGGGTACCAGCCAAAGCTTTTCGCCTTATTTTCTCCAGATCTTATCTTATTTACATACTGCAGTGCTGAGCACTTATGAATCGATTCATGTCTTTGGTCTGCTCGATTTGACTGCACTTGGAGTAAGCTTGAGTAGAGTGAGAAGAGATACAGCAGGCACTTCATTCCCGCTGCTGTGCTCATTGAGAAACCTGGGCTGGTTCGTTTTAATTCGAGTTGCGGCATCGGCCGGTGGGGAGCATAGTACTCATACTACAGCCATGACTGCGGCGGGACGGAAAGATGTCTCGGAATCGAGGCTTTTGACCCTATGAGAAAAGAGAGAAGGCAAGAGAAATAGATGCGTAGACCCCGTTTCGTTTCTGTTTGTTTTTCGCCTTTCTTCAGCCTCTTTGGCTGCTTGCTCGGCATTACCTTAACTACATGTAGCTGGCTAGGAGTCGGAACCCGGAGTATTCGATGTGGGCGGGACATATATATGTATGAGCAGGCAAGCAGGCTGGCTGGGTGTCCTGGATCAGGTAGCCGTCCAACTTGGACATTAAGCGGCAAGCTTATTCTCTGTGGCATGCCGAGTGAAGGGATGTGTAGGAGCCAGCTAAGTACTCTCTAGACATGGTCAGCAGGAGGGGGAGGTGAGTATGGGCTTTTGCATCCCGTTGACGTTTTGATTTATTTGAACAAGACAAGATGTGAAGCTTTTCCACTGCCTCGCCGTCCTGGAGCAGTAAACAGTAACAAATCTGCTTAGGTTAGCAAGACAGGGGGAGAGAGCTCTGTAACGCAATGTTATAAATTGTGGTTATTAGATTTCATTATTGTAGAGACTTACGGATAGGATAGTCTCTGAGTTGGGCTTTGTAATCAATATATAGACAATAAGGGCTACAATTTGGTTTAGTGACATTTTTGGGGGGTTTTTAGGAAATATACACCGGGGGCTGGTCTATCTATAAAACAAAGGAATTTAGTTATTCTGATCAACTGTTCGACTTATAGAGAGGAGTATGTAGGTTAATTCTTTCGAATCAAGGGTCCTGGCTACTTACTTATGTTAGTAGGTAGGTTGCTGTCACTGAGAGATAAACATATATAAAGTAAGGTTAAGTACATATACCAATGAACTGTGTTTCATGTTACCTCTTTATTTGGCAGTGTCTAACCTACTACAAAAGTAAGCAAGCACCCGATTTAATCTAGAGAAAATTCTTCCATCTCTGTTCGCCAGGTTATGTTGCTTACATACTTAACTTGTCAATGTGATGTGGATGTGGATGTACATGGGAAAGCACATACATACGTACATACATATGCGCACGGCTGGGTACTGTATGCAAATTTACGAAACATGTAGTCTAACTAGAATGTTTCTGCGTGACAAGACAGGAAAGCACACGCGTCGATGGTTCGATCAGAATCCCCCAATCCCGCGCAATGTGTTACCGCTATCTGGTAGGTAACAGGATAGCTACATACATACATATCTCCCAGCACTCCTACATATATACTGGTGTATGTATGTATGTATGTATTTATTTGGAGTTAGGTAGCGCGGTGGCATCAGCATTACAATGAGAAGTAGGTATTGAATCTGCCGACAAAAAGAAAAAAGTTGTGCTTGAGCTTTTCTGTATTGTGGCTAACCTCGGCCCCCAATTGGGCCATGCTACCCTGGTATGTGACAGATATTCTAGGAATTTGTTTATATGCCCAATGATATAACTAAATATTTCGACTGTGAATTAATTTGTGCCTGCAAGATCTCCGTGGTGACATTACCTTATGTCTGACCTTTAGGCTTACTACCTCATAGAGAGGGAGGGTAAATCTCGATCGCGCGAACCTTTAACAGTCACATGTAAGGTTAGTGGTATCCCATTTGGAGAAGAAACAAGGGGGCTTCCTTCTTCTGGTCTTTTACCACACCTACCTAACCTACCAAGGAATAACAGGAGCAGCAGAAAGAAAGAAAGGGGTGGTCAGATAAATAGCGCACACAGGGAAGCCTTGACGTAATGAGCTTTTTTTAAGGTACCTCGGTAAGTCTCGCTTACTTCATTCTTGCTCTCAACATATCACACCTACCTGCCTGCTTACTTGGGGTAACTTCCTTACTTGGTGTTTGCATGGTCGCGAGCAACTTTGCCGAGAAAATGGTTGTCTTGCAAATACTCGATCTTTAAATGGCTCCCTCCCTCTTACAGTGTATGTGTGCACTGGTTATCAACGTACTGTGTAGGTATGTGGTAGGCCCTCCATCATCTACCCCGGACTCTATACAAACCTATTCCACTATAAGCAAGTACAGCCTGAGCAGCACTCCCACACAGACGCCATCGTCATCGTCGTTGCCGTCGCAGTCGTCACTCTCAAACCATCTTGGTTCATGTACATACTGCCGCATTCCTGCGACCTTTGGTCAATCTTTTGTCCGCCGGGCCCTTCTTCCGTCTTACCTTTATCTTACCTACGTTTCCTTTTTTTCTTTCTCACACGTGCTTTACCAGACAGGCCCCTTTCCGCCTTCCGCGATGCCTTTGCCCGGAATGTGTTTCATTAGGTAGGCAAGTGGTAGAAGTTGTAGACCGAGGCCTTGCCACGAGTAACGAAAAGAATTCAATCTTCTCTTCTCGTTTGTCTCCATCGTCTTTGCCTTACCATAGATAGTTCAATCTACTCTTGCCTCAACCTAGGTACCAACCTAATCTGGCTCAACAGTCCTCATCAAGAGAAAGACAAATACAGAAAGTGCGTTGTGCTCAAAAAAAGACATTAGCAAACACAGACCTCGTGGGACATTAGCATGAGAAAAGGGAAAGCGAAGAGGGAAAATAAGGAAAAACCTGCAGCTTGAAATGATGGGGTGCATGGCTTATAGTCTTGGCATACATGTAACCTTTCGTGGTCGGGTTCTTCGCATGTAACCTACATACATACCTAACCTACATGCTAACCTAGGGGGTGAGGTGTGTGCGAGAGTGGCAGAAATTCTTGGGGTTTATTGGTACCTACCGACCTATTGACTTGGTTCGAAACACAGTTGCATCCCGCTGAGATTATCTTTTCTTGTCAAGGCCCGGTTTGGTTAAAAAAAAAAAGAGATGCGTTAAGCCCCGGGCAGAGGAAAAATGTTCAAGATTAGGCGAGCTGACTGACAACCGACACCGACGCTGACTTACTTACAACGCTCGGCGTGCGTCGGATACAGACCGGAAAAACCTGTTCAAAATGTGAAATGTGGAAGGTTTTGCCTTCGACCAACCTTTTTTTTCACAGCAAAGCAACAAATGGTCTTTTTTTTCTTCATTTCCTTAACCTATCCGTTGTAATGCTAAATCCTCCCCCAGGGGCGTAGTAGAGGAAGAAGCCGAGATACATAGACAGAATTATATAAAAGGTAACCTTAGGTCTCTCGCTCGTCGCCACTCACTTCCCCGCGGGGTCGTACGTACATACATCATGCGACGCAATGCAACAAGGTAGGGAAGCAAGTAAGTTATCACACGGTTGCAGAATTGGTTGCAGTTGCGGTGTTGTTGGGGTTTGCGGCACATTAACCTACATACATAACCTTTTAAGTGAGGCTGACGGGATTTTCTTTTTTTTATCTTGCTGATACCGTTACCGTTACCGCAAGGCATAATAACGTCTTATTCCCTTTGGCTAACGCGGATTATGAGAGAGCGGAGAGGCAGGGAGGGACGTTACAAAAGAGAAAACAGACCGGCTTGGTGCTACGCACTACAGTGCCAGTTTGTGTGTGGAAGTGGGCGAAAGGGAAGCTACTGTAAGGAGGTAAGTACTTAGGTTAGGTAGGTTAGATAAAGTACCCAACATGTAGGTTCCAATATAGAATCACGCTACAGTTCCGATATAGAACTATGCTACAGAATACCTCATGTACTTCAAGGTCCCATGCAATGTAGTTGATCTAGTCTACATATCACCAAGAGCACTTTAGTCTGCACCGGGTACGAAAATGTGGGATGTATATATTTATCTGGTCGCTGGCTAAAACATAACATGAGAAGGGCGAAAGAGAGGAAACCAGGTAGTGCGGCCAGTATCTTTATCCCCATTATACATTCAGCTGCCTCTGATCGGCTGTTGTCAAAGTAGGCAAGTTTGTACTCGTCCATGTCAACGCCCCCCCAAAGTCCGCAACATGTCGTTTCAAGTTTTGTCTGGTTCAGAATCATCGTTTCAACCAGTTGCCGTGCAATGAAAGGCGTGGGTTACAAACAAATTCGCACGCATACATAAGAGAACAGAAAGAACATTTTGAAAGAAAGATCAAGAATTCAATCCGGGGCCTGGCCCCTATGCTGCGCTCTCGTCATCTCGTAAGACCCATCCATCACATTGCGCGTCGTGAGACATCATCTCGTCCTGTTCCGAATCCCAGAGGAACACCAACCTCGCCATTAGAATATGTACTCTGGTTATGTGCTGCGCTAATATTCAGAGCCCCTCTCTGGTCCCTGCCGAAACGAAGCCCAATATCCCCCCAGAGAATGGGAGAAGAAGAAAGGGTAAATAACAGCAATGTCAGAGAAAAGAAACAAACAGAAAATCTGTGGGAGAAGTCCCCAGGGAGAGGGTTCTGTTCGAATGGGTATGCCGTCTGCACTCTGCGTTGGCAAGCATCTGTCCTATTGCCTCCAATAAACCGTGAGCGTTGTACATGAAAATGGACCTGGCTTCAACCTGCCACTGCCGTTCCAACCACCGTTTTCGCCATGCTGCTACCAAACAAGAATGGTGATCAGAGAAGATGGGAAAATATTCGACTTAGATGGGGCAAAGAGAAGGAAATGAACACAGAAACTAAATGACAATTACTGATTAATCCCAAAGGTGCTGGCTCGCTTCGCTAATCTGAACACAAGAGACGAAAGGAGAAGAACAAAGGAGAAGATAGATGGTGCGCTTTGCGTGTGGTGTATTTAGATGGCATCTTCATGCGCCTGTTTGGTGCAGATCTGCGTGAGCAGTGGCGGGTCTGATTTGCGCGGGAGCGACGTCGAATGTATGCACAAGAACCGAATGAATTAAACAGAAAAAAAAAGGAGTAAAGGCGTGCGTCTCTTTTCATTCATCGCCGTCGTTATCGTCATTAGTCGTTCAAGGAGTTGCGTCATTGCAGCCTTGGCCGCCGTTAGCATCGCTGTTGCATTCGGCTACCATCTTGGCAAAGTTGCGAACAACATCGCTGGGGATCTGATCCCACAACAGAGATCTCGTGTACACATCCGCCGGTGTCTGTTTCTCGTTATGGCCCATGTTGGCAAGTGCCTCGGCCAGGTTCCGTCGCCCTGAATTGGAGGGAGGAGGTTGCGGAGCACGTATAAAGTCTTGCGACGTGAGCCCGTTGTACTGGGCTGGGGTCAGGGAGAAGGCTTGTTCGTTGGTCTGCTGCTCGGTGGGCTGCGTAAGTGAATCCGCCAGGTCTCCGAGCATCGAGGGCGCGACACTGTCCATGCCGCGGCTGCCCATCTGCTGCAAGTTGGACGAGCCGCCCCAGCTCACACCTGACGGCTGGGGCGCTGCAGGCTCGATCGCATTGCTTGCCGAAGCAGCCACGTCGTGGTTCTTGAGGACGTTGTTGATCAGGTTAGCCGAGGCTTCACGCATATCCTCCGATACCCTCGAGAAGTTGGGTGTCGCCCTGTTCGAAAGGACGAAGGCGCCAACAAGGAACAACATGACGAGGAAGCCATGCTGCGTAGCCGGCTTCTGGACCTCGGACCGAAGGGTGACCTCGGGCTTCTTGGCGGGGACGAGCTGAACCTCTTGCTTGACTTCGGGCTCCATGGGATAGTCGCCCATGTAGGTCATGTTCTCCCAGGCGTTGTCCATGGTCATGCCGTCCATGTCGTTGAAGCCGTTGTTGGGCATGGCAGCGTGCTCGAGCCGCTGGACGTGATCGGTCAGGATGCTGACCTTTTTCCGAAGGTCTCCCGTCTCAATCGTGTGCGCCTGCACCATCTCCTCCTTCTCGATGCGGAGGTCCTCGATGTGGTTTTGCATGTACTCCTTCTCCCGCAGCAACTGGGCCAGCTTGTTGTTGAGGTCGGCAATCTCTTCCTCCAGCGAGGTGACGATGCCGCTGAACTGCTTCTTCTCCTCCTCCAGTCGCTCTGTGTGTTGCTTTTTCCTCTGCCTCGAGTCAAGAGCAGCTTGCCGATTCCGCAGCAGCCGCTTTTGCTGCTTGAGCTCCTTGATCTCCTGATCGTCCGTCGACTGTGATATCAGGTTGTCAATGTTGTCGAGATTCCGCTCGGCAGGGATATCGAAGCGGGCATTCTTCTTTCGGATGCCGTCGCCCCGACGCATCTCATTATGTGAGCGGATGACCGAGGTGGTGTCGGCGTGGGGGCGCTTCAGGGACTGGGTCCGGAAGTCGCCCGACATCCACTCCTTTTGGGGTGAGGTGGGCATGGAGGGGGCACTCGTGCCTACTGCTGAGAACAAAGGTATGTGACTGGCGGGGTTGCCAAACGGTGTCTGGATGGAGAGAGAGCGTTGCTGGAAGAGAGGAGCGCTATCGTATGTGGCTTCCAGACCGTCATACTGAACAGGCGTACAAGTTCCGGAGTCATGCCCGAGAGCCCAGGGCTGGCTTTGTGAGCCAAACGCCTGGGATATCTGGTCTGGCCTCGTGAACGGGTTCGTGTTCTGCGGCTCTAAGAAGGGGTTATTGGAAGGCAGCGACTGCATGTCGACCGAGTGCCAGTCCTCTGTTTTGGGAGAGAATAACGAGCCTGCTACGGCAAACGAATCCCTCCTACTGCCTGCCATCGCTGGTGACATGTCTAAGCCAGAGTCTATAGCGCTGTGGTCTAGGATGCTGTCGTCGAGTATGCCGGCATCGTCCTCCTCGAAGAACTTCTGTGCCCGACTTGTGTCGATTGTGGAGTGATTGGGCTGATAGAAAGCCGGCATGTGATACGTTGAACCCATGGCTGCTGGATAGTGTGTATATGAGAGATATGATGATGAGTATGAGTGGTAGGCAGTGGTAGTGAGTTGTTTCTGTAGAGCGATTCGTGTTAGTGCACAAAGGTCGTTAGTGCATTAGTATGATTACGGCGTAAATCATGGACTGGGAAAGTCGTGAACCTCTACAAGACAGCAAGAGAGAGGTATGTGTATAAGTGTGGGTTGTGTATGCGTATGTGTGTGGTGTGTGTGTGTATGTGTGTGTGTTTGTGCATGCAGGTGTGATATTGAAAGACATAGAGAGGAGGGGGGGGGGGCGCGCGGGGAGATGTCCAGAGGGGCAATAGGGTTATAATGTGCAATGCCGAAGACAAAGAGGTTGGTGGTATCAAAGTATGGGGTCGCGGGCAGGGAGGTAGTATTTTGAGCTGTCAGCGTAGTGTGGTGGGTCTCGGAGGAGGGAAATCGTCCTTTAGACGAGCGGTAAAGACAGCATAGGGCAAGTCTTGTGGTGCGGTCTTCCAGTAACGACAGAGGGCAGGAGAGCCAAGCTTTTCCAATCTTTCCGAGCTTTTTTGTTTTCAAGGTCCCCGGGTCACGCATGTCCTGAACCGTCTTTCTTGAGAAGACTTACATAAACTCTGAGCAGGTGATATTTGCCGAGGGATGTCGGATAGAAAGTAGTGTATCTCGACCTCTGTGTATTCCAGGTGAAACACAGAGCACCAGAAAGAGGATGAAAAACACGTCCCAAAATCAGCTCTCGGACTTTACAAGCTGCTTATTCTGTAGGAGGAACGAGACCGAGTTGATCCCGAACAGTATCGACAGGAGTGAAGTTGTTTGTTACTGTGAAGCCCCCGGGGGCAGCTGGGCGAGGAAAACTACAGTACTTATTGAAAGGAAGACAAGAACAACTCTGAACGGTGCAGGCCGGGTCTCGCTTTCGATTCACAAGCACGGCCCTGCTAGGGATAGCGCGCGGGCAGTAGCGACAGTAGTGCTGGTGGGGACGCGCGAGCTAAAAAAGAGAGGGCCCATCGTGCCCGTGAGACTTCGAGACTACAGCAGTACAAGATCACCTACAAGAGAATACCTACCCATCCAGCTGACGAATAGGAGCTCTGCAGGGCGCTGGATGGGCGTGGAGGGCGTGAGATAGGTGCAGCGATGGGTGGCATGAGGGCGTTGTGAGAGGACGGTGGTTGAGGCCGTCTACGGGGGTCGACTGGTCTGCTGGGGGGGTACGTTTGGGATAGCGATATGGAAGCTGTTCCGGTCCATGGGTGACCCTCAGCCAAGCATTTTAGGCCGTTAGCTCATCACGCTTCGTCCCCACCGTCTGCGATACCGTCTTGGGGAAAAGAATGCAAACACAAATACAGCTGTTACTGCTAACGTAGGGAGGTAGGTACTCAAAAAGTAGGTGAAGAACTGTTTGGACTGTATCTCGACCGTGTCCTCCGTCCTGAATTCTGCCCTCCGATCTCGACTGACGATGACTCAACACTCATTGCGAGCGATTGTCGCAAAATAACCACGTTCACTGGACTCCCGAAAGCTCATGGTCTGTAACCTTAGCGAAATCCATCATGCTCGTCCTGTCTCCCCTTGCTGGGCCCAAGGGAGATGCGGTGAGCGAGAGGTAAGCCGGTACAGAGAGGTACTTGAGTATTAATAATCCTACCTCGTAGATTGCCTAGAAGGTTATGTAGAAGACCACTTCCTCGGGCAGGGTCTATTATAAGAAGCAGTTTCGCTGTTCTACTCTTGATTGTGCCACTATTCACGAGATGGGCGAAGGCTATGTCGAATGTATGCCATAGCTCGTGTGGGCTCTTACTCTCCCTAGTTTTACACAGTACCAGGTATGGGTAGGCAGAGTTTCTACACCAGAGAAACATACTGAAGGACGAAGTCGCACCCAAGACGTGAAAAGTCGCCCAAAGACGTGAAACACAGGCGACTGATAAATAGGCCGGGGTTGGGTCAATTTTGTGCATAATGTGATGCCAAGTCCCTGTCCAACCAGTTTTGTCCCAATACAGTAGCTCTTCTGTGTACGAGAAAGATGTCCGTCAGAAAAAGTCGACATCACGTTGGGAGCGAACCCGAGTCGTCGGTCGGGTGGCTGATAAGAAGATGTGCATAAGTATGGATGTACCTTATGTATGTGGTCAGTGTACTACTGTACCTACCCTACGGCTGTTTGTACCTTCTCTGTCTCGAAGTGGAGAGGGAGGCAGGTTGGGCAGCGACGGCCATGGCAGCTTGGGTCCCGAATTGCTACCTAACCGTTTTCCTGGATTGGGAGTTATGCACCAAGGCGCCTACTGCCACTGTCCATGGCACTCTTGATGCTCGTCTTGCACTTTTATTGCTCCGGACGATATGTCGTTGGTGGGTCGACTGATACTGGCAGGTCGCTGCTTTTCGGACTGCTGTGAGCTATCTATGGCTAATGATCTATCGGATTCGCAGGCTATCTTGAGTCCTGTGACACTTTGCGACCGCTCAAATGTACATATCGCCCAAAACCGTTCTCATTGGCAGGTCTACCTAGTCTACAGTACGTACAGTCTTCAAGGTCCAGAGACTGCAATGTCGGAATTCTCCTCGCACAGTCACATGATTTGAACATGGCTCAGTGTCTGGAATATAATGCGTCGTGAGACTCCAGAGAGCCACTCAGCCACACACTGTGGTTGCTGCACACACTGCTTGTCTGGACGTAGAGCTTGATGTTTATCAATCAGACCATTTATTCCGATAGTACAGAATACGATGTCGCTCATCAATCTTTCCGGGCGGTTCTGTGCGACCTTTGTCAAGAGCCTGCATATAGTTTAAATATGTGCATATGCCTCTTCATCCGCCAATACCTGTCTGTCTGTTACTGTACTACCGATGCCGTCGTCATGATCATGCAAATGAGCAGACCAAATCTTTAACCTTGTTACGTACAAGCCCAGGCCCGGACCCGATCAACGCCAATGTGGGTGCTACGGGGACCTTTGCGAAATCATCCTAGGCTCGGGCACGGGAACAACCGGAGAGTATTGCCTGTCTAGATCGAATCTGAAATTTAGACAAGGAGCCGAGGGCGATCTTTGTTTCTTCCTTTTACTTGTATGCGGGCCGTAACCACTGATGTATATAAGCCCATATCGACTCTCTCTCTTTCTCTCTCTTCTTTCTGCTCATTTTGTACATGATTCCCACCGTAGGAAAGATTTGTGCTCGAATTGGGTCTGCCCACAGATTGCGCCGCCTGCGGTATTCAACGAAGATCTATCTAGTCGACTTAAGAGTGCAAATCTGTCTCCACCAGAAAAACACCTTGCCTGCAGAAGAATACAAAAACACCATTGCGGTGAGGAGTATCTAAATAAAGCGCGAGTCGGAGTGAATTACCTGCCTGCGGTTGATTATTTTGAGCCAACCAACCAAGTCCCTGCGTATTTTTGTTGTGGGTATTATCGGAATTAAGCTTCAATACTGTATGTAGTATCCTGAAGTTAACAATGCGCGAAAAGTCTTCCCATCCTTGATCTGGGTCATGGGCCTGTATACTTGCATCGGTTGCCACGGCACCGTTTTATCACAACAGATAGATCTACAGCTATATACATAAAGACGATATGTATGGCCAATCCAAGGATAGAAGGGGCCGAAAGAGCCTATTGAGAGCAAGGAAGAACGATGATTGGCTGTCTAGCCCATAGTAAGGTTGTGTCTGTTGATGCTCTCCAGCTCTTAATAAGCGATGGGAACCTGGCTTGGCTGGGCAGGATCTCGATATGCATATCATTCAATTGTCGCTGGGATGAATCTAACCTGGGGCTTCAACTTTGGCAATCAACTTGCTGCTCAGGCAAGGGTATTCTTCGAGATGGTCATTTTGTCTTTCTGGTCGCGTCGACAGGCCTCGACATTAGAATAGCGTGTTTCAGCCCGATCCCTGCGCGAGAACAACCCGCACAGCTAATAGGGAGACAAAGACAAAATACCTGGAATCTTACTTTGTATGACACTGTTGGGTCCCAACGTTGGCCTATTTTTTGACCGCATCCTGGTATTTACTTATTGAGGAGGTTGGTCAAACCGTCAAAGCCCCTGTCGCAATCGATCGATTGGGCGGGCCTTGCCAACTTGGGTCTTGGGCCTTGGGCGATTCGGCCGCGGACTTTTCGAGCCGCGCGCTCTAGACTGATAAAGTGTAAACCAGTAACCATCAAAGTGCAGATACACATTCATAATGCCTAGGTTAACACGACCTCCTGGAACCGAACTGCTTGTTTTGAGGTTGAAATAACAAGGCCACACATACAGCGCGAAGTGCAACAACTGATGATACGGGACAGGCTGCCCCGGGTTTGAATGATAGGGTGGCAGGCGCTCACTTGAATCAAAAACAGGTCTGGCCGAAGAATGACCATACTAACCTAGATACTTATCTACCTAGGTTAAACATAATACCAGCACAAGCGACAGACAACAACCTTCGGTCAAACGACTACATTCTGCGTTATTACCTAACCTAGACGTGTCATCTGAATATGAAGGAGCCTGCGGAGGCAGTCCATGACGCAAATCGAAAGGCCATCGCGATCAACTCGTTGGCCGCGTTGGGGTACATAGTAGACCTCGCTGACTACATACTTCTTACCTAGGTACTCGGTGTGTTGGTACCGACGTCGCCTAAACTGTACATTTGTTATAGGCCGGGACCAGGACAAATATCAAGTCCCGTGAGAGGGAAACCAAAACAAAATGTTGTGTGTGGGTGGAACCCCCTGTCCAAGTCTGGAATTGTTAGGCACGAATTGCAATGTGATCGCGGTCGCATAAAACGCGGCCAGTTCCCACGAAAACGTGACCTGTTCTGCGTGATCTGATGGACTAACACAACCCTTTTGAGGAAAAAACGCAACTGGCGGCTTGGCCACAGAGCACCGTTTGTGGCTTTTTTGCTAAAGGATGTTGCCCCGTATATTCCGACATCAGAATAGCTCGTCTCGAAACAAGCGGTGAGGAAGGACGGTTTTTTTTCTAGAATGACTGTCTGAACAAATTTTCGCCTCTCATAGTACCATGGGCCCACGTAGACGGGTCGGATCATTGGCATAGACTCGCCGGATTCAATGATGGGCTTGGTTGAGGCCAGACTTTCCCAGGCGAAGTCGCCTCAGTCTTATATAACTCTGATATAGCGGCAAAAGATGGTGGATAAGCTCTGCTGCAGTTATGTCTATCCAGCCTGCGCCCCGTAGCTTCTCAGCTTCTGTCTAGGACCGGCTGAAGCCTCGTTCTCATGCATGAATTTCCTGCGTCTTGGACTTATATGCAGAATTAGTGTGTGAGTACGGTACTTTCTGACGCCCTCATCACCTTGTGTGTCATGAAAAGACGGAAGGGTTGGGCGTGTTCAATCGATGCTGCTTTGAGAACGTTTTCATACATCTTCAACTTCATATTTCCTGCACGGTTGATTCGAGGCTATCTGACTTGTTGGTATCGACGCGGACGGCACCGATTTTCGCACCCTTCCTCTCGGTGACTCAACTCAGCCTCAACTCAGGATTGGCGGTGTGGCACAGACAGGCCGGCTCGTATTCCGGCTTGAGTCCTATAGTAATACCTTGCATATTGACCAGTTCCTCCCGTTGCTTCTCAGCCACTCATCGCAAAGGACCCGGTGCATCTGAAACGACCAGAGTGGTGCCCAACCTGAGTGCAGAGCAGTATCATCCACTTTGCCCTACATTGCTCAGAGTGGGTCATTGACCACTTACTTGTGTCCAAGAAGGGGCAGTAGACTGATAGGTTGCCAGCGACCGCGTCAACTCTAGACTAGTAGTGAAGTGGAGGTTGACAGCACAAACACGAGATGGAAATGGCCGAGTCAGCGCTTCGCCTGGACAACGCGTCGCAAATCTTGTGTGGTCCATGCTCTGATAACAGCCTCCTCTCGACGTGTGCTTCCTGTGGTTCCAGACGAGCGCAAAGCCAGGTTCACACGAGCTAACCTTAGCCGGAAAACCAGAAAGGGTTGCATTGTGTACTCTCAGGGCAGCGGGGAACCGCAAAGGATGCAGTACAACGTCCACGACAGCAGTTCCAAGGACTTTCGTAAACACTGTTTAGCGGGGTTTAGGTGCTTCTGATGAGATCGGCGGCCAGTTACGTCGCTCATTTAAGTGGAAATCCTCTACTCGAAGTCCCATAGTTTCACGAGCAGGTTGTTATCGACTCCGGACGTGGGATCGTGAGGTAAGAAAATCCGTTTGGGAAACATGAATTCGATCACCGGCGGTTTCTTCACCGGCTTTGAGAGCTCCGCCTCGAGAAACTGTGAGCGAGGTTAATGGGACTGGTCAAGTTTGTAGATCCGTGTGGTTTAGACGTACGCTTATATATGAATGATCGAGGAAGTCCTCCATGTTGTACGACTGTTTGGTAAATTGCTCCGAGATAATCTTCGCGATCGTCGCAACTGATGGATGGTAGTGGGATTGCAGCTGGACGACCTCCCATAAGCAACTATCAATCGCCCCGGTCATCATGGGATCCTCTTGTCTTTCATCAAACGGATCATTCATTCCTTCGGCTTCCACGCTTGCCTTTTCTTCCGCAGTCCGCATGACACGATGAATCATGAATGTGCAGAGGGGATGCCGCTTGAACAGGTTGTAGGTCCACGGGATCACAGCGACAATCGCTGCTGGTGGGGCATGCAGACACAGCCTGGTCAATCTCTTGATGAAGCTCGCAACAAGCGCGGCGGGAAGATGTGTCGATCCAAGAAATATATCGAGAAGACGGAAGAACCTGGTTCGATGTTTCGAATGTAGCAACTCGGCGTCGAGTAGGGAGTACAGTTTCTGGTAGAAGGCAGGATAATCCAAGTTCTTATGCTGGATCAGGTAAAAGACGCCCGACAACGCAAGTAAAGACAAAGACCCCCCGGCGTCATAAGAGTCGGTCAGGAAATCCATCAGGAGTTCCGGATCGGTAAACCAAGGAGCTATAGTCTCTGCCATGATTTCCAATAGCCGTTTCCTCTGCTGTCTATCGGGACCAAGTTTCATTAGGGCCAACCAAGCCGCCTGGCATTGCTTCTTTTGGTTGTTCAGCGACAGAACGAGGTCCGTTTTTTTCTTGTTCAACTCGATGTAGAGAGAGCCGAGTTCTTTGGCGCTTGCAGGAACATCCCGGAAGAACGAAAGCAAACCAAAGACATGGTCAAACAGTTGGCCACTCGTAGGTGACTCTTGGCTTTCGGCGAGAATCTCACTATGGCATATCAGCACAGCCAGTCGAAGCAGCGAGGCACGGACAAGAGGCAATACCTTATCAACTTGAAAGTATAGAAGCGAAGGTCGGCATATACTGCCAAGTACTTCTCGCAAAACTCGGTCTGGACATCCTCGAACCCGGCGCGAATGATAGCAGCAACAATGTCTTTCAGGAAAGCCCTAGGAAATGGCACATCCTTCTTGGTGGATACTTGTGCCTCAGTCTTCAGTAGCCGCATGGACAATGTCAGGGCAGTAGAGGCCGCTGCTTCCTGGCCCAGTTGCGCAACAAGCAATTTCTTAAAATCCGAGAATCTCTCTTTGAGCCACTGAGTGACAACCGCCTCTCTTTCTGACTGGCCTGGTCTCCGAGACAGGCTACCGGAGGCCAGAAGTCTCAGGAACACTCGGCATAAGGAGACTGTGGCGAAAAGGGCAATGTCCATGTCATCTTGCTCCTTCGCGAACTCTTGGAGAGCAGAGATGTTGTTGTAATTCTTCTTCGATTGAAGTATTTCATCTTCGAGGTGTAGGATTTCGGCATGCCGATCATCGTCGTCTTCGCTGTCGCTAACCTCGGCTTTTGCTCGCTTGCTTGCCTTCTCGGGGAGCTTGTCTCGTTTTCGCTTCAAAGGCGCATGGCTAGCGATTGTGCTACGCATTGCGATTTGCAGTGGGGTGAGTGATGAGTTTTCGTTTCTGTTGAATTCGCTATCTGAGAGAGACTCCGTGCGCCGTCTAAATTACCTAATACTAGGATAGTGGTCTGTTGAATAGAATGATATGGTTATTTACTGTCCTTGAAAAAAAAAATTCAAAGCTACAGCCTTGAGGGGCATTGGCAAGGCTGTGCTACTGTTTAACATACCGCATAAGTTCAGTAAAACCTCCAGAATTTACGGGTATTAACCCGAAGCCGCCTAGATCGGCCTCAATTAGGATGTACCTACTGCTCTACAGCATACAGAATGCCAGTACAGCTGTAGCAAGTAGGGGATTTTGACAGCAAGGGCCCACTAATCACGTGTGGTTTGGACCAATCGCAGAAGTCGATTGAGCTCATCCAAGATGAATAAAACCTCATCATCTTAACCCAAGGACCTTGAAGCTCCAAAGTGTAGACTGCCTGTTGCTCTCGGCAAGCAAATTAAACCTCCTCCCTCGACTCCGTCGCAGCCACGCCGAACATAACCTCGCAATGGCCTCCCGTCTGGCTACACGCACCTTCGGTAAGTTACTCTCCGGGCCGACCTGCCCCGTGTCATTGCCGGCCGCGACATCTTCGAGAATTTGATTCCGACCCTTACCTTTCCATAGGGGCCGCCCGCCTGCGTCCGACCATCAGCCCCCGAGCTGCGCTGCCTGCCATCACGTCATCCTTGACAGCGACCCGCCCGGCTTCGAACGTACCGACGGAGGAGCCCAAGGCTAAGGCCCAGTCTATCATTGACTCGCTGCCTGGCAACTCCCTCCTCTCCAAAACCGCCATCCTCTCTTCCGCCGCCGGCCTGTCCGTTTACGCCATCAGCAGCGAGTACTACGTCGTCAACGAGGAATCCGTGGTCGCCTTCTGCCTGCTCAGTGTCTGGGCTGGTCTGATCAAGTTCGGTGGTCCCTTGTACTCCGAGTGGGCCGATGCGCACATCGCGAGAATCACGAACATCTTGAACGCCGCTCGCGCCGACCACACCAAGGCCGTCAAGAACCGGATCGAGAATGTCCAGCAGATGAGCGGCGTTGTCGACATCACCAAGGCCCTTTTCGAGGTTTCCAAGGTAACCAGGCTTTGAGATAGATGGGCTTAGAGGGAGTGCACTTAAGAGGCTGACTTGAATTGTGCAGGAAACTGCCAAGCTCGAGGCTCAGGCCTACGAGCTCGAGCAGAAGGCCGCTTTGGCTGCAGAGGCGAAGTCCGTCCTGGATTCTTGGGTGCGCTACGAGAGTCAGGTCAAGCAGCGCCAGCAGAGGGAGCTGGCTGAGAGTGTCATCGCCAAGGTGAAGAAGGAGTTAGAAAATCCCAAGGCGCTCCAGCAGATTCTACAACAGAGCGTTGCCGATGTGGAGAGTGAGTCCTCCCCATGAGCACCCTTGTCCTACACCCTTTGGCTAATCCGTCCGACCACAGGAATTGTCTCGTCAAAGGCCCAATAGACTCGAAATAATTGAGATACTCCATAACGCAACGAAATATTTCCTTTGTTTCCCACCCTGTGTCTATAGAACACCCTGTGCATTAGTCAAGAGAACCCTTTAACCATTACGCGTGTTCGCCGCCATCTTATCAGCCTCGTCTTATCATTGCAGCCGGGTCGCAGAAAGGTCATGGACAGTGTTGCTGAAGCGCGTTGAGGGCCTGTTTACCATCGGCGCTGATTAGTCCGTATTTGAGGATGCGGACGGATTTCTTTCCATCTCAAAAACCACCTGGCACTCAGAATCCTCTATTCTAAAATACACCTGTCTCCGGACCAGGGTTCAGTTCTCCTTACTATTCCATCGTTCCAAAAGCCCAACCGTCCATTGCTGAAATTTGCAGTCGCTTTCTGGCACAAGCCGGCTACTTGTGTTCAATATTTCAATCATTGCCCCAATTGCGTCAAATGGTAACGAGATGTCCTGGACCCTTGAAGTCATGGATTCGAGCATATTATCTGCTTCTCCCTGATCGACCATCTTAAAGAAAACCTTCGCGGCATTAATCGACTCTGCACTCGACTCGGTCGATGAGAATGTAATATTGGCATTAAATACCCACACATGGAGCAAACCAGGCAGCTTTCTCGGAGCCTGACTGTCTCGCACCTTTATTGGGACAAGTATAGACTTAGAACATCCGGACCGAGCCATGGTCGCTAAAAGCATTGCGCAAACACACTGGCCAAGCGACGGCGAGGGCCCAGGGCCATCGTGGTCATGTTCCTTGACAAGGATTTGCCATTTGAAAAGCGAGATGGACGATGTGTCGTTTCGGACACCTAACTCCTCCTTGCAAGTGCTACAACGCAGAGTGTCGGACAATAATGGCTCTGTATCCGTGCTTTCATTACTTGCCATATGTGAACCTGACATGTTTGAGGCCATGATCTAGATTTATTTGCATCAGTGATGTGTGCAAGCAAAGGAGCTAAAAGGTATTGTAGGGTTCAATGTGCGATTGATGATTAAATCTCTGGATCTGTCTACAATGTACCTCTGTTTAATCCCGAGACTTCCACATCCAAGGAAACTCTCAGTGAAAGACAGAGACGCCTTCCAGGTGTCCGGTAGCGGTCCCAGGGTCATAGACACGGGTCCAGCAAACCAAGTACCGTGATTGGAAGCATATCATTCAGTCTAGGGTATGCGTATCGATGGCCAGCCCATTGAAAAGCGGAATTTGCTGAACTGGTCACCTTCTAGATATACCCAAAAAAAAATTGAAGTGAAAATAGGGGGGAAATACCTCTAGATACGCAACGTAAACTTACCGAAGATTCGAGTACATCAGACTCCGCCAGGAGGAAGGATGCCAGGTCGACAAAGCCCACTCCGGGTTGTGCCCTCACTCTTGAGCTTGCTCCGTAGCCGCGATTCATCAAGAGTTCATCTTCCTCGCTGTGCTTGTGGTTGTGTGGTTTATGGCAATGCCAGAACTCCATCATCTCGGCCCAATTTTCACTTGGCAAGTCTTTCCATACCCTGAGGACACCGGGGGCGATGATAGTGGAGCCGCATCTCCTACACACGATGGCTGAGCCTTGCTTGAGGTCTGTGGCGGACCAGGGTACCGGCTCCTCTGATGCAGCAGCAACGCGGGTTTTCAGGAGCGGTGGAGCAAGTGGGAGCCTCCATGATAGTTTTGAACTACCGAGTCCATTGATGGGCAGTCGTGGGCACGAGGCTACGATGCCTGGTAGTCGGAGTGACTGTCGCAAACCATCGTGGATGACCGTGAGAACTCTACCATCTGTGGCAATAGCGGC
This sequence comes from Xylariaceae sp. FL0594, assembly GCA_022385605.1. NCBI lineage: Eukaryota > Fungi > Ascomycota > Sordariomycetes > Xylariales > Xylariaceae > Xylariaceae sp. FL0594. The sequence goes on from MU280800.1 coordinate 203,919, forward strand.
TTCAGTTGTCGCAGAAGCGGGAGATGGCAATGTACATCCAACAGACACTTGTCTGATATTGGGAAGGAGCTCCGCGTAGATATGGATGTGTTGCGACGCTGGCATCTTTGACTGGAAAAAACAAGTTGCTCAGGGAAAAGTGCAGCCAATACCAGATAAAGTACTGGCTACTAAATAAATACAATGACCCAAGAATGCAATGTATCGCACTTCGAGTAGAGCACAATCCCACTCTGCTTTATTGCAATAGATACTGTATACTTGCATAATAGGCAAATATCAAGGTACAACCAACATGGTCCGATATCTTGACGCCAACACCCAGCTAACCTTAACTAATACGATCAAGAAGAAGCAATCGAAGGGGAAGTCTGCTGAGAGGCTTTGCTGCTTTGGAGTTCTCGGTGAAAACTGGTTCAAGAGTTCTACAAGCAGATCATTTCCAAAGCAGCTACCCCAATATATGCTCCTAACGAAAATATCCTCCGCTCATTTATGGTACACAATAAATAGACAAGCTCCTCAGGTTCCCGGGTTACGTCAACATCCAACATCTCCGCAATTGACCTCTTCAATACTTTTAAAAACATAGCTCAATATGACCTCACTTCTGTCTTACCTACCAGTCGTGAACCGGCTTGTCGGTGATAACGAGCCGGTTCGCTCGATTGACCTCCCTCCGGTTGTGGTTCATAATGTGGAGACGGCGCCGGAGAAGCGCCCCCGGACTTTGAAGCATCTACTCCGGGCAAACCACGTCAACCATGCCATTCTCTTTCATAACTTACAGTTCCACAATCACCTGCCCCACGCCCTCTCCTCAGCGTACCTTCTCGGTGCCTCTGATGCCCAGCTGCATAACGTCTACGACGTCGAGTCGGAGGGTCTCGAGCCATGGCAGCCCTCGCCTGCAGAGGTCACCCAGGATGATTGGCGAGATTTTCTCGGAGACAAGAGATACCAACGCGCCTATGTTGACTTCTTTGAAGACGCCTTGGCGATGAGGTACCATTACGACTGGAAGAAGGTGGTGGAGGAGTATGTCTTTGGTGGCAAAGAGCCGCTGGTGAACTCTATCCTCATATGTGGCCGTAGGTTCTCCCCGCTGGGCCAACGGATTGTCAATCTCCACTGACGTTCACAGTCGGACATCCTATTATCCATCTCGGATATGCTTACGAGATGAACAATAAGGAGGTCGCCATGGAGGCCTTGGCGATGGCCACTACACAGCACAGCTTCCTCCACAAGTACCTGGATGACCCGTTTTACACTAGGCCCTCGCCGTTCAAGTCATCCAATCCCTATGAGCTTCTGGAGAGGATGGCCAACGATGAACGAGTCACCGGACTCTTCGAGTCACCGGGCTATAAAAACCTACGTGTCTTGTTTGAGGACCATGAGGATATCGTACTGGAATACTGGAACGCCTGGTCTCTTGATGACCCGAAGAAGCAGTTCCAGGAATCTCAGGAGGCGGCGGTCTCCCTTCTCGTCAACACTGTACCACCAGGGACACACTCGTACAACTTCTACGTCGTTCATGTTCTCACCACTAGTCATGCTGTCCGCATACTTCTTCCGATGATCCCTGCCAAGTTTCACGTTAGCTTGGTGCGGCAGTGGTGGCTCTTCGCAATCGCAGTCTATGCCATCGTTCAATGCCCAAAAATCGACCCTGACTATACCAGACCCAGTGATGTAGCTGGGAAACAGTGGAATTATGTGCTAGACAAAACCCTGAACGGCCCGTATTCAGAAGACGCGCATTTCCTTAAAGGTTCGATGGCTTATCTTGTCTTCAGCGAACTAGGGCTCATGCTAACAGCGTCTAGCCGTACGAGCGATGAAAGAGGCGGCAGCGACGTGGGGTGATGTACACGAACACTATCTAGCGGCCGCTGTTCGATTTGTGGATGACTTCCAAGGCTGGGTTAACGAGTAACCTAGATGCATGTGCTGCACACTGAGCCGGTCCCAAATCTGAGGATCTTGGAATTGGCAGCTTCGATATCGCTGTGGCTCTTATAGAGATACGAAGCTCATCTGTTCGCCTTAGGGAACACTGAAAGTGGTCGCATGGTAGGAGAACGACTTGGATATGACTGAAAGTTGATGGCCAAAGTCCCCCAATTGTTTCATCTTTAGCACATTTTGGGCACTGTTAACAAGGAGCGAATGTATTTCGAAACAGTTCGAAACATTACACACATGATGTACAAATAATATGTAGTCCGAGTCCTCTTGAGTCCAAGTTGCGCGATCATTCAATTTAAATTGGATCACCTGATGGCGCGTGTCGGTGTTGATTCTTCACGCGCTAAATTACAAGGTAATCCACATACATACCTACATGTATCTACCTTAATTGCTTTTATGTAACTTCTGGGGCTTACACAGTACCAAGTACATGTACAACAGTTGCGCTCAGCTGCCTTGTACAGTAGTACACAGTATGTCAAGCCCTCAGGATGGCGCTATTATGTCCTTCCAACTAATCGTGACATTGAGAGAAACGTTTCACTCCAACGAACTTGAATACAAGAACACATTGGCTTATAAAACCACGTAGTCACTAATCGACGTGTACCGCTACAAGGCGACGGCTATGTGTTGAATTGAAAGCTTAGGCGTTGTTACCGATGCCGCTCCTGCCTCACTTACGATCTCGCCATGGCGCCACCCCCAAAGCGCCGGAAACGAAATCTTGTTATCACGTCGGACGATGAAAACGACCCCAAACCGTCTGCGAACACTCTAACCAACTATTTGATCCCCTCTCCTGAAAGGAGAAACGCATCGCAAAAACTCGTCTCTGGGACAGCTCCCAGATCGCCGAGTCCAACACGAAAGTCAACCCGCCTCGGAGTCAACCAGCCATCCAAGCTTGTATTAGGACCGTTGCCCTCGCTTTCACTGAATAACTCGAGTACGAAGCCTACATCCAAGGTTCAGAGCGAAAGCCCGGAGAAGAGCAGGCCTAGGCGATTGACTAAAGGGAAAGCCGCCGATGAAAAAGGGAAGACGGCCGATCTTAAGACTTTATTCTCGAAGCAAGCCGATCGGGCTACCGTACGACCTCCGCTCAAGTTAGAGGATATCACAAGTGATCCGATATCCGACGATGACGACGTGGGAGAGCATAGGGCCGCCACGGCTAGTCACGTCGGCTTAGCCGCTATAAAACGCTACAGGAATTTGAACGACAAAGGCAGCAACAGCTTGTCGACGGTTTCTTCCGGCCTGAAGTTTCTACGCCCGTCCGTGCACTCGCAAGAACATGCTTCTGAGGTCGAACAGAGACCCTGGTCTGAGAGGTTCTGTCCTGTAAGCTTGGAGGAGCTTGCGGTTCACAAGAGAAAGGTCGCCGATGTGGAAAGGTGGCTTGGGGACGCCATGGCTGGCCGGACTCGTCAGCGGTTACTCGTTTTAAAAGGTGCAGCTGGGACTGGAAAGACGGCCACGCTTCGGCTCCTTGCAAAGAAGATGAACTGCGAATTACTCGAATGGCGAAACCCCGCTTCTTCCTTCGGCGGCCCCCCAGGGCTGCAGTCCGCCTCGGCACAGTTCGAGGAATTTCTAGGGAGAGGAGGAAAATTTTCTCAATTAGACACCGGTCTGGAAGATGTGACGGCGAAGGGTAATGATGCCGGCGACTCCAGACCAAAGATCATGGTCGTAGAAGAGTTCCCAAATACATTCACTCGTTCGTCCATGGCAATAACGACGTTCCGAAAGGCCGTTCTCCAGTACCTGTCCATGAATACACCTTCGCTTTCTCTCTTCGCACAGCAAGCGTCCAAGGGGCCCATCACCCCACTGGTGATGATCATATCCGAGACTCTGTTGACAACTACTTCCGCATCCGCTGACAGCTTCACCGCCCATCGGTTGTTGGGCCCTGAGATTACCCGCCATCCTGGCACCTTTATCATTGAGTTCAACGCCGTGGCTCCAACTCTTCTTGCTTCGGCCCTTGAATTGATCGTGCGGAAAGAAGCCAAGAAATCCGGTCGGAAACGCACGCCGGGGCCCCTCGTCCTCAAGAAACTGGGGGAGGTAGGTGACATCCGAAGTGCCATCTCGTCTCTCGAGTTCCTTTGTCTGAAAGGTGACAAGGAGGCCGACTGGGGATCCGAGGTCAGTCTTGGTAAGTCGAGGCGATCCATCAAGGGTGCAATTTCCATGACCAAGGGCGAGGTGGAATCCCTACAGCTCGTCTCTCGGCGCGAGGCAAGTTTGGGGATATTCCATGCAGTTGGGAAAGTGGTATATAACAACAGGGAAGAGACACCGAGGGACCCCGAGTCTGAGGAGGGGAAAGCCGAATTACTCCCTGGCCATCTGGCCTCGTGCTCCCGGCCAAAGAAGTCGGAGGTTTCTGTTGACAGCCTGATCGACGAGACTGGAACGGATACGCATACGTTTATTTCTGCTCTTCATGAGAATTTCGTCCTGTCATGCGAGCCCAGTAGCCGGGCCGATACCAACTCGTTTCTTGATTACATGGGACGATGCATAGACTATCTGTCGGAAAGCGACCTTCTGTGCCCTTCATGGGACGTATTCTTCGGCGGCGGTCGCATTGGAGCATCGGGGTTCTCTACTCGCGATTCAGCCAGCCACGTACTACGACAGGAGGAGATTTCGTTCCAAGTCGCCTCGCGCGGTTTGCTATTCTCTCTTCCTAGCCCAGTGAAAAGGATAGCGACGGGACCTAGGCGGAACGGGACCGATGCGTTCAAGATGTTTTACCCTATGAGCCTCAAGCTCTGGCGGGAAAAAGAAGAAGTGGAGGGTCTCGTCGATCATTGGTCTGCCATGCTATTGAAGGGCGGTGATGCCGCACACAATGTAACCGACGGGGCATCTGCTTTTCCGCCATCTAAGCCTGCTAGCTCTGCTACTTGGCTCGGTGGTCAAGGCTCACAGCGCAGCTCGGCTCCGGTCAGGCGACCAGAACCGGCTCTAAACACATCTACTGCATTGCTCTCATTGGGCAGCTCTGCGCGACGTGAGCTGTTGCTCGAGCGACTACCATACATGGCACACATCGCCCGCCGCCGTAGAGCATCAACAACCCCTTTTGCACGACTGAAAGACCTGGAAAGAGTGGTGTCATTTTCTGGAATTGTTACAGCAGCTGATGACGATGCGGTGGACGCCCGGGATGATGCTGGCCTGAGTAGTGGGGAAGCCTGGGCCACTGATAAGCCAACTGAGGAGGCCTCGCCCCGAAGGAAGAGGCTCGGCTTCCGCCAAGGAAGCGATGGTGGTACCTCGTTGGCTTCATTGCAGGTACAAAAGCTCGTTCTTAGCGACGACGATATAGAGGACGACTGAAAGGTATGCAATTGAGCTGTGACGCTAAAGCCAACTCGATAAATAATAGGCCATCCTAACACGTAGTTACGATGCAGCATGTGTGGCTTGTTGATAATTCCAACACAATTGGCGGCAAGGCAGAAACAAGATGTCTGGTGCTTAAAAGTTCGATCTCGACATTTATCTCTCTTCCAGTGGATTAAACTTCCAAGTTAAAGAAAGGACTGCTAATACCCCCTGTTCGACGCAGTGTACCAAGAGAATGGGAGAGACGATGGACCTTGCGTATTTCTATATTTTCAACATAGGTAGGTAGCACAATCATAAAAAGTTCTCTAAGGCTAGTATTGGACCATCTTTATATACCTTGTCATTCTGGTAAGCCGAGAGCCCCTATCTGCCTCTTGAGCCATGGTTGCTCGTGGATGTGCCGCACACAAATTGCCATGGGGGCGCTGAGTTGTCAACTCACCATGTAAAGGGGTTCGAAATGTTTTCATCCCCAGACTTATCTAACCTTAGACCTTGTTCGTTCACCTTCAGCCCAACATCCACATCCACTATCTAGCATAGCCTCCCCGTTCGATCTTATCTCGAACATCAGTGGCACGGCCACATACATAATAGACGCGCACCACACCACACTTGCACTTGTCCACTGACTGCATTACTATCTAGACTAGTCCAGGATCCTGAAGTGAATCTCGCCTTTGATTCGTCCCCGGTAAAGAACTAGATACACCCGGAACCCAAGTCGAGACAGCGCACTCGCTCCTAGCCTCGTCGAAGAACAGAATAGGATTCGGATTGGTAGTACTCAATGGGAGAGTAGATAGATTGGTCAGCGTTGTGTTTGTGGCATAAAGAGACTCGAAGGGCCGATCTCAGTTGCGCCCCGGCTCGTCAAAACTTTGTGACCTGCAACCACAGTAGACCTGATAGAGAACTGCCTTTAGGGGAAATTTTGGGTCAGGGAGGCAAGTTGACTGTGGAAAGAAGGCGAGAATATTTGAGTAAACCCCTGAAAAAATGAAGAGACCACCAGGACATTTGCTTAATACACGCAATAAAGAGGATATCTGCTTGATCTTAGGTTGTTTAACCGACAGTGTATGTCCACTGACAATATCTAAGCCCCCAACTCTTGAGACATTTGCTTGCACATGGCCTACCTGGTACTCATATACTTTAGGGGGATTGAGAATAAAAACAAACTAAGCGGAATTTGTGACTTCTTAATCCCTTATAGAGGCAAGCGTTTCTTTAAACACCTAAAACGCAATATTAGTTTAAAGTGATCAGTTAATATATCCGAAATTTGCTATGTTATTCAATTATGTATGCTACGTTTATCACAGATTTATAAATCAAACACAGACTGCATGTAAGAGTGAGGCTATGCAGCTGTTATGTGCTAGTTAGACAAGAGGATGTGTAATGTTTATTTTAACCTACTACTCTCCATGTTAATTATTAAAACAGGGAACAATATTCAAATACATCACCACAATCAGAGTTGAGATCTTCTCCACGTCATCAGCAAAGCTGAAGAGCGCAGTGAAAAAAAATGGTTCGGATCCTGGAGGCAGTGTAATACCAGGACCCAGGCCGCATATGCAACGCCTTTGAAAGAAGCAAAAAAGTACACAAGTTCGGACCCCAGTGTAATACCAGGATCCAGGCCGCATATGCAACGGCTTTGAAAGTGAGATCTGGAAAAGTTAGCATCAAGAACCAAAATCTGACACTCACTTCATAGACCGAAACCGTAACCGAGAGAAAACCGAGAGGCATGCCTCCAGCAACAAGTCGTCGGTGAGATGTCGTCCACGTAGCCGTGCTAGAAAGGCAAATCGTCAGTCCAAGTTAAACTTCTGGAATAACCCATTTACAGAACGGCGAGGGGCTTCACACTACTACTCCCCCACTTGCTTGCCACTGAAGCCTTGAGAACCGATAACCGTTAACCGTCTAGCCGAAACCGAAGATAAACAATCCTTTGGATATATTGTCGAAGAATTTTCGCTCGAAGGCCAGAGCCAGACCAAGACCTCGGCCGATTCACCTGCGGAAGAAAAGAGTTGGAGTTGGACGTCCAAAGACGACCTGGCGTTATCCGGGGCACGCTGCGGTGTTCGTATCAAATGAACTCTCTCGCTCCGTTGCACACAAACTCAAGGCATTAACCGGGGCAGCTGCGGTGTTCGTGTCGAATGGAATGCCGCGTGGAAAGAGGCGACAACAAGTTGGAGTTAATGTGCGATTGGTCCTGATGAAGAACTAATCAGAAACGACTGGAAGACGAAGTTGTAGCATAGGAAGTGAATGTGCAGTTGCAGAATAAGAGATCCAAATCTTACCTTCTATCGAGCGGAGAAGTTTTGCGATGATCGGCCTGGTCTGATGGTCTGGATAGCCCGCTCTTTGGTGGTTCCTCTACATCCCACCCGTTAATAAATCCATATCCGAAAGGTTAGTATAATCCCAACAGCATCCTGTCGTAATCAAACGGCAGCCTCCATGTGGGCCATAGAGCCTCCGCTTGATCTGTGTTGACTGCGACGAGAGATGTTGCTTGAGCGATCATGACGACGGCGAGCTTGGCCTGCTGCACGGGTTGCAGCCGGAGTTGGTCGTTCGATCGTCCCGCTCGTGGTACTTATATAACCGTCTCGCGTTCTGAGGACCTGATTGCTGAAAGGGAGACTGTGCATAACGCCCGTCAGAAGGAGGCGAAAACAAGAAGACAGAGGCAAAGAGATAAGAACGTACTCCCATCCAGCGTAGTTCCCATAACGCGAGACTCTTTCAGGCTGAATCCAGAAGAGAGGCCACTGCCACCATTTGCCGAGGGCCTGGCGCATATTCTCTCGCGGTCTCAGATTCCACTGCAGTGATTTCAACATTAGTGGATGCTGGGAGGGTAAAGTTGTCAAAATCACTGACTGGATTAGGAGCGAATTGTTGTAGTCGAAGGACCCATTCACCATCAGGCCCGTGTGTCCTGGCCTTGAACGCAAGGCACCATGGGGTTTCCCCCTTTTTTCGCATCTGATGGCACCAATTGTCAGCATAAATATTGCAGTAGGTAGCTCCGGACTGTAAACACCAAGATGGTCTTACTCTGTGCTCCGGATTGACCTCGTTCCTCCAAGCCATGGCTCGCCCATTGTGACCGAAGTTGTCCAGGGCCGCGATCCAAATAACGACTCCTATCACGAGGACAGGAGCAGCATCGGGAACTATGGCGGTTGAATGGCCTGAAGAAGCGAGGCGGTAAATCAGAATGACGACAGTGAAGAGGGGTGTCCAGCATGAGCCAAAAGCCCAGGTTCAGGTAAGCCTTCAGGGTATCCAGGTAGAGCGCTACTCTGAGGTATTTGCAAAAGTGGTCGTACACTGGTAAACACCGTCCGAGGGAAGTACAGTGATACGTCCGGTCAGTCAACCACTTTATTGGAACCTTCGACCGGCCCCGTTTTTCAAAGCGGCAGTCCTTGCGGCAGGTCCGAGGGATAAAATCTGAAACGCATTTGTCAGCGTGAAAGGGGTGAGAGGGTGTTGGGGAGATGGTGTAGGAAGGATACCTTCTTGGAAAGGTATCGTGCTTCCCAGCGTATCTAGATGCCGGGCTTCGATCTGCATAATCGTCTTCCTGGAAGGGCGAGAAGGTGGTACAAAGTTGCGACTCCAGATCCACGTACTACAAAACCGCAATGGTTAACTATCGCCTAGATACCCAAGCAATGAATTACATGCACAAGTGGCCAGATGAGCACTTTCTGGATAGAGAGTGCTTGTAGATGTGATAGAGATTCAAGAACTTACTGGGCCAGAGCCAACAGCCAGGAACCGAACCACATAACCTTAAAAGTTGCCGAGACGGGAAAGATAGCAAGACCGTGAAGCCGCTGTGACTGCGATATAACCACATTAAAGCCGGGATCGCGGTCAGGTGTTCCCATAAGCAGAGTCCAGCAGTAACGGTAGTTGACCGAGTAAACCGACACTAGGTAAGGACCATTTGAATGATCAGTGCTTGGCAAGCGGCCAAAGATACCAGAAGTGCGAGGTGATCAAATCACTTACATCCGAGGTAGAGTACGAGCCAAAACGGCCCGAAATCGTAAATACAATCGTAAAAACGCCGAAAGGGGGAATCCATGGCGTACAGATGGAAGAGATCGGAGAGGGCGAGAAAAAGAAAAGTGGGTGGGTGTATTTCGAAAAGAAGAAAGAGAACAGAGAAAAGAAGCGGCAACGCGGAGCAGGGCAAAGAAGATGGTAAAAGGAGAGAGAAACGGAGAGGCCGCTTAAGGAGCATGAAGAGAAAGGAGACAAATATAAGATGAAAGGTACGTAACAACTTCTGTAGAACAGAAGGGCGTTGTCAAAGTGCGTATGGTGTTATCAAACAAAGTCGTGGGCGAACCGTTGGCAGAGTTGATAACGAAGAGGAGACCTCAAGGAGAGAAAAAGAGAAGAACGAGAGTAAGAGGGAGAGGTGGGGAGGCGTTGGTATTTATAATGAACAGGTCTGGCAGAAACATATCGTGTGCGCTTTCTCAAAAACACTTGGACCTGCGTACGTTGTGGCTAGCCTTGCTGCATACCATCGTAGTGACTGCCCGTTTTTACCGTGAATGTGTAAAGGTGTGATGTAACAAGCATACAAGTATGCAGGTACCAACTGCTAACATCACCAGACACGGACCGTTCTTTCCTCATTCATGAAAATGATATTCGACTGGCACTGCCATCTAATAGTAGTACCAATGTATGCATGCGCGCTTGCCTGCCCTAAGGGAATACTGCAACCGGATGATGCTTCATCGCGTCACCATGTATTATGTATATACATATGACAGGAAAAACTTATTATTTTCTAGGTAAGTACTGCACAAGAACCTACATGTTGGTTCTTCTGCCTGAGACCCAAGCCAGTAAGGAAAGTACAAGCGTCTATAACGGAAAGAACTGTCCCAGAAGTGAAAACCGCCACCCCTGGATGCTGTAATCAGGTCAACGTCGCTGCTACTGCGGCGTGATGGCCATATGTCTGCTTTACGATGGAATCGACGCTGGGTCAGCGGAAGTCGCTGCTGTCGTGGAAATGAGGCATGCCCGAGCAATGATGTATTTTGGCAAAGCCTTGCGGATTGTTATTGGATCTTTCCCAGTTTAGATTAAAGCTCAGAAATCAAGTGGCAAAGAGTGACGATTTGTCCGAGCTAGGTGAATATTCGCCATGGGCATATGCATGCTCCGAGATTGAAGGCTATCAAGCTGCTAAAGACGACAGATGGTCCCAAACTTTGTTGAATACTTGGGGGATGTATGCCATGCGAGAGGAGAATTGTCAAAGAAGAGCTTATGATATCTCTTCATAGTGGCCAGCTATCCGGACAAGGCAAAATGGGAGGAAGACAACAATCTGCCGGAGGATGGAAATAAAGTCCGAGGCCCGTACTTGACGTGAGGCTCGAAGAGGTTCTCTGTGAGGACGGCAAAAAGATCTTGAGGAGGAATATATTGTTCTTCGTAACAGACGAGGGGCGGGATTTCGACAGGACAGGATATGGGATGAGCGGACCTCCTGTTGGCATAGAACTATTTTAACTTACATACCTACCTAGACACGGAAAGACAGGTTGGTTTAGACTTGCGTTTTCATATAGAGTAGGGACTATTATATAAGTACAATTAGGCTAGGTTACACATCCTTTACAACCGCGCCTTAGTCTACCAGGGCATACTGATATAGGAAGGGCGTGTTCAACGTTTCCAAACACATGCACAGCTTAAAAAGAAATAGGAGCCAGAGATAATCCGGCGCACAAGCAGGTACAGAAGTATGTAGTACTTAAGGAAGCGCTTGCCTCATAAGGGGCAGAAAGTCCTGGTTTTGTTGGTTTGATTATCAAGCCCCCTTAACCTGACTATAACTTCGACAAACAGGTACAAGAGTCTGTACTGATCGGGATCAAGGAGCTTTATAATCACGGCGGGGTGTTCCATCCTTTAGGAGAAAACACATGCTACACCATCTCAAAGATCCCAATGCATGCCTTGGATGTGAGAATATTGGATGTGTTGCTACGTTTTTGCAGAGGGACTCTTGTACATGGTGTTAAGTTTGGCCTTGGATTCCTCTGGCAAGTTATTCCAGGTTGTCGGCACATGGCGGATTGAAGAGCACTGCTGTACTGTGTATTGTATAATCTGTACACGTGATCCTCGAACACTTACTACTATTACCCCTATTGCAAAATCGTGCATTGTACACAGTATGTGTACAGTATAACACGTACAAAAACACCATTGCCCTACGGACCCTTGCTGTATATTAACACACAATTTTGTCCGTGATAAGTTGCAAGAAATAGTTAAGTTCTCAATATTTATACATCTAATTCAGACTAGATTACCAAGATTGATATATGCTGCTACTTGCTGTAAGGCAAAGCATAGAACTTGCCATGGTCAGCTAGGACAGCAGATATAATGTGCATCTAAGGGGTCCTATGTGAACCACAGCTATAGGAATGTGCAACTACAGCAGTACATACATCAGTATTGTATTACTTTTAAACCCTTAAGATATGTTTTTAGCATATGTACTGCTGTACTACTATGTAGGTAAGATACATGTACTGTGTGGGTACCTATGTACTTATAATACATTTCGAGGCGTTCTCTTAGGTAATGCAATTACCTGGCAAGTACCACGTCGAGATTATGTCCAAGCCAACCTTGTGAAGTTCCCAGACATCAAGACCCTTATTAACCTAATAAATATCATTCACTTCAATCCGCTCATTAAAGATACCAACGGCTCGCAACCGCCGTTGCCCACGCCCGAGACGTTCCTTACCCTACCTGTCATCTTCTATCGTTTAGAAGTGTATAATACCAATGGCTCCAACGCAAGCATCTAGCACCGGCGACAAGTACTCGGTTATTCTACCGACCTACAACGAACGCAATAATCTACCGATCATCACTTGGTTGCTAAACCGGACCTTTACAGAAAAGTATACTTGCGCCCTCCTCCACTCATTCGTGTCGTCTTATACATGTCCGGCTTGCTTGCCGATCCGTGCTAATCTTCCTTCCCCCTTTGCAGTAACCTGGACTGGGAACTCATAATCGTCGACGATGGCTCACCCGACGGAACACAAGTCGTAGCACAGCAACTGGTCAAGGCATACGCCCCACACGTGCTCCTCAAGCCCCGCGCGGGTAAGCTGGGCCTGGGCACGGCGTATGTGCACGGCTTGCAGTTCGCGACGGGCAACTTCGTCATCATAATGGACGCCGACTTCAGCCACCACCCCAAGTTCATCCCGCAGATGATCGCCCGGCAGAAGGAGGGCAACTACGACATCGTCACCGGCACGCGCTACGCCGGCGATGGCGGCGTCTACGGCTGGGACCTCAAGCGCAAATTCGTCAGTCGCGGCGCCAACCTCTTCGCCGACACCGTCCTCCGCCCCGGCGTCAGCGACCTCACCGGCAGCTTCCGCCTCTACAAGAAGCCCGTCCTCCAAAAGGTCATTGAGAGCACCGAGAGCAAGGGCTACACCTTCCAGATGGAGATGATGGTCCGCGCCAAGGCCATGGGCTGCACCGTCGCCGAGGTGCCCATCAGCTTCGTCGACCGCCTGTACGGCGAGTCCAAGCTGGGCGGCGACGAGATCGTCGAATACGCCAAGGGCGTGCTCAGCTTGTGGTTGAAGGTATAAACAAGAAGGAGGTGGTCGGAAACAAGTAACTATGATGGCTTAACGTGAAAGGGTTGGCATCTAAGGGGAACCCAAAATAATCGTTATATCAGCTCGGTCTGGCGTTGGGATGATTTCGGGCATGCGCATGTATAGCTCTTTGAATTTGTTAATGCAACGCCGGTGGCGCTGCTATGTTCGGTGATCATATATTCGTTTCCTGTCCTTTGCGGAGATGCCGGATCAAGTAGCGCTGAAGTCAAGGTATGAAGTAAACCCAACGCTCATCCCACAATTTAAGCTCTGTAATACCCATCAAAATTGAGCATCTCGTCGTTCACGGCATAGTTTACATATTCCGTCCTCCAGTGACCATGATGGTCTGACCCGTCACATACGAGAATAATGGACTGACGACGGCCAGAATGGCAGCAGCCGCCTCGGACGGCTGTCCTGGTCTCCGCAAGGGAATATCGGCATACATTTGCTCAGCCGGGACTTGCTTGACGGCCTGGGGGATGCCGAGATCGATGCGCTCGCCGTTTGGACCGGTGACGAAGGCGCCCTTCTCCTTGGCCTGCGTGAGGCGCGTCTGGATGTGTCCGAAGGCGATGGTGTTGGCGCGCACGCCAAACGAGGGGCCCCACTCCTTCGCGACGGTTTTGGTCAGGCCCGTGACGCCCGCCTTGGCCATGGCGTAGTTGGCCTGGCCGGCGTTGCCGTGGACGCCGCTCGTAGAGCTGATGTTGACGATGCTGCGGGGCTCACCGTCCCGGACCCGGAAGTAGGGGGCCGCGGCGCGGATCAGCTTGAAGGGCGCGGTGGCGTGCAGTTTCAGGATCGTGTCCCACTGCTGGTCCTTCATCTTGTGTATCACACCGTCCCACGTGTAGCCGGCGTTGTTCACAAGAATGTGGATCTTGCCACCGCCGAAGTCGGCCGCCTTCTTGATCAGTTCGGCCTGGTACTTGGCGTCCAGCACGTCGCCAGCGAAGGCGGTGGCTCGGCCCGGGGATATCTTGTTGATGCTGTCCGCGACGGCTTGGGCCTTGGCTGTGCGTCCGGGGGAATGATGGGGTCAGCAGGAGTACCACAACTAGAAAAGGCGGCAAGGGAGTAAGAGGAGATGGGGTCAAAATAGAAGGAAATAAGAAATCTGACCTGCGTCAATATCGGCGACAACCACTTTAGCACCCTCATTCGCGAAGAGTCTCGCAGCTTCTGCTCCGATACCCTGACCGCTTCCCGTGATTATGGCGACCTGGCCAGCGAGCATACCCTTGGGGTAATTCAGCTGCGAGGCTATTTGGGATACACGATCTGACATCCTGGGCTGGTACAACGCTGCCTAGAGGTTATTTGATAGAGACGCTTTACAAGCGTTTTCCTGGCGCTTATAGACTCTCTGAGCTTCGGCTCATCGTATGTGGTGGAGGTCTTGGGGTCTTCCCCAGCGATTACCCCGGACCTACCCCAGATTTTATATCTTGCCGAGGTTCCCCACCTGTATGTATGGGTTGAGAACTTGAGATGGGTTCTTTGTCCAACAACTCCGGCCGAAAAGGTAATGACATCCATGGAAATTGCAAAAATCACATATCCCACTCATCTCTCCCCAGAGAATCACTTCAAGCGAACATGCAGTTTGGGCCGCTGTCTGACTATCCACAGATGTATCATGTCGCTGGCCCAATCCTCTGTTTCAACAGCTCTGTCTGTCTCGAGACCCCGCCATAACTCTGGTCACCTCTTACCTGTATCAGGCTATAACTGAATGATGTGATCGAGCTCATGATCTGTGCTCTGGGGCCAGACTCCAGTCCAACAGCATGCGTTAATATCTTGATATGACCACCTCCAGACAGAGTAACTTTCTGTCATCGAGTAGGTAACCTAGGTGAACCTGCTTACAACTACCCGCCCTGCAAAATTGCACCGTCGACTTGGTATTCCAACATGCTCAGACATACGAGACCCGCCTTGGGCCCTTATCATCCTAGGTTAATATGTAATAGTACAGGAATTTATCGTTGTAAAGAGCTGGTGCATGTAACAATATGAGGTCTTTTCATCTGATCGTGAAGTTCAAGTTAATCCCGCTGCATTACTATAGAAATAATCGGGATATTGGAATACTATTGCGTTACCCCATTGATGGGGTTTCCACTGAGTGTGGATTTTGATATCAGCGGTACTGCTGTACAGCAGAGGTACCTCCTACCTGCTGTGGACAGAGAGTACAGCACTACATACATTAGGTACATGTATGTACCAACTTACAAGGAGTTCGCCATCATCTTTGCGTAAGTGCGTGTAGGTAGCTACTACTACCTGCCTACTTCCTACCACATCACAAAGGGCAAGTTGCGTGGCTACCTCCATACAAGTGTAGATACGTGCCTGCTGCATCAATTGTGTAGCTTCCTGTCTGTTGCATCGGTTTGTAGCTACCTGCCTGCTCCAACAGTTCCGTGGCTACCTGCCTGCTGCATTAGTTGCGTAGCTACCTGCCTACTACTCCATCAGTTGCGTAGCTACCTGCCTGCTACATCAGTATTCCCTTCCGTGACAGCATGGCAAACTTTTACCTAGTATTTATTGTCTTGTCCACGTCCTGAATCTCAAACATGCCCTTCTCCTTCCTTTACCCTCTGTGCAGTCTTACATGTCTTAGCCATGTCTGGAAGCGTTAGCCCTCGTCGCAGCCGGGCTGACCGGGTACTCAGTCTGCCATGGAAGTGGAAAACACCCACCGAATGGGATTCTCTCGAGTCGATCGGGCTGCCTTCCAAAGGCGATAATCGGTAAGCTTTGGCTGGCCTTTGATAGGGCATATACCTGTCTAACCATCGTATCATGAAGGCTGCTCAATTTCGATACTCAAGAACATTACTACACCAAGATCATCGAGGAATTCCTGAACTTTTGCGCCGATGCTGGACATGGCGAAGAGCTCATGCGCCGGTTTGCATGGGTCGATGCCCTCCCCGATATTGATAGCCTCCCGCCGCCCAGCCCCAGGCCCCGCCGCTTGAAGCGCTTCATTAGGTATCTTATTCCAAGAGATGGCTCTGATCCCCTGTACGAGTTGGATCTTGCCGATAGCTCCAGCTCGACGACCTTGCAGAATGTACTCTCAGCGCTTAGGAAGCTACGGGAGGGCATCGTGGCATCGAAGCGAGCCGACGACTTTGCCATTCAAGCCTATCTCTTCGCTATCCGCACGTGTGTGCTGGCCAAACACCCAGAGTCCTATCATCCCGCCATACTCCACCTACTTCGCCAAATGCACCCCCGACATCCCATGACGACACTCGAATATAGAGAGGTGGTCTCCTACCTGGTGTTGGACACAGCCTGTCGACGATACCAAATAGCGGAGGCCTACGCTCTGCGTCATCGGTACCATCTGAAAGACCCTAATGTCGATGCTGTGCTTGACGCGCTTGCCCACGATGATTATGTCAAGTTCTTTCGCTTAAAGCAGAAGGTCGATGGACACGTTTCGAGATTGCTCGAATATGCAGATAAGGAAGTGCGGATGCACGCGCTCAAGTGCTTTGGCCAGACCTACCTGACTGTCGACTTGCCGTATCTGGAGACTTGTACCGGCTCTACCTGGGATCGGCTCGTTGCGGAAGATGGCGTAGGTTGGGAGTTGGAGGGGACCAAGGTTATCATTCGGCGGGTTAAGGCGAAGTAGACGTTCCGAGCATTGATACCCAGGGTTTTGTCGGCGGAGAGCTTGCTAGTAGCTACATCCTATGAGCTCTTTTTGGGGGGTTATGTTCTAATTTTTGTTTTGGTTGCGGCCCGGTTGCCGATCAAGACAAGGCTTGATTTGTCTGTTAAAACTCAACAGCATATCTACCTAGGTATCAATCCCCTAGGTGCCCGTTCAAGATGTATCAGTTCTCTCTCTCTCTTCTTCGAATGCCATTGAGATAATAATAGCTTGTCGGGAGCAAGTTCATTGGGTGTCTCTGCTGGTCCTGTGTCCCTAGTAAGGGTGATTAAGACGTAACAATATATCTTCCGATCGTCAGATGCTCCTGGGCAATATAAAAGTACGAGATACCTAGGTTAACGTCTATAACCTGCACACCACCAAGACACATGGGCAGCTTGTTATGTCTATATGAATATTCAGTCCAAGTCGGCTTAACCCTGTCTCGTCTAGGTATCTTCCATCTCAACTAATCAGAATGTGATTCACGGCTTCCTATCAACCCCCGGAAGCTGATGCTGTGGGTGTGGGTGCTTGCCGGTGAGGTAGGTATGTTGAGCAGGTCCCGTCTCTTACTACCATCTTTCCCTCTGAGAATTGCAACAAGTTGCTCCTTCGCCATGTTCGAAAAAATTTCTCAGTTACCAACTTCTAAGATATCAAAAAACAAGTCAAGAGACATGTTGTCACTATATCTACCATTACTATACTTGGCCCTGCAAACCACACATACACTGGATAGAAAAAAAGCTCCAGCCTTTCAGCAATACAGAATATTGTTCTCACGCATATCATAACAATATCATAATCAATCAAAGAGAAAATGAAGACCGCCATCTTCCTCGTCTCTCTGTTCGGTGTCATCGCCCCCTTCATGGGCACCAATACCTGGGCTGTCCCGACCACCGAGAACGAGTTTGTTTCCGCCTACATTGACCGGCCCAGATTGGCAGACGGCGCGGTCGCTCCCATTGCAGAGCCAGCCTCCAATGCCCCCATCGTCGTCACGTCCAGCAAGGCAGCAGCAAAGAAGAAGGATCGGATTCCACTCTGGGAACTCCCAGAATGCTACCGGAAATGCATTGACAAAAATGCCCACAACGCCAGTAAGTACTTTTATATTTATCGTCCCCGAACTTTCGGGCCAGAGCTTGGTTGGGGAGCTTATAGCTCTCTCTACCTGCCCTGTGCCAGCCCCAGCGGTGCAGCCCACAGTCCTCCGATACAATGTTTCAACTTCCTCGTCCGAGTCGTTCATCGAGCCGAGTAATAAACTTGTGGGCGTTGACGCTAACGTCATCTCACCCCCAAACACAGATTTCATTGGTGACGTGCGAGAGCTCAGTACCCACGACTTTTGCTGGAAGATGAGGTTCTCGGTCGAGGCATGGATGCTCGACCATCTCATCTACTGCGTCGGCCACAAATGCAAGGCCTGCACACCAGGCTGCACCAAGGAGTCGACCGTGTGGATGAAGAAATACTGCCATCGGGATCCCTCCTAGAAAGAGGGTAATCAGCGAATCCTCGGTGGGACCATCAGCGACCCCGCCGACCCGTCACCCATGATCCATTCATGGCAATGATTAATCTACTGGGAATTATTTCGAGGAGGTGGCGTTTTAACGGTGTGTCGTTCAGTTATATACCCATCGAGCAGGAGGACTTCTGGGCACTTATGGCAATGATTACTGGGGATTATTTCGATGAGTGGCGTTTTAACGGTGTGTCGTTCAGTCACTACAGCCTTGCAAATTGACTGCTTATAGCCCTTTGAATTGACTGCTTATAGCCCTTTGAATTGACTGCTTATAGCCCTTTGAATTGACTACTTATAGCCTTGCAAATTGACTGCTTATAGCCCTTTGAATTGACTGCTTATAGCCTTGCAAATTGACTGCTTATAGCCCTTTCAATTGACTGCTTATATAGCCTTGCGAATTGACTGCTTATGGACTAAGGCTAGACCAACCGCCCAACTCTATCGTCCTGTGAATTATCCTGCGTCGTCTCTCTTCATCCAATACTTCTCCAACTCTTCAGGCTGCCCATACTGAACGTGCGGCGGAACTTTTGACCGCTTTCCTCGCCCTGTGAGAATGCTCCGCGGACCACGGCACGATCTTCGAGCAGCCTGAACCGTCGCTTGATGAACTTCCAAAGCTCCATGCCGGCCACGAAAACGACCACGGCACCAAAAGCCAGAGCCCACTCCCAGCTGATGCCCGTGTGCTTGAACACCACCGTGTTCACAACTGGGATGTACACAACCGGGAACACGCTCACGGCACCGATCGTCACCGCCCAGAACAGGAACTTGTTCTCGTATAGATCATTGAACAGCGGGAACCGGCTGGTGCTGTCGGGGTTGAGCCGGAACATGGAGCGCCGGATGTCTTTGAACTCCCAAGCGCTGATGAGGATGAGCCAGGTCAGCTCCACGAAGACGGTGGCGCGGGCTCGGAATACCGGCTCGCAAGAGTCCGAGTATCTCTTGTTGCAGTCGAGACCCAGCTGCCCGTCGTGGACTCCATAGATGATGATGACGAAGGTCATGAGCGTCAGGGTGCCCATCAACAGACCGTACACCAGCATGTCGACAATCACCTGCTTCGTGAAAACCCCGCTCGACTTGTCGTGGGGTGGCTTGCGCATGACATCTCGTGAGGCGAGCTCGCGCCCAAGGCCAAATGCGGGAAAGCTGGACGTGACCAGGTTGATCCATAATATCTCGAGTGGCGAGACTGGGAACACGGACAGGTCGTGCTCGTCTTGGAACGCAAGGCCGGCGATCAATAAGATGACCTCGCCGACATTCGAGGTCAGCAGATGTAAGATGAATTTCTGGATGTTGTCGAACATGCGCCGGCCTTCTCGGATGGCTGCGACGATGGAGTTGAATTTGTCATCCGTCAAGACGATTTTCGACGCTCCCTTGGCAACATCGGAGCCGGATCCCATCGCTATACCGACGTCGGCCCTCGAGAGGGACGGGGCATCGTTCACACCATCGCCCGTCATGGCCATAAAGGCGCCGCGGCGACGGAGAGCCTCGATCATGCGCGTTTTCGTATCGGGCGCGCATCGGGCGAGGACCAGCGGAAGCTCGGGCAAGTCGTCAATTTCCTGGTCACTGAGTCTGTCGAAATCGGCGGCCTTCATGACCATGGATTTGGCGATGTCTGCCCTGAGAACATTGGGGTTGCGAGGGATGATGCCTATCTCTTTAGCGATGGCCTCGGCAGTGGCTGGGTGATCGCCAGTCAGCATGTGTACCCGGATACCGGCACTAGAACACTCGGCGATGGCCGGTGTGGTCTCCCTGCGTGGCGGGTCGTATATCCCCGCTAGTCCAAGCAACGTCAGGCCAGATTCTACGCGCTGGCGCAGAGCATCGTCTACCTCGCCGTCTCCAGCGCCCGGCTTCTCATGGTACATGCCATCCCAAGGTCGTGAAGCAATGGCGAGAACCCGCTGGCCCTGGCTGGCGAAGGCATCCATCTGTTTGAGCACTCTTTCCTTGTACTCTTCGGTCATGGGTGTCTGGGCTTCTCCGATGCCGGCAGTGGTGCAAAGATCAATGACGCGTTCCACGGCGCCCTTGGTGAACACCATGCTATGGTCCATATCGGGGCCGTTGTAGATGACAGACATGCGTTTGATGCTGCTGTCAAAGGGGAACTCGGCAACTTGCTTCCATCCCGTAGCTTCGACGGCTTTCTTACCGCGCTCGAACCTGTGCGCGAAGACCTGCAGGGCAATTTCTGTCGGCTCGCCCGTGACCTCCCACTCGGGTTTATCGGCATCGGGTTCTCGTTCGAATCGTACCGTGGCGAGATTGCAGAGAGCGGCGGATAGCAAGAATGCCTCCAGGTCTGGGGTCATCGTCGCCACTTCATCGCTGTCGTCGTCCCTTTTCGGCGGATTGAGCTTTTCATCCGGCACATCAAATGTGAGAGTTGCAGCGCTTCGCTCTTGGTCGTAATCTCGCTTCTCCTCCTGCGGAGATTCGGCTTTGCTACCGCCGTCCTTCCGCTCGGTCACTGTCACGCGGCCCTCGGTAGGATTGCTGGGATGTTTCGAGTCGCGGACCGTGTATATGGAGTCGGTCGGCAACCACACCTTCCGAACGATCATAGCTCCTTGGGTGAGGGTGCCGGTTTTATCCGAGCAGATATTGGTGACGCCGCCAAGGGCTTCCAGTGCGGAGAGATCGCGAACAACCACGTTCGCTTTCCTCATCACTGTTGTAGCGACGACCATGGTGATGGTTAAGACGCTGGAAGACGGTTAGCTCCATGCGCCGAATCTCGAGGATCGCACTCTGACTTACGCGACGAGTGACTCTGGGATGATGGCAATGCCCGTGCTGATTGCATAGATGATTACCTCCTGAGAGCCACTGAACTTATTGACAGCAAACACGATAAGAGCCAAGATCAGGGCGCAGCCGAAAAGAATGTAGGCCAGCTTGGACATCTTAATTTGGAGAGGCGTCCCCTCCGTCAAGCCAAGAAATGCTCCTACAAAATCCCAAGTACGCTTCGTGAGACCGATGACAGGCTGGCGTTTTCCATATTTCTTGTAGTTTAGTGATCGGCCGGCTTTTCGTCGCTTCTTAGAGGTGGACTGATCCATGGCATCAGCTGCGCGCTTGCATACGGGTCTGCGGGGGCTCTTTTCACTTACTGCAGCGATCTTACCGACTTCCGTCTTCATCCCGGTGGCGATGACGATACCGCGACCACGGCCTTTTTGCACCGTTGTTGTGCCATAGGCAATGTTCGTCCTGTCTCCAATGCCCAGATCCAGGTCTTCGAGGTGATCTACAGTCTTGTCTACCGGCATTGATTCTCCGGTAAGGGACTGTTCATCGGCCGTCAAGTTCATAGCTTCGAAAAGACGAATATCCGCAGGGACAGTGTCGCCCATCTTCACGATGACGATATCACCAGGCACCACCTCGGCACTGGCTTTCGGTTAGAATGGGCAATTTCCGGAGAGCAGCTGTGAGGGCTTTCAAGCTTACTTGGATATGACCGACGTTCTTCCGTCACGTAAGACCATCGCAGAAGGCGAGGACAAGGCTCGAAGCGCATCCATCTTCTTCTCAGCGCCATATTCCTGGAAGAAGCCTATCGACACGTTCAGCACGATGACTGCCACGAGGACGCCACCTTCGACGTAATCGCCGACCGCAAAGCTGAGTGCCATCGCAAAGAACAAGACCTATGATAACAGCATAATGTTAGCAGGCTACCATACACGTTGGGGTTGTGGTCTACTTACAAGTATCATGGCATTCAGCAGCTGCTTGATGAAGATCTTGTACCACGGAATGGCGCCGCCTACGTCCAGGACGTTCGGTGGGTATATCTGTTGCAGCTCTGCGACCTTGGACTTGGACAGACCTCTGTCCAAGTCTGTGCCGAGTGTCTTTGCAACATCTTCAACGGATAGAAGGTAAGGATGCCTTTTATACTCAGCAGCCATATCGCAGCTGAGAGGAGGGGGTTGAGGTATCTAGTACTCTCCTGTGCTTTAACCAGGCTGCTTGCTACTCTACTACAATGCCACATATAGGGATCGTAAAGCAAGGCACAAGTACTATATATCAAGAAATACAGCTTTGATGTTTTGTGAAAGCGGCGTTGGCACTGTGGTTAAGATTTGAAAATGACTAAAAGACGGGGAGAGACATCTGATATAAGTACTCGGCCGCCTTGTCAACGCCAAGAGGGACATGATCCAGATACCGTCATTAGGGCGGCTCGCCGAGTCTTGCGTACGGAGCCGCGTGCCAAACCCAGAGCCTTGGACACCAGCCGGGGCTGCTCTAAGGTTTGGCCGTTCGGGGGGATCGCCCCTTTCCCAACCCACCTTTATCTGCTAGTACACAGCCCAGCAAAGTCAAAAGTGGTATGTCGACGACCGCCAACCGCATGGCATTCCAGCGAAGAACGTGGGATCACATGATCACTTGAGTTGACCACCGACTTCTCTTGTATCGTTTCCATTTATCTTTCAAAGTTAGGCTGGGACTGAACGGATGTGCCCTGACATCGGCAAGACATCAAGTCGGTAGGATAGACTCGATCATTCACGTGAGTTCCAGGGGAAAACTCCTTCCCAGCATCCAAGCCTTGGTCTTGGATACCAAGACTTCTGACTTCTGCAAAGGCATGATTGTCGAATGTCTTACGACGTCGAGCATTGTCTCTCAGATATCTATGGAGAGCCCAGCGCGGTTGTTTCGAGCACGTGCTTGCTGTCCTTCGCTGTGCTTTGCTGTGGCGCATAAGTCAACGTTTCTTGGCAATACTATTGGCGCCAAGCGCCCCTCTATTCTTGGCTTGGCTGGTGCTTGGCGGTCGGGAATATCGGCACACGGGAAGCTGGCAATCTCTGACAGCTGACCACAACTGATGAGATTTTCCAGAGTGGCTGAGATTATCGTCTCTCCAGAGTCCCACTTCGTGCAGCACCAAGCCATTCCTATTTGCTGGAGATAATCCATATAAATCTGTACAGTATGGCCTCACCTTTACTGTGTTGAACACCTTGCTGGCCATTGTTCCGAGGCAATTGCAACGGCAACAAACGCCAACCTTGGAGTTGAGGCATTTCGCGTATTTCGGAGATATCTGAAGTACCGTCAGTGTTTGCCAATATCTGTCAAGCATAACAGTCCGAGGTATAAGTAGCCGACTGGCCCGCTTGACGTCGAATTGCTCCTCTAGATTAGAGGTGAATATCCCCTGCTGGCTTGTCTATGCTGTACCCCGCCATTTGTTAGTCTGCCTTGGAGCCACCTTAGCTGTCCCGAAGACCACAAGTACAGCTATTCAAGAAGGCTTCGGAGGCCATCATTCAGTTGATCTGTGGTTTGCGACCAGAACAGAGTCATAATACAGCCCTCGCTACGACTCTCGCTTTACTTCTCTCGGGCGCCGTAGGATAAGCACCTTTCAGCGCATGCTGTGTGGTCTATTCTTTACACTACTCATTACATCATGGCGCCGAATCCCGACAACAACTCCCCGTTAGAGCAAGCCACCTCCGCACTCAACGGCCGTCCCGCCGAGACAGAAACAGCCCAGTCGCCTTGCCGCACCTTGCACAATGTGTGCCTGGAGGTGAGGGCGAAGGTCGATAACTTCCTGGATGAGGACCCTGAGTCGTCGCTGCTTCGCAATGTCCAAGCGCGAGTGCGGGAGGCCATGGGCGTTATAGACGAGGCGTTCCAGCGCTATGAGTATGTCTCAAGCCTCCCGCCGCACCGTTCTCTGTGACCCATGTGACGATGGTGATGATGACTTGCTGATGTCCGACCTCCTTAGACCTCGAGAAATATCAATTTCGTATAACGGAGGGAAGGATTGTATGTAAAGAGTTCCATGTTTTAGACGAAGCCGATACAACTTGTAGACCACAAGCAGCATGGCGATCAGGCGCCAAGCCGCCCTACGCTCTTGTCAGGTGCATATGGTTCAGAGGTGGCTAATGTTTCGTGCGCTGCTAAGGTCTTGTTCTTCTTGTCCTGATCCTCGCCTGCCTCGCGCGCCGAAGCCCGCCGCCGCCTAACAACCAGCCGCCCAAACCCGCCATTGACTGCCCCGATTCCTCTCGTTGTCCTGACACGTTCCAGGCAGTATATATAGTATCTCCACATCCGTTCGCTGAGATAGACGATTTCGTCATCACATCCTCTGCCGAGTACCGATTGGACGTCAACCGTTACGAGTTAGGGATGAAACAAGGACTACAGGAATATCTAGCGGACCGCCCAAATATCAAGGCCATTTTTGTCGGGACGCGGCGGACAGACCCGCACGGCGAGAAGTTGACGTATTTCGACCCTACAGACTCGGGATGGCCGGATTTCATGCGAGTACACCCCGTTATAGATTGGCATTACGGTATGTAGAGCTCGGTCATCGTCATTCTTCTTAGCACCGTCTTTCCACCTCGTCCTTTCCGGAATTCGAGCTAACTTCGAACAGTCGAGATATGGGCGGTTGGTTTGCCGGGTTCTTTACATGGAGGTACAGAGTCGCTGACACGAAAAACAGTTCATTCGGCATTTACAAATCCCATATTGTCCCCTATATGACCGAGTAAGTGGTCGACTACTGGCCCTTGACATGGCAGAGAGTGTTAACGATATGATCAAGGGCTACACGAGCCTTGGCGGCACAGAAGACACCCATCCGAACCCTCATCTAAAGAAGAAAGGCGAGAACGGCACCGGCTTCCTGCCGGCCTATGAGTTGGTCGGTGATAGTGAGGAGCGACTAGGCAGAGACAGTTGACAAGTTTGTACATGTGATCCTTTCTCTAGGAAGCGTATAATATACCACAGCGAGCTTTGGGTGTCCTTAGAATATAGAATACATCGGTTTATCACAAGGGAAATGGTAGATAACTCTCTAGGTTATCTAATAGCATCAGACCAAGTGGGTGCTAATCAATATCAAACATTTTGAAGAATTGTAGAACAATTAACTGGATCACAAGGTTCCTGGCCTGGATCGAAACCTTTCTTGCCATTCCCCATATCGAGTCCTATGGGCTGATAAAGGGCCAAAACACCCGAAGCGCAGTTGTCGGGTCGGTTTTCCCTGTCTCTATTGTGCGTTTCGTGTTGAAAATGAACCACGTCATTTAGCTCTCAACAGCAAATCTCGCGCGTCAACGTGGAGCCAGACCGTATGATGTACAGTACGCGTGCTGCGTTCTGTGTTATTGTTGTGCTGTACTCCCGGTCTTCCGATTTCTGCTAAGATGTGAACCTACCAGGTAGAGAAGGACAAATAATAAACCAAGCTGACCTAGAGGCGAGGAGAGAACCTATAGTGTGTGTACATTCAGGTTGCTGGCTAGAGTGTCGAAGGAGAAGTACACCAGATTTCACGCGTTTCCCCAAACACAGTTCAGAACCACTGTTCGACACGGTGATGATTATCCCTTCCTATTTATGCTTTACCCCAGATGCCACTAGACTAGTCTACTGCATGCAAGCAATTCTACACATGTCCAATAGGTAGCCCATAATCAGGGCAGATATCGAGCTGGGGCTTTGACCAAGATCTCTTGTGTACAGCAGCTTGTCAACGGAGATACGTATACTGTGGTATGTGTGGCGTGTGTTGTAAAGGACAAGCAATAAGACTTTTGCGCCTTGGCAGAATGATGATAATAGCAGGATGAGATCTGGTTTGGCAACCCTAGGTCATCGTAAACTTGCAGAATACCTAACCTAACCGTGTACAGCAGTATAGTCGCAATTTATTAGTAAGATCACATTCTTCCTACAACAAATTGCTTCCCCGAAGCTTCCTTGTTAGCCCGAGAGGTGGTCCTACAGTACGCCAACCACATCGAAGCTAGCTTTTACTGTGACCTCTACTTTTTCTTCCGGCACGAACCTCAGAAAATTATAGGTACAGCGAATTTATAGAGGTCACACCGTACTGTGTGTAAAACTATCACATGGCTGATGGCGGATCACTGATCGTGCTTGCTGCTCCCTACAGCTTAGCTGGTGTCCCTTCCCGCCGTCGACTCTGATTCGTTGTCGCGTCCTCCGTTTCCCAAACTCTAGGTTAGGAGCTTGCGACCAAGTAAGCTTGCTTTTCCCCTTCTCTTCCAGACCTGACCTTAACTCACCTCTTCTCCCTCTCCCTTTCTTTCCCCTTCTAGATCAACTCTACCCTAGCTTGCCCACAACTCGAAACACAACATTTCTCTACTACTTGCACTTACATCAATCCTCCATTTTGGACACTGCCGCTTCGAAATTTTACTGCTTTTCACCTGCTTGCGGCTCCTCTATCCCATAGTCATTATACCTCTACCGCACTGTATTTGAGCTTAAAGTCAGTGTCCTTACGTCATCGACATGGCCGATACCGTCGCCGATAGCATCACCAAAGGTACTTCATCTCTCAATCGTGGTGTTATCTGGGTCGCATGCATATAGTGCATGTTCGCGCATATTGCATTGTTCGCCCCTGGTGCAATTGTGGCTTGCGCATTATGACGAGTTATGAGAGCATCGCACAGCACAGTGCACACTACAGTATGCTAACGCATGGGTACAATCCAGCGCCAGCCGCTACCAACGCGGACGAGAAGGCCCCGTCGGCCACCGAAACGCTCCCCCCTGTCACAAAGGAGCCTGCAGCTACTGCCGATGCTTCCATGGTACCTTCGACGGCCGCTGAGACGAAAGCCGATGCTGCCCTGGTTGCGCCTAGCTCGGGCGCAGCTGCCAAAGACGTGAAGGAAACTGATGACACGGCCCTTGAAGCAGAGAAACCAAAAGACCCTGCCCCTACTCCGGTGCACCAGCCTACGGAGTCAAACGGTACCAGCGCTGAGCAACCCAAGCCAGTTTCGGTCGAGGAGATACGCGACGAGGCTCTTCCGGAGGCAAAGCCATCGGAGCTAGAGAAATCAGAGAAGCCAGCAGAAGTCGCCGTACCCAAGGGTGATGAGCCTACGGAAACAGCTCCTACGACCGATGCCCCAAGCGCCGAGACGCCCGCCGTCGATTCCGCTTCCGCCCCCGCCCCCGCTCCCGCTCCGGCCAAGGACGACGATGCCGTCGTTGGCGAGAAGCGCAAGGCCGAGGAAGCCGCGACTGCAGAACCAGTCAAGGACCAATCCGAAACGGGCAAGGGAGAGGATGAGCCGGCCGAGAAGAAACAAAAGACTAACGGTACCGCTGCTAACGGACCGGGCCGGAAGCCCGGCCGGCCCAAGAAAGAGACGAAGAAGGCGCCTGCACCCGTCGGCAGGACACTCAGGAAGACTCGTAGCCAAGGTGCCGCTGATTTGTAACTGACAACAGGGAACATCCAGTACATTTTTCCATCCACAAGTGGAGAGTACAAAACAGAATAGTCTTCTTTGTCGATAAGGATTCAGGTCCAGGTTTCCGTTTCGGTTTCGGTGTCGGTTTCTCTCATACTACCTACAATTATGCTTACCTTGGAGTTTTTTTCTGGTTATGGAATTGGGGTAGGAGTACGGCACTACGCGGTCTCGTATACCGATCGAAGGTATCTATCTGTTATGCCTAAGTTGGCGGTTTGAGAGAAAAGGGGCTTTGGGTGACGGAGCCGAGATCGCTAAAACGCGGCTGGGAGACAAAGTTAGAAACACCAAGGGAGGCCGTGCAAGGGCTTTCTTTTAACGAACTTGGACCTCCTTGCAAGTTCCTGTGTATATTAGACCTTGAGCATGATGTCTATTACCTAACGATCGCTCTCCTGTCAGGTTTTGTGTTTGGTGATGGAGGTCACTTGTCTTTCGCAGATGGTCCAGAAACCAGGCCTACAATGTTGCGTCCGGCGCTTTAAGGATCGTTGAAACGGGCGAACACTTGACTAACTGACAACTCACTCCGACTATTCTGTATAAATGAACAAAATATGGGGAATATGCACAGTTATATCCAGACCCCATCTGTACACCGTCGGCAGGAAGAGAGACAGGCCTACGTACTTGGTTTTCAGTCCCTTACATCTTACATGTGTGCTTTGAATGGTGGAGTGGCCGGCCCGTATCCGAGTCCCGGCAATATGGGTTGTATTGCGATTGGTTATCAGGGAGTCTAGGGGCTCATGGGGGTGGTTCAATTCGTGTTTGGCTGTTGGTTTGTGAAGGTACGTACATAGAAAGCATGCAACGACATCCCACAGCCCTTATGCGGTACACAAAGAAACTGCTCATTTCCTTGTACAGACTGTCGGTAGTCGATAGCAGCTGCTGCGCAGACACATTCCCGCAAGCTTTCTTGAGCGGCTCGACCTGTCGTCCCTCAAACCAAGCTCTTCACCCCTCCGCAATCAGAAGCCGCTAGAAGCACCAGAATGCCACTCGCTAAGGGGACCACCGTCGTAACGGGTGCGAACGGTGGACTCGGGTCTCCCATCGCTAGGCAGCTCAGCTCGCTTCCGAGATATGCCGGATACCATAACGTGTACGCTGTTCGTGACGCCACTTCGGCAGCTGCTCTCCGCGAGTCGACATCTTCTTCTGAAAACACAACGCATGCTTCTGAAGTGATATCACTCGACCTGACGAACCTCGACAGCGTACGTCGAGTGGCCGAAAGCATCAACAGTCGTGTCGCCAATGGCGATATCCCACCTATCCAAGCACTCGTGTTAAACGCAGGGTTTCAAGACTTCGGCAAACAAGTCTGGACACCTGATGGCTTCGACGTCACATTCAGCGCAAACTACCTAGGTCATTGGCTATTGACACTGCTCTTGCTGAAGAGCATGAATAAAGAGTGCGGTCGTATAGTGGTCATAGGCAGCCAGGCGCATGAGTATAGCATATCCCTACCTCCCTCCTATCTCCATCCATCGTGTGCACATTTAGCTGATGTGAGATGCTCACAATCTTATCAGTCCTCGCGACAAGCGGAACGACAGGACCGGGGCGTTTGCGACCGAGAGAGACAAAACATTGGTGCACGATAAGGAAAGCTTTGAAGCAATCGCCCGAGGGACATGGAGCTCGGCCAAGCAGGACCCCTCGTGGAGAAGCGGTTTCCGCCGCTACGGCGCCTCGAAGCTCTTCCTCGTCATGATGATCCACGAACTGCAGCGCCGCATGGACCACGACCCCGTCCTGAGCCGAGTCTGCGTCCTCGGCGTCGACCCAGGCACCATGAGCACCGGCCTCCAGCGGCGCGCGGCCTGGTTCGTCCGCGTGGTGCTCCTCCAGATCGTATATCCCATCATCGCCTTCCTGTTCTCCAGTGACATTGTCAAGAGCACCCACAAGGCCGCCTCTCAGGTCCTGGCGGCTGCGTTTGACGCGGGGCCGCCGGTGGGCGAGTTCCCCAAAGCTGGATATTTCTCCGACGGCAAGCCGTGTGAGACTAGCGAAGAGTCGAGAGACCTTCACACGCGAAATTTGGTGGGGGAAGGGAGCGTGGAGTACGCGCATCTTCAACCGGGCGAAACTATCCTGAAGGACTGGCAATGAAGAGAAGTAAAATTGGTGATTCAACAGGTAGGAAGTGGGAGGTGGTCTGTTCTTAACGCCAAGCCATGGTGTGAAATAGGTCTGTGTCACCACTTTGAAGTAATGGCACAACCTCAATTCTGGCTTAAAGGTTTGATGTTTACACCGCTGTATAGGTAACTCAATGCATAACCTTTCTATGTACGTGCATGCTTTTGCGACCGTAAGGTGTTGAGTAATACAGGAAAAAGTCGAAAAGTGCGGGGCGTTTCTAGCCTCCTGATTGGCTTTTTAAAGTGCGCTAAAGTTGATGAAATAGAGAAGACTTGATCTTGCTCCGAGGTCAACTATCGAAGAGACGATACCCCTGAATCATTCAGCCCACTGCACGAGGGCCAAGACATTGGCTGTGGCCGATACCCGATCTCTTGGATCTTGGAGGTCTAGCCACCGAGTACTAGTGACGGGAAGTGTAAGCTCGGGCCTATCTTGCTCCACTTCAAGGAGGTATTCGTCGGTTATCACGAAATGCAAGAAGCGCAGGTAGTGAGAGGACGCAGCGATGACAAAGACACTATAAAATGACAGATGCATTAGTTGGGACCCCTACACAGCACCCTGTCGGCTACGGTTACACCAAATCATCAACCAGGTGTGTACTCACTTCGGATTTCGATTGCCGAGCTCTTGTCGAGTGAGACGCCCGGCCAAGGCCTCGGCCGTCATCTGACCAAGCCAGGCATCTGAAATGACTGGTCGCCCTTCGTGAAATTGCTGAAATAGTTTCTTGGCCTCTAAGATGGTGTAATAGCAATTACGAGGATGCAGGGTATACCCCTCGCCGCTCTGGAGGGGTTCGCGCAAGCGTAGGCCGCCATCGTCTTCGGCTTGGATACACCATCCACCTCGAGTACGGACTCTGGCGAACTGGGCGACGCGGCATTCCAATCTGTTCTCTAGATCAAGCTGTACGTACGGAACCGCGTAGAGTATGTGGCGAAGGAGCAGACGACGAGGTGTTGCGTCTCAAGCTCGCGACCCTTGGCCGGATCCAACGTAAAGATCACTTCGCCCCCAAATCCATTTCGCATATGGTGACGACCACTATAAACGTTACGTACACAACTGGTGCGGACGTTTGTGATTGGTTACCTTGTAGGGAACTGTTGCATCACACGACAATTTTCGCTTTAGCTGCCCAAAGTAGTGATCCGGATGCATGGTGGTAGCACGAATGGACAAGGCAGCTAACAGACGACAGCCAAAGGTACCTTGGGGCTCGTATGGTATACGAACGTAAGCTACTTTGACGAGTGCTGAGGGGATGGTATCGGGACCCAATGAAGCTGTGGGAGCCTGGTTGGGGTGTCGGAAGCGCTCGAGGATATCCTGAGACACGTGTGCCGTATAGACACGCATATAGTGGGAATCGTCGTGTCTGGTGAAGAGCAGTTGAACCTGAGTGCAGCACATCAGTCTCTTTGCGACCGGCAAAAGCTGTGATAGATTTAACAACCACTTACCCTCACTGGCGATTTGGCTGTCGAGGGGCTGCACGATTGGGATATGGCAATCAAGGCAGCAGCAATGCATGGCTCGTATGGTGGGTGACGAATAATGCCCGCAGGTAGGAAGTAAATAGATAATGGCCCGAGGCGGGATCTGTATAAAAGCGGCAGTCGATACTGGCGCTGCCCAACGGCCAGCCTCATGATGCATTCGTCTAAGTAAGAGAACGAGACTGCGTCGACGGCAACCCTTGCCCCGTCGACAACAAGGCTGTCTTCATGTACGGGTACTTGGTACCAGTTTCGGAAAAACAGTATCGCGTCCAAGGCTTTGACTTGGGCGTAGACGGTGTATGCGTTGGTCAACGCTAGAATTTTGCGCTCGAGAATGTCTTTTTCCTTTATGGGGATTAACGCTCGGAGGAGAGGCTGGCTTCCATCCTGGTATGTGTCTTCCGCACTAACATCTTCCCGGAAATGGACGCACAAGGCCTGGAGGTGCGCCTGGGTCCATTTCTGAGGTAGCTGCCAGAGCGACTTGTTGTGACCGACTACGGTATTGAGGGAGTGACGCCAGAGGTCAAGGTCTGGCCATTTGTTGCTGTTGGGTCCGCGGTCTGGTCAATGATGTCTCCGTCGGACTCGGTATGGGGGGATGTAGTCGCCATATGGGCGATGTTTTCTACCAGCGTTTGTATCGTTTGCATGGGTTATGTTGCGGAATAGTGTGCTCCTTTGATGCAGATTTGAGGTCGGAGTTGAGATGGACGTGTGAACCTAGACACGAGAACCGTGACAACCAACATTACATGTTGAGGTTAGCAATGCAAGGATCCGCTAATTGCCTAGTTTGGCTACCTACGTACATGTACCTAGTTAGCTTAGGTCTGTTTATCTAATAGAATATATGCAAGGACAAGGTACTAGTCTACTAGTTAGTTACCAAGTATTTGTGTCACGGACTCACGGCAGGCACAATGGAAGAATCAAAACATTCTAATGTATCTATTGACCTAACAATACTCGACAGAGAGAGAAGAGAAGTTTAAAGCAAGCTGCTAACGCCGAGATCTCTAATGAAGTCCTATCCAGAAGCTCAGGCTATCATGGATCCCTGCTCTCGACATGGGGCGGCTGTTACATTACCCCCTTCTCAGTGCTGAAGCAACCTCGCGAGGCGTGCTAGAGGCGCTTATGTCTCCTCGTCTTCCTGTAGCCCTTCGAAACTGCCGCGTTATCATCCTTATGGGCTACAACTTCTCGATCTTCCTCGGCAGCTCTCAACCATTCCTCTAAGCGTGCCGGCGGTCCTGGTATTTCGGGATATTTTGCATGAAACTGTTGCAACGCCTTCGGTGCGTCTTTGAACCCTTTAGCTAGGTACCAGTCATTGTCCGTATCGTGCCCGGTCCACTGGGCCGCCTGTTGTCTCTAAACTGTGAAAAATGTCTCCTAGGGCTCTGCCTAAGATCCCTGGATATTGTGTTGCCGGCGCTAGCAGCAGGGATAGCAAGCCAGCTAGCAGTGTACTACTCGATATGGTTAGAATATGTATTAAAAGTTTTGTTTTACATCCAGTTACAAATCCCCGAGATGTATACTGCATATCAACCTACACAGTACACTGCCGAGATGCCTTGTTTGTTGATAGACGGTCTGTCTATTTTGTACTTCATTGCAGGGAATAATACAGCGCAGGTACGCAGGTAGTTCTCGTTACCTACAACCAGTTATGTTTGCTAGAAGACAGGGATGCTGTTTGTGTTGTCCTCAGATACCTCCCTTTGTACAAAGTCACAAATGCTCTAGGATGTCACAGAGAAAAACCCTCACGTGTCCTTGGTTCGATATATGGAACATTGCCCTTGTCGCGCAAACAAACTAAAAAGATAAATGTCAATAACTTCTGATGTATCTATAATAATTCCCCAGTTACAAGTAAGCAAGATGCAAAAGCCAGTGAAATTTTCGCCGGACCAATGATCTGTTACAGTGGGTACGGGTCTATCTGGATTCTACGACTCCCTCCTCTAACCAAAATAACCTAACATTCCAAATAAATTCCTGCCCAGAGTCTGATGTACTCACTTACACAGTATTAGGACTAACCTCGAGTAGTAGGTACTTACATACTCAAGGTTACGGGATACTGCTGTAAACTCCTTTAAAGGTAAGTTCTAAAGGGATCAAGAAGCCTGTTGTGTTTTCTGTCTCTGTTCCCAGGGCAGTCCCTCCTTGATTTCCAAAGCAAGACAATTTTCCAGCCTCAGAGTAGTACTATATGTACCCTACCTTTATGTACCTAGTTAGCGATTGGTAGGTACATACATGTAGCCACTACCTAAGTAGGTACCTCGACTCTTATGTACCTACATACATCTTTACATGTATCTCCTGGCTCATTCACATGGCCTAAACCCAGACCTTCGTTCAATCCCTTTGTCCTGCATGCTTCGTCCACTCGTTTCCTGCTCCCGGTAGACCAGATTATTGTCTTGACTACTACGCAGTCCCGATTTGATGTTGTTAATTTCGCCCGTCGCCCCTGCCCCCTTTCACCTTAATTCCATCATTAACAACCACGCTCTTTTTCCACCCACGTTGTCTCCCTAAACTCTAACTCCCCAGCTCCCGCTCATCCGCGTGCTTCCGTCCAGTGATCGCCTTCCGTCCAACGATCGTCATACGTTCCTCACTGGACCCCTATGCTCCCCGGGCGGCGCATCCCGAGCATTTTCGACCCGCCGTCGATAGCCTGCCTTCCGAATGAGCCCATTGACGCTTAGCTCCCTAGCTCTCTAAGATCCGGCGTCTCTACCGCAGCCAGCCCATCGGACATCCGGCGTTGATAGCGGTGTAGCCTGGTCGTTCTGGATACATGCCCCGTCATACCTTGGAAGGCCACCGGAACATACACTCTTTCCAAGCCCGATCGACCCGACCCGAATATCACCACTTTCACCTGTCCGGTATTACTTAATCCATGGGTTGTTTGGCTGAGTACATCGTATCATAAAGGCGGAGCGTAGTCGTTATCTACGCACTTCAAGTCAATCGGCCAGCAGGCCTCTTCAAAGTGGTATCGCACTCGACGGCTGCTCTGCAGGAGCATCTGTTCTACCATGGATGTTTGGTTGTTGCAGAATGTTAGCCGACTGGTCTCAAGGGATGGTGGGAAGACACCCGCCCAAGAGCTCCTCGAACTGCTGCAGAACCCATTCAAACAACCAGTAAGGACGACTTCGTACTAGATGCTCCAATCCCACCGCTTACAAACCTATAGTTGACAGATGCCTCGATTTGGTCCGCTCTTGGTACATCGGTGGGATTCACTGCCGCCACCGCCCTGATTTTCTCGTTCCTTCGACCTTACAACTCGGTTGTTTATGCGCCCAAGTTGAAACATGCCGACGAGAAACGTGCGCCTCCTCCCATCGGCAAGGGCTTCTTTGCTTGGACCTTCCCGTTATGGAACACTTCCGAAAAAGAGCTTGTGGGATACGCTGGAATGGATGCTGCCATCTTTATCAGATTCACCAAGATGTGCCGGAATATCTTCCTCGCCATCTCGTTGCTTGGTAGCGCAGTGCTCTTACCTATCTACTGGACCAAAAACGACAAGAGCCCCGATCCTCATTCGGAAGATGATAAGTGGTTTATCAGACTGACTCTTGTTAACGTCCACGGCGAGCCGCTTTGGGCACTCGTCGTGCTTGGGTACATCTTCAATATTGTCATCTGTGCATTTCTGTGGTGGAATTATCGACGAGTGCTTCAACTCCGGCGCATCTACTTCGAGAGCGATGAGTACCAGCACAGTCTGTCTGCACGGACGCTCATGGTAAGCAGCAGTTGTCCAAGTGATGGCGGGGGGCAGCGACTGACAGGTGGAATAGCTGAACGACATTCCAAAAAACATGTGTTCGGATGAAGGCATTGCTAGAATTATCGACAGTAAGGCGCCTCAGTCTTCCTTCTCGCGGACTGTCGTCGCCCGGAATGTCAAGGATATCCCGAGCCTCATCGAACAGCATGACCGTACGGTTCGAAAACTCGAGAAGGTTCTCGCCAGGTATCTCAAAGATCCTCACAACCTGCCTTCTGCACGCCCCATGTGTTACCCCTCGAAGAAGGATCCGTCCTACAGTACATATCCGAAAGGGCAGAAGATTGATGCGATCGACTACCTGACGCAACGCATCAGGGAGCTTGAGTTGGAGGTAAAGGAAGTGCGTAACAGTCTCGACAAGCGCAACACGTTGCCCTACGGGTTTGCCAGTTATGACGATATCTCGGAAGCCCATGCGATTGCCTTCGCCTTGCGCAAGACGAAAGTCCACGGTGTAACCGTCGTACTGGCGCCGAAGCCCAATGATATCATATGGGATAACATGCCGCTTAGTCCGGCAACCCGAAGTTGGCGCCGGCTTCTTATCAATTTCTGGATCCTTGTTTTGACGTTCCTCTGGATTGTACCGAATGCGTTGATTGCCATATTCGTGGCCAACTTGTATAACTTGGGCCTTGTCTGGAAAGCTTTTCAAACCCAACTGGTGGTTAACAAGACTTTCTGGTCGGTTGTCCAGGGTGTGGCTTCTCCAGCTATCACGTCTCTGGTGTTCCTTATACTCCCGATCATCTTCCGTCGTCTCTCTATCAGAGCTGGTGACCGTACGAAGACCGGACGTGACCGCCATGTTACGGCCAAGCTATACGCCTTCTTTGTCTTCAACAACCTCATCGTGTTCTCCCTGTTCAGCACTGTCTGGAGTTTCGTCGTCACGGTTGTGAACGACGCCTCGAAGGGGAAAGATGCCGGTACCGCAATCGTTAACAGTCAGTTCTTCAAGGCTCTGTTTGTGTCCCTGTGCCGCATATCGTCCTTTTGGGTAACCTGGCTACTTCAAAGAAACCTTGGTGCTGCGGTGGACTTGGCCCAGTTCTGGCCAATGATCTACAGCTTTTGCATGCGCAAGTTCTCGAGCCCTACCCCCCGAGAGATGATTGAGCTGACGGCGCCGCCCACCTTCGATTATGCGAGCTATTACAACTACTTCCTGTTTTATTCGACGGTGGCGCTGTGCTTTGGAGGTCTCCAACCCCTGGTTTTCCCAGCCGCGGCGCTCTATTTCTCCATCGATGTCTGGCTAAAGAAATACCTGCTGCTCTACATCTTTGTCACCAAGAACGAGTCTGGCGGAATGTTCTGGCGTACGGTTTTCAACCGGTTCGTGTTTGGCACAGTGCTCTCGAACCTCGTCATCTTCTTAGCCATCTTCGAGCAAGGCGAGGCCGATCATATGAAGGCGTATGCGACGGTCCCTCTACCGTTCATCATGGTCATCTTCAAGATATACTGCGCTCGAAAATTTGACCAAAAGATCCATTTCTACTCGACTCATGCACTCAATAAGGATGCAGAAACGGGAGCTCTCAAGGACCCCTTGCGATCGAGCAACCTGGCCGCACGATTCGGACATCCTGCCCTTTACAGGAATCTCATCACCCCCATGGTGCACGCCAATGCGCAAAACATTCTGGCATCGATATACAGGGGACGGCTATCTGATGGACGTGCTGCCGACTCGGGCGACACCATGTCTACTTCTGGGTACTCGGATTCCTACGCCATGAAGTCTATGAATTCCAAAAAGCCGGGCAAGATGGCGACAATCCCAGGGTTCGAACTCGTTCCCGAATCACGCCTTGATTTCGAGTATTACAAGAACAGGTCCGAGTTCGCTGCCGAGCATGGCGCGGGCGACATTTTCGGACGCTCCAACGATATCATCCGACCTGGCACACCCGGCAGTATGTGGGATGGTAGCGAACAGGCTTCGCGGTCGCAGAGTCCAACGAGACCGCCAGTCCCCCGTATGCCCAGCCCTGGTCCCAGTCGCATCCTCTCTCCAGTGTCGGAATCGGGTGGAATGGCGTACCCGACGGGTTATTCACGGCCCATGGGCAGCCCCTATTCGCCTCCGGTTGACATGAGTGGCGCGCGGACCCCGTTCTATGCACAAGGAAATGATAGTAATTCCGATCTAGTGGGGAATGCGGCGCCAATGCCAATGGCTCCAGCGCATGGGTTTAGAGAACACAGCGTGGAGCGTGTAGGGCGGGGGCCGGGAGGTGCCGGCATGCTGGGAGGTGGGCCGAACGGGTATGGCAACCTACCTCAAGACGAGGATGTTGCGACGCCCGAGCACGATCCCATGCAGTACAACTATTTCCGAGAGGCGCGCAGACCAAGACGCGACAACTCGGGGGCATGGTGATGATGTCCTGCCCTCGGTACCGCTCGCACATGTACATAAAGGTCGGGATGCGTGTCTGAAATGCATATTGCCTTGGGCCGGCGGGCGGCTCCGGTGTTTTGGCGTTGGGGATTTTAAATCGCCTGTCACGTTTAGACAGGACATGACCATGTTCCAATCTGGAGAGGAAAAGTCGATTGCATTATAGATGGATGCATGAGCATGGGTGCTCAACCTACGAACGAAGTAGATAAAGCTCTTTAGCGCTGCGTTATAGCGACTGCGATCTTCTTAATACAAGTCTCAGGGGCGAAGATGACTGATCTGTCACCCCTCTTTTCAAGGGACAAACTATCCGTTTTACCTGCTTTGACTTGTGCCAACCTATGTAGCCGAGGACTGAAGCAACCAAGAGAAAAAGAAGTTTTTCCAAATTTTTTTCTATCCAACTTATGTGGAGTAGTTCACTGGGTGGAGGGGTGAGGGAGCGAGTGACAGTCAAGTTTGGGGATACCCTTATACCTAAGTATGTAAGATGTATTTCCCTATTTCTGCCGACCGACCGGCTGACTGACCGACCGACTGACCGATCTACTTGCATTGGTTAAGTACTTAACATTGAAACCCGGGAGCCAATCTCTTCTCACACCCTCACCACGTGCTCAATTGTCCCGAGACCATCTATTCCTGCCTGTTGGTCGCACTTACAAAGTATATCTTTCCGATTTTCCTAGGTTCAATTAGAATAGTTACCTACTTACTTAGGTTGTGCACTATATCCGCCGACCGCTGCCTCTGATTTTCTTTATTTTTAGTTTACAAGAAAAAAAAAGCAGTAAATATGCCTGTGTATCAGACGACAGCAGCAGCAGCAGCAGCAGAAAAAGGAGAGTCCGGGTCGGCTAGGGATGGCGGTCTCAACCTCCGCGTCATGACCTTCAACGTCCGGTACGCGGCGCCAGCCAGCACGCACGAGGAGCCGTGGAGCGTGCGCGGGCCCCTCGTCGTGGAGAGTTTGGCTGATATGTTCTCTACCTCTACAACCAGTCCTGTTGTTCATCACATACCGACGATCATAGGCATGCAAGAGGTCCTGCACGAGCAGATGCTGACCATTTCCGCCGGGCTGAACACTGTCACCAATTCAAAAAAAGAAGAAGAGGAGGAGGAGGAGGAGGAGGAGGAGGAGGAGTGGAAGTACATAGGCACAGGCCGCGACGACGGGCGAGAAAGGGGCGAGTACTGCCCCCTGTGGTACAATGCGTCGGTCCTGCGCCTCGTCGATTCGACGCAGAAGTGGCTCTCGCCCACCACGCCCGACGTGCCCTCGTACTGGCCCGGGGCAGGCAGCAGGCGATACGTTGTCGTCGGGGTGTTTGAAGTCATCAAGGACGGCGCTTCTCCCAAGACAGGGAAGAAGAGATGCAAGAGATTCATAGCGGCGAACACGCACCTCGACAACGCCTCGTCCGAGGCGCGATCCGCGGGCGTCAGGATCGCGCTCCGGGTTATAAGGGATATGCAAGAGAAACACGCACACGGACACGGACCGGCCCCGCTGCTGCTGCCCGTGGTGCTGACGGGCGATTTCAATTCCCAGCCGGGAGACGATGCGTACGAACAGATGGTCAGAGACGGCTATCTGGGAGACTTGTACACCCTCGTGGATAAAGAGAGGACGTTCGGCCCGTACGAGACGTACACGGGGTTCAACCCCAAGAAGATGCCCAAAGTGAGCCGGAGGATCGACTTCATTTGGATCGGGCCCGGATCCGAAAGGGGGAAGGGGAAGGAAAGGGGAAAGAGTGAAGAGACGCCAGGCTGGGATGTGCAGAGGTACGAGGTCGTGGATAACGTTGTCAATGGGGTCTTTATGAGTGATCATCGTCCAGTTGTTGGGGATATCTCGTTTCGAATGTAAAGGCTAGGTTAACTAACCTACCTCGTTATGCACATAACATACATGAACTCGATTCTGGGATGGCTAAACCAACCTCAGGACCATGATGATCTCGAGCAAGCAAGCAAGTAAGCAAGCAAGCGTGGAAGTCTCAAAAGGATTTCCATTTGATTTGTATAAAACATTGTTTACTTCATCTCATTCAACTTCGTTTATGGCAACTCCTAACCCCTTCCTTTCCCTTCCCTTCCTGTCATGGCAAAAAATACATGGGCGCGCGCTTTGGTCCGATCATAAACCTATCTAGTAGTACAAAGTATTCCACGGCAGATCTTGCTCGTTATCTTCTGTGGAAACACGCTCCCGTCAGTCAGAGGCGAAAGAACCTCGGGAATAGCAAAAGAAAAAAA
The DNA here is from genome assembly GCA_022385605.1 of Xylariaceae sp. FL0594. NCBI lineage: Eukaryota > Fungi > Ascomycota > Sordariomycetes > Xylariales > Xylariaceae > Xylariaceae sp. FL0594. The sequence continues at coordinate 243,757 of MU280800.1, forward strand.
CAGCTGGTAGACTAGAAGACAGCGAGCGGGTTTTCTAGTTGCTGCGACCCTTGGTGCCTCCGAGGGTATTCTGGACCGAGCCGCCGATGCTGCCTTCCGTGGTGAACTGCTTGCCGATGACGCCCTCCTTGTCCAGGGGTCCGCCGATCGCCTGCGCGGCGCCGCCGAGAGCTCCCTTCTCTGCTTGCGGGGAAAGAAAGAAAGATGTTTGTTAGCCCTCAGCCTCGCTTTTGTTTTCTGCTATTTGTGTTGGGTGAAAGGAAAACAAGGGAAGTTAAGTCCCTTACCGGTGAACTGCTTTCCGATCGCGCCGTTCTCGTCAAAGACTTTGGCCCTGTCGCCGCCGAGGCCTGCGTTGGCGGGCGTCGTTGTCGCCGAGGCCATGCCGGTCTGTGTCTTGGAGCCGGTGTTGGAGCTGTTGTGGGAAGACATCTTGAAAAGGTTGTGTTGTGGGCTTGTTGTGTGTTTGTATTTGGGCAGTCAGTTACTGGTCGTGAGATGAGACTTTGCAGATAGGTTGTGGTGGTTTTTTGCTTTAGGTATTAGTTATTTCACAGTCTACGTTTCATGAAGAAAGTGTATCATTCAGTTGTATAAATACTGTCGTGTAAACTACATAACTACCTGTATTGGTCTGTAAACCGCCTTCGTCTTGTTTGTTATGCAGCGCATCGATGAGGTCATGATTCGTCATTTACTGCGTTAGATGGATGATGGATGATATGGTCATTGTCATTGTCATTGATACCGCCTGGAAGGGTCCGACTCTGACCCCTCCATGCCCCACCTTGGTGACACGAAAACAACCAGGAACATGAGGTAAAGTACCTACATGTACCCCACAGTATCACTCTAAGGTAGTTCAATGTTGGCATCTATTAGGCAGGTACGCTAAAGGAGGTATCTCCGCGAGCTGAAGAATGATGGTTTCATGGAATAAGACTTCATGAAGTTCTTTCCCTAACATGTTTCGCTCTTTGATTAGGAGTATGTGCCCTGCCCCGCCCCTTCCTTGATTACCTACATCAGTTCTGTTCCCAATGTTGCATACCGTACGATTGTACATACATGTAGTTGTCACAGTGCCTTTAAGGTACCCTATCATCCTGCCTGTCTGTTAGTCACGTGCCCAGTGATGTCGAGTGGTTCAAACGTCACTGGATGGCCATCGACAACAGTATTCACATGCAGAAGTCTAGAAAACAAGCAAATGCAGAGCTGCAGGCATCTAGTTGCAGATTCAAGCATGGTTGATTACACTACGCCAGGTCACGCCATCCCGTTGCTAGCATAAGAAACCCTCTCAGGTAGTAAGGACGCCATGTCCTGCCTGCTGAATCAAAGAATGTCCTGAATGCAAATCCCGTAGACAACACCTCGTGCCCTTGAAGCTCCAGATCGATAAGGACGAAAAATAGAATCAGGCTCGCGAGAAGAGTGGAATGTCGCCATACTTGATACCTTGGATGCTCTGAGAATAGCCCGGAAGGGGATTCATTAACATCAAGGAGACTTTTGATGGCTGTTTTATGCTGTACGCTGCCGGCGGGTCGTCAGAACAGAGGTGGTTTGCCTGCTGTCTGGGGCTGAAGGATGGGCCTGCAGATGAAGGAAGGAGAAAGGGAAGGAGGATAGAGTAGGTAGGTGGTTTGGGGATACATTTTCAGTGTTGGTTACAAAGAGTAAAGCAGGACGCGGATCGGGGGAGAGAGATGGATGGAGAAGGAGAGAGACAAAGGAAAACATGAGAGATAAGAATATAAGAATATACAAAAAAAAATTTTTTTTCCAAAAAATAATATCCAAAAATTAGTAGGAAGATCAAAGGGTGAAGTACAAGACAAAAAGGAAAAGGACAGTGGAGGGATGGTGATAATGAAACAGGAGGTAGCGTAAAGATACAGAGGTACAGGTCGGTGATGGTGGTATGGGAGAAGATGGTTACAATGAAGTTGGACAGTCATGTGTGAAGCACAAGGATACAAGAGAAGAGGTGGTAGGATGAGGAAGTGAGGAATGATATGCCAGGTTGGCAATACCAGGTAAGGTAGGGTGCACCACATGAAAGTGGTGGAAGAGTTGAGGACTAGAAAATGTTCCTTGGGAAAGGATGGAGAAGAGGAAGTGGCAGGCAGGTTTGGGAACGGTCCTTTTATATTTTCCAATGGGATGATTCTGTCGGGCGGTGTGGGTGTTCCAGCACACATTTTGACGCGCCCGGCGCGCGTCTACGCGCGTACTTAAAGACTGTCGAGGGAGTGATCGTTTATTGCGTTAGAAGCAGTTGCCTGTGGAATAACAAGCAACCACGTGGGTACGTACCCAAGCTTCAGATCAGTGTCTAGGAACATTCGACAGCTTAATTACATACTATGAAGACATAAGGGCAAAATGTCATTGACCAACCTAGCTCTGATAATCATAATCATGGGCAGATTGAGCCATGCCTACATACTTGCATGCTGCACATGTACCTCCCCTAACGAGACATACCCGCGACCCCGTATTGGCACTTAGATAACTATGATCTCGCATTATCTAACTTCACGATTTGAGGTAGGATACTTGTAGGGAAATGACCAGGTTTATTCTTCTTGATATTATCAAGGATCATAGCAAGGCAATGTTAAAGAAGCCCTGCATGACGAAGGCATGCCCAAAGATCTCCCGCCAGTGTCTCTCCCCTGAGCCGAGGCCCCGCGAGAAGATTTGACTAGACCAAGAGAGAGAGAAAAACAGGCGGAATTAGGACAGAATCGATGTGTAGCAGAGCGTAGTGAGGGCGAAATAGGCCGGTGTTGACACAGGCATAACACATCGCATACACTTGAACAAAATTGGATGAAATGTGAATCTCTCAGGCCACGCTATGGGAAGCATGCAACCCACCGCTTTTCCACTTCCTGTGGTTTTGTGTCATGTCTCGTAACTTTTCATAATCATGGTCGTCGTTCATCATTACTCCCCGTCATTAAGGTATCTTTGTCATCATCATCATCATCGTCATCATTATCATCATCGTCATCGTCATGGTTGCTGTTGTATGTCGGTCGGCATGTAGTTAAGGGTGACGCTACGCACGCACCTGCTCTACCAACGGCGAGTCCAGTGAGGAAGTGCTTTGTTGGATAGATCTCTCGATGCCTAATCCCCATGAGGGGTGGAGTCGTCGTCTTCGTAGTCGTCGCTCGCCTCGTCGACCGACGGTGCCGGGATCGGGGCCGGGTCCGGAAAGAAGAGCCATCTGAACTCGGCCGCTTTGGTCCTGTTCGGGAACACGATCTCGAAGGCGCCGGATCTCCGCTTGTAATACTTGTTTGGCTGAAATTTCTCGGAAAAGGAGTACACCTGGATGTGGCGTAGCCCGATCCGGCGGCCCCTGAGAATGACCCAAGCCTCGTAGAAGACGGGGGGTACTTCGTATAAAGCCCACGTTAGTAAGCGTACGGCGATCGGGATACGAAAGCGAGAGCGAGGATATTGTACGGATGCCAAGTCAAGGTGGGAAGGGGCAGCATACTGAAGGCTGTCCAGATAGGGCGCCTTATAGAGTCCGTGACGTGAAGGCGATATCCTTGGGTGTCCTTATCTTGCACGACAACCAAGAAATAGTCGTCAGTCTCGTCAGTCTTATCGTGTATAATGCGACTGCGAGATTGAGAGACCATATGTAAGCCGTGAACAGAGTTGGAGTATGGAGAGACACAAAATATCGCCCTGTGCCATGCCATGCACTTACGAATGGAATATCCTCTTCTCCCTCTGTAATGTGAGTTCGTCCGGGTCGCAATCGGGGCCCATGTAGGTTGCTTTTAGACTAGCGAAGGTGCAATGGAAAAGGACGAGCTCTAGGGCCGCCCGTCAGTATCGGTCGTAAGAACGACAGCCAGAGTAACCTTAGTTGAGTGCAATGAGTGCAATCAATACATAGTACATACCCTCCCAAGTCGGGAACGAGAGCATTGCCCATTCGCCGGAAGGAATTAGAAGCCTGAGAGTAAGAACTGATGGTGATTCCCTTGAAATTCTGAGCTTCCTTATCGACTTGATGTCGACCCAGTGATCGACAGTACCGTCATGGCGCAGACGGATGAGGACGTAGGGCTGTTGGTCGAAATGGCGTAGGAACACCAATATGCAGATCTTTTCATTATCAAAGGTCCTGCAAGAGCATCTCTGTTAGCTCCGGGGGGACCGAGGAATGAGATAAAGGCTTGCCTCTTAATCAAGAACTTGTAGTCGCCACGGATCGGTTCCAGATGACGGACCATCTCCAAATTCCCACTCGCGCGAGAACTGTCCAAGGTCAGTTTCCTGCCGCCACATACGTTCGGTACCCCACGGGATCGATAGACTAACAGGCCGCGCTTTTTAAATTCCCTGCGACATGGCGGTGGCCGGGCGAATATGGCCTCAGCCCAGTGGAAATGCTGTGCGTTCCAAAGTCAGCGGAGAGCTGGTTGCAGCTGGCTGGATGCAAAAGAGATCAACTGACGGCTTGTTGTTGCCAGAAGCCAAGGACACTATCGCGCCTGGCCATGCCTGTCCGAATGGGACTGGGAGGGTCTACGGAAGGGGGTTCAGCAGTGTGTCACGCGAACGGAAAGACCGAAACTCGACGAACCTATGCCTCTGGCCTCCCGTAACCGTAGGATCCGGTCTCGTAATGTTTCCATAGCATTGACATCAAAGTTTGGGTCTCTATTCGTGGGGCAAAGAGGTAAGACTCGGTCTCTATCTCCTTGTCACGGAGAACATACCTCATCAACATCGAGACCAGGAGCTCGAGGAACTGGTTGTACAGGATGAACCTGGCGGGCAAGGAAGTCCCTCGTAGCTCGTTGCTCATCTCGTGGTACATGGCCCTCCAGCGATGCTCCTTGTCTCTGGTCCTATCCTCGTAGTAGCGCATGATGTCCCTCAGAGAGCGACACAGACATGGCAGGATGACATTGAGATAGTCTATCAAGACCGGCAGCTGGAACATGTGGATCTGTGACCTGTCGGCGATATCCCGCAGCAGTATGCTCGTACGCTGCAGCGAGTCGATGAGAGCGGAGAGATGGGGATGGAAGTGTTCAGACAGGGCATTGCGTAGCCCGGCAAGACAGATTGACACCTGGCTGGCGCGCTCAGCCTCGTAACAGCAGCCAGCGATCAGGCGCGGCCCAAACTCCAGGATGCCCTGCCCTCGGGGAGCGCCCCTGGGGCGGACAGCAGTCGTAGTCCAGGTATCGACCATTGGCGTAAGATAAGGTGGAGCGGGTAAGGCGTCGTCACATCATGCTGTCATGGTGGCATGTAGCCGATGGCGCCTCTCTTCAGGGAATCCCATTCGAATCTTCGTATGAGCTGGAAGGAAGTGGTGGACCGTAAAAAGGAAACAGGAGCAGGAGCAGGAGCAGGAGCACACACTACTTTGTCAGTACGAACGAGGGACAGAGGGGCTATAAGAGCGATACGGAAGTGCCCAGCCGGGGGCTCCACAGAGGGCCGTCAAGGTGGCCGTGTGGGGGAGAGCGCTGAAGTGCCCTATGGACTAGACTACTTGGTACAGCAGGAGAAAGGCAGACAATGGGGAAAGGGGACGGAGAGGTGGGGGAGGGGAGGAAAGAAGCCAAGAGAGCCTCGACGGCAAGTAATTTGTGACCCGTCTTACGTGGCAGCTCGCTACCGGGGGATGGGCTGCAGCATCATAAACTGCAGTTGGCAGAGAACGATAAGTCGATAAGTCGGACCATGGACGACAGGGTCGGCTTATGGGACCGAGCGTCTTTCGCCGATTTGGGCTTATGGGCATATGGAGACGCAATCATGATTGGACACCTGGAAAACGACGACGAGCTGCCTTGCAGAACGCGTTGCGCTGTGATAATACATGGACGTAAAAAAGAAACAGAGGAGATAGACCAATAAAAGCCCAGGTATGGAGAATATGTGGACGAGTAAACCAGTAATGAGAAATATCGGTAAATAGATAAATTAATTAATGAAGATGCACACTCTTTGTACAAGCGAGGCAGATAGATGGTATACCATATTACCATGAAACTTTGTCTCCGGATAATACCTATACACAGGATCTTATATTAAAGATGAGCTCTTATGGAGGGTTCGAACTACCTAAGTTAGTTTATTCCGCAACAGGCAACCCAGAACTCGATAGAGACAGATCGTAAGTGGAAAATATTCCGTTTCCAACCGCTACCAGTTCGTTAGTTCAGAAGCGCATTGCTGCCGCAGGCGTCCGAGGGATTGAATGGCACGATGCGGGATGAGGGTTGGTGCTATTGGCATTCTGCGCCCCGCCCTTCGCTTCTCTCCATTTTCGAAAGAAAGGGAGCCGTCTCTTCTGCCATTGACTCGCCACCTCGTGGTGCTCTTCCCAGTTTTCGGCATCTCCCAGTACCAGCACTGCCGTGACTTCAACTTGGTTAGGTGCAGGTAAAACAACACGACAAGACCATGGCGACCCTCAGCAATGGCTACTGGTGCGCGTCATCTCGACATACTGACAGACAGCCACGGGTGGGGGTGTCAAGAATATCTTGGGACAGTTAGTAAGCAAGCAGCAGTCGGTACAAGCGAATTTGGTCGCAATATCAGTTCTTCCCTAGAAGGAAACGACGGGCCGCTGGTTGTGTTGTTGCTGGCATTTGGAGATATGTTTGGACCGGGTGGCAACCTGCATATGCACCCAGCCAATGTCTGCTTCTGTAATGACCCCGGGCCTGGGCATGAGAGAGTAACCTCACATCTGGCCGTGGCATGCATAAGTGGATAACTCTGGGTGGTCCTCTAGTTCAGATCACTAATCAAGCATCTTATCAGCGTGGTCTTGACTTGGTGTGGATTGTTCGCATGGAAAGTAGTTGAAATACTAGCTTGAGGCGAGACCATCCTCACGATCCATGAAAAACCATATCTCCTATTGTCACTGGAGGCCTTGCGATTCGCCCTATGACCTATTCATACAAGGGTCCTGTCGCTGTGCGAACGAAGACTCGCTCCCATCCATCTTCAGTTTGAGATGTCCAGGCAGAGCGCATCCTGCCACCGGAGCTTGCGTCCTATTCGAAAGCAAAATGAAGCAGCGTAACCCATTCCTGCCCTTCACAACACCGACCAAACCCAGACTAAACAGACGATAAAAAGGAAACTGTTGCGAGCCCCCAAGTCACTCCTGTCGAGGCTCAGCCGGAAATGACTGTGGGCATGATAGTCATTCATTCCGTCGTCAACTCTTAGGTATCACCCCGTCGGGCAGCGAGCGCTTAGATATCCATATGCCGCTATCGCAGCTACAGCGCCACCATTTCCTAGTCAGACTCGGCCTATGCCATGGTAAGTCGGGCGCCTCGAAGGAGAGAGTTGTGAATAGGAGCCGTCATCCTACCTGGTAGGCTTGTTTCTCGTCCTCGTAACGCTTCTTATCTGCTGCAGCCTTGGCCTCATACGGAGTCCTCTGCTTATCGTTCAGAGCCTTCCAGCGCTCACCGAGGATCTTGCCGACCTGGCCTGTGTCACACAGTTAGAACGAAGGCCCACGCACAAGGCGACGCGGTGGTGGAAGGAGCGTACCGAATGAAATACCGGGGTTCTCTTCACGGACGTTTTCGCGTTGCTCATTGGCGAAGAACATGTATGCAGACAGACCGCGCTTGGGAGCATTGGGATCTGTGATGGGTGAGCCAATTGCTGATTGAATGTGGCCAACAGATTTCACACGCCGAACATACCCTTCTTGGTCTTTCTCTTTTCGACCTTGCCGGCCTTGCCTCGCTTGGTGGTCGCTTCCTTAGGCATGATGATGGCAGTTCACTAACTAGAGAGGAACCAAGAGTCAGCGGTCGTTGGCTGGGCAGTATGATGTAGACTATTGGAACAACTAGTCTGAAACCAGTTGCGAGCTGGCGGCATGCACAGGGTGCAAGAAACCGCCGATGCGACAAAGACAGGATCAGGGTATATGCAATTGCTGCGACGGAAGGTATGTGATAGCGGGGCGTGTGTGTTCGATGGATGGGTCGTTGTCGCATTCGCAATTGAGTTTACCAACGCGTCAAATCCAAGTCTCGAAGCTCGGATTCGGCTATGGGAGGTGCACATGCATACCTTTATGCAAATTGCAGAAAAAAAGACGCGACTTTGCGATGGTGGTGCTGTCGGGGGTTGCGCGTGTCAGTATTTGGGTTGCAATGTGAGATGGTAGAGGTTGACTGCAACCAGAGCGCAAGGCAAGAGGAATGCTGGAGAAGGAAGGGTGTTTGGGAGAAGCTGGAAAACTGCAGTAAATACGATGTTGGAAAAGAAAGGCGTTGAACAGTCAAATGTAATTGAAGTGCGACGTGGTCGATTCAACAAATGTGAAGGGGGTGCGATTGTTGGTTGAGGTGACTTATTGTTTGCAGTGGATGGCCATACTAGGGGAGGTACTCACGATTTGTATGTGTGGGCGCAGAGTGTAAGTGTGGTGCGTATGTGGTGAGGTTGAGTGTGTGGTGCGTTTGTATGGGAGACGATTTGGGTGGGAGATTGTATGAGAGCAGAGAAGAGAGGGAAATTTGTATGGGGGGAGCTCGGCCACCACCTTTTTCTGGCTGCGGGTGATTGTGTGGTGAGAGACAACGTAGGCTGGAGGTGCGTAGGTGTGGTAGGTAGGTACCTCTAGGCAGGTACCTGACTTTGCAGTGGACAAGCACTCCCAACCTGTCTGTTCTGTCTTCCCGGTGCAAGCTGGGGCTTGCGTGAGGTGTGAGGGGAAGATGGGAGGATGGGAAGGGAAGGTGTACTGCTGTACTGCCCGGTTGCTTGTACTGCTGTACCCCCAGCGTGTAAGCGCCCTTCTGCCCCAAAGCTTTGTTTCTTCTCTTGCACCCTTCACGAACCTCACAAGAACATGGAAGCTCTCCCTCGGAAGGTTACAGGTACAGCGGTACAGCAATACAGCAGGTTGAATTGGGTAAAGGCAGGTACCCGCCCCCCTACATGTTATGCATGTCTGTAGCCGGCACACTGTATAAACACTGTGTTTATTTTATCAAACCAAGGAACCTATGTCGGTATAAACTCTTGCTTTATGCTGTGCGTACCACGCTGATACTGCTCACAGCAGCACCGAGTAGTAGACCAGACAAATTACCACAGTGTTAATAGCCCGTAGTAACCGTGGGTTTGGCTTGACAAGTAGACACCTGCACTTCTCTACAAAAAGGCGTAGACTAAAATTTGATTTTCCTTTAGTGTTTTAGGAATAGAGGCAGTAGGTAGTAGTAGTACATAACAGTACAGTTGTACTGTTATAAACAATCTTGAAGTCTAAACATCTATGCCAAAGTTACTTGCTGTCTTCTAAGGTAAGTAGAAGAATACCTACATATGTGAATATCTAAGTACGTAGCACTCGTTACCTATTTCAAAACCTTGGCATACCTTCTTTATATTGTAGTGTCTTGTCTTAGTACGTAAACTGGCACTACTTGTATTCTTAAACCTAAGATGTAGAGGTTAGACTTAGAGGTATATTAATTCTTTCCTATGCAACGTCTATTTATGTATTGGCATCAAACGCCTTGGTATCTACGTAACTTGCGCTTGGGATATTTCTACGATGTGGGTAGATGGTATCTGTGCCCAGCTTACCAGTACAACAGGTTACAGGTAGATAGATAGGAGGTATATTCCGAGGGCTCACTCTGTACACACACCTGTCATGTCATACTTCATGTTGTAGTGCTATGATAATGTGTTACCTACCTCTGGAAGCTGACTTTACCATTTGGGTAGCCCCAGAGGATGGCCCATGTGCCAATTCTGGCCTCCAATGCGCTTTTGCAGCTGATACAACTTGTTCCAGGTTCCAACCCCAAATACAGCAGCATACCCCTTTTAACATCTGGTGTGTGTTTCTCTGCCTTGTCGCTTGGTGCAACCCCCTTTTACCATAACCTGTCCTTCAAGTTCTTCACACTTCACTCATGCCGCTCAGCCTGCCTGGCCTTGAATGTCTGTTGTTTGCAAGGTAGGTTAACTGTTGTTTGAAAAGCTTTCACACCAAAAAAGCACTATTTCTTCTCTCTCTCCTCTTACCTACATTCCATTTTCTTCCGTACTTGTTTTACGGGTTACATCAGCATCTATACACTACTACAACAACATCCCCAATAATAGCAAGAACGTAGCCAGGCTTGTAATCGTCAAGTATACTCTTGGTGGCCACCATTTTGGGAGTTGGAGAACTTGAAGTTGCTACTGGTCAGAGCAACCTGCATCCACAACCCAGACGGTGAAGGACCTTAAAGAAAGAACGTGTTGGATGGCAAGGAAACTTTGCAATCTGCGCCATGTACTGCTGTACTGCAGGCTGCTGTCTCTGGTTACTGGTCAGGAGAAACCTTAGAAGAGAGTGAAGTCATACGAGGGTGGGCCAGAATGTAAGGTATTTCTAATTACTAATAAGGTTAATACTAAACGTAGCCCCCTGTCCAAGCTTCTTGCTGGGACACACCCTTGGGGAGGGGGATCTCTTGCCCACCTGCCTTCAAGTGCCTTAGGTACCTGCCTTAAAGTTGTACTCCAACCGTCCCATGCTGACTCCTTATAGGCACAAATAGGTGGCACATGGTGCAAGTGGTGCAACACAAATCCGATACACCTGTAGGCCTCCGAATAGTCTGGAATTTCGATGTCCTCTCTTTTGCACACACACATCTACTACCAATTTTGACAGTACAACAGCATATTACAGAGTAATAGCCCCTCACTTATTACAAGCAACTCTACTCAGGCTGCCAGAAATGCCAGGGTGTGGTTGTCTCTCATCCGTTTAGGGGTTAGCAGTGTTTACAGAATGCTAGCGTATCGTTACTTTCACACATAAAGGTTGAGGATAGATGAAAACTGCTATTGTCGGTTTTTTAAGAATCCAAGCAAGAGACCAATAGTTTTAATCATAGCACCTCCGTGGCAGAGCCCTCACTTCACTTGGGTGACCATGGTCTTTGGAGTGTACTCTTGGTTATGTGAGTCGAGCATAGTATACGGTTAGAAGCTGTACCAGGTTTGGCAAGGTGGATATTTGGAGCACAGACAGCAGCAATACGGAGCCTATCTAGGTACTTGTACTTTGAGTGTGATTTGGTTGGAGCTGATGGCGCTAGATACAAACAGGAGAGTTCCAGTCGAACGCGGGGCGGGCCTTGAGAAGAGAAATGCCCTTGCTGTTGTACCAGTTACCTCTCCGGTTGCTGCTGGAAAGTACAAAAGTACTCTACTTAGGGAGTATTTAGGTACCTTGGATGATTGGAGCGCATCACTTTTTACATGGTCTTTTCCTTGAAATCTACGTCACGTGGTGCGCGACGTGACTTAAATTTCAGCTTTTGTCAGCACTTCTTGGCATTAGTTGATTTTGCCTTTTATTTCTCGATAGGCTTTACAGTAACCTAAGTTAAATCATGTTGAGTAGAGCAATACATAGGGCGATGTAGGTTGGTCCTTGGGCAGGCCTCTGACAGTCATTTCTTGCATCTTTTCCCTTGTTCTCTACGTATAAGTCCAACAATATGCCTCTACCTCTATTTCAGACGCCAAAAGTCTGGTGACACCAATATCATGTCTTCTCTCCCATCAACTGGAGCCTTGTTCTCACATCCGGTGTCATCCCACCCACCCTGTTCAGAACTATGACCATAAGCCACCATACCCAACTACCAGCTTTCCCTCAGATTGTCTCTATTGTGCAGCAGCTATATTAGCAAATGGTATTTGAAAAGGACATTTGTAGGTTTGCGATATTTGTACTTGTTTGGTTCAGCTGCTCAACTATCAATGCCTTGCAGCAACACATTCCCGTTACACTCAGGCTGTGTACAGTAGTTATGTACTGCGGGTAACAGGCAAGACTGCTTTTAAAACAGCTCATACCGAAAATGATTAAGTATACTAATCCTGCACAGTCTTGTGTCTGCCTCGTTGCAGCTCAGTTTGAATCATGTGGAGCGCGATCCTGGGCTTGCACAGAGTAACTAGCATCGTGGGTGGACAACTGCTCATTGCTAAAGGTCATCATCCGCGGGATCCAATACCACATCTCTCAACTCTGCATCCGCTGCCCAGTCCACGCCACTGCCTGCGATAATGGCACTCGCCGTGCCTTTGAGCACCCGCCACCTTTGCCTACTACCTTTCACCTCACTCTCCAGCTTGGCGATCTCAACTGCATGTCCGTTCTCGCTCGCGATGACCTCGGACTTTCCCTGATCTGCCTGCCTTGTGAGGCTGAGCAGACGTTCTGCAAGGCCAACATTATCTCGACCCAGGCGTAGGGCCCGACCTTCGACCTCACCCAGCTCTGTCTGCAACGAGTACAGTTCCGTGTTCTGCATTGCAAGCGCACCGGATGTGGAGTCGCGGTCTGTAAGTAAAGGCAGGAGGTCCCTGTTGGCTGTCAGACTTGGTGGACGACAGAGTGCAAACAATAATTGAAGATATCATCGGCTTACCTGTCAATAGGCGAGGCCTTAGTCCCGTGATGGACTGCTTGTAATATGGGGTTCGTTGTCATTACGCTCGAAGCTACTTCATTGCGCAACGTGTACCTGGCAGATGAATCTAAGAGCTCAGTCCGCGCCGTCTGGATATCCCGTCCAGAAGGTAAGTCTGGCCACAGGACATGGAGATTAGGTATTTATCGCCCCTGAAGAAGGTATCGCAGAAATAGGCAGGGGCCTACCTGGGACGTAGTTCTTGCGTGCGTTGAGCAAGGCAATCTCGAGCTGGAGCTTTTGGAGCTTATCATGAAGTTCGAGTACCTGCTTCTCCGCATTCGACAGGACAAGAGTCGCTGGCCCTTCGACACTCTGATTAGCCATTTTCCCTTACCCAGCCCGGCCCATATCTTCTCCTAAGAGTCAATTAGAAACAGCGTGGCCAGTAACCGGACGGCCTCGCCAGCTCTGAGATCTTTCTTGTATGTGTTTTATCACTTGCAACCACCAGTGAGAAAGCACACAAGGTTCCTACCAATGTGGCGGTGCCGAGCTTAGTCATAATGTGGCCTACCTTAAATAGGTAGCAACCTGCACACGGAGCTCAATATCAGAGATGAAATGGTTACTCTGCTTCTGCTCCAGAAACACGTACAGCAGCATATGACGCACTTCTGGTGGATTGTTGACAAGATTAATCTGTCAGTGCGTCTCCTCTTTCTCCGACCAGTTGACGCTTCTTACTCTTGTTGTGCCAGCATTGTCTGTTTAGACATTCATCTCATGTAGGTTAGGGTGCTTCCGATAGGTGCTGAATTACTGTGTAAAGCATGAATACAGCAGTTAGCTAGTGGGCCCTTGGAAGTCGAAAGTACCTGCTAAACCTTAATAGGTTACCTAAGGGTTACCTACATTCCTAGGTTAACCTACTGCATCCTGTGTTCCTCCATATGTATTTCGTAATGTAGGTTCAGATTTCCCAGCTCCTGCACTGCAACCTACATCTTACCTACCTATGTACTTACTTACATAAGTATGTAGCTGACAACTGCTTGAGCTGTTATGGGGTGAATCGCATTTCTAATATCAGGTAGGGCTGTGATAATCTGAATCATAAACCCTTCAAGGGTCAGTCCTTCAATCCACTGTCCTACAAGTTTGGTCTGGTTGGGACATCCGTCTTGGAACAGTATCCTTACGATTAGATAGGTTCCTTCTGGATTGGGCATCGCTATAGCCCAAGCCTATCTCAGGACAAACCGAATGATCTTGCTACCGAACTGCCTTTCCGCCGCCTCCCGGACCCCAACGTCTGACCTTGGACCTGTTTCTCGGTAGCCAAGGGATGGACTACAACCGTGATGGCCACGCAGACGCAGGTGTTAATAGCCCATACGGGGCAGCGGCTGCAGGTCGACAGCTCGCAGTTCGACAGGTCGGTGTCTGGCTGCATCTCATATCGCGACAGAACTGGCGACAGCGATATCAGCTAACTGGACCTTCTACTAGCCTTGACGAATTCAAGACCTGGGTTGCCTCCCAGAGTGACATTCCAGCCCAGAATGTCGTGGCACTCACGTCCCAGGGAAAGACGGTGAGGATCAAGACGATGCAGACAGAGGCGCGTCTACCTACATATGTCTCCACGGTATTTCTTAGTGGTGTTTATGCTAAACGTGCTTCCCTATCTCTAGAGCGAAATATACGTATATGATATTCGAATAACGCAAACCTCCCCCCCGGGCGCCGCCACGTCCCTTGCGTCCGAAGTCCCAATGCCAATAGCCTACCAAGCCACCTCTCCCCCAAACTCGATAGAGGATACATACTCGCTTCGATCATGGCAAGATCTCTTTAAAAGGCGAAGCGACTGGGCACTACATATCGTCCAGGATTGCCAGCGCATGGCCGATACTGCCGAGGACCGATATATGGAGATGGACGTCATGCTGAAGTGCTTGGATGCCGCAGTTGCCAACCTGGATACGGCCTTGAAGCCGATCGAACCCAAGTACGCAGAGTTTAAGAAATGGGCCACGCCTGCGCAAGAGGAGTACAGCAACCTGGCATCGAACTGGGAAAGCTATCTCGAACTGGCCCGTGGCGTTCCTGTATCCCCCATCATGGTGCGCTTCATGACCGGCCAAGATATTCGGAAGCCCCGCCAAGCAACGTTAGAAGACTTGGTAGATCCTGAGCCTACGCGTAAGGCGGGAAAGCTTGCAACGACGGCTTTGCGGAAGTACAACGCCAAAATCGCAGATCTCGACAAGGCAGCCCATAAATTGTTCAGTGGCTGTGATGGGCTCTTTCGTGACTTCGATAAACTTGTTGCACGGTCTGCTATGCAACATGTCAGTGACTGCAGACAGCTTCTCGCCGATATCGAAGCCGTGGCGAACAAAATTGACACGGACTATCAAGCCACGCTGCATTATGTAAACCAAGCACGAGATGTGTCTCAAGCTTCCAAAACCGCCGCCACTCATACCAAGCAGCTTCTGTCCAGTTTGCAGAGCCGGGCTGGGGAGATGGGCGAGTTGCTCCGATATGCGACGCAGGCTAGAAACGAGATTGCGGCGGAGGTCATGGCCTTCATGCGTAACATTGCAGAGATCACAACGCTCCATCACGACGTCAAAACCCAGATGAATCTCATCAATCAGGTCGAGGAAGAGATGACAACTTTTGATTATCTGCGCCTCATCCATCAACTTCCTTTTATGTATGCTTCGTTCATGGTGGAAGCCATAAGACGACGCGAATGGGCGGATAAGATAAAGGCCGACTCATCCACGCTGGTCAACGAAATGGCCCTGTTCCAGGACGAGGAGCAGAAGAGGAGAAGGAAGTGGGAAAAGATGGTTGGCAATACGTACGGGCCGGAGAAAGAGATACATCATGTGCTGGGGCTGGAGATCAACATTCGTGGCGAAGAGGAGGCATGGCCAGTCGTGACCAAGCAAGAACTGGATGATTTCCTGGCCACCATACGTCAGCGGAACGCAGATGCGGCCGTGGTCAGCGATGTTGCCAAACTTGTGGCAGAGCTGAACAATCCGACAAAACAGCAGTACAAACGGTTAAAAGCATTCAAAAATGGCAGCGTGCATGAGGCCGCTCTGGGTCGAAGCGGACTCCTCATAAGAGGGGATGATGATCTGATCCGAAGCTTGCAGGATGACAAGTCGAGAGTTGAGAGCAGGCTGAAGACAGCAGAAAGCCGGGTTCGTCGGTTGGAAGACTTGCTGCACCGACACACGCAGGTATCCCGCCCGTCCACCTTTCCACAGCAGCCCGAGCAGAATTACTCTGCAAGCTCAATCCGGGCTTCTCGCGCGTCGGAAGACCACCGCCGAACATCCGTACCGGAAGCAAACGAAGCATTCCTTCAGCGCATCGCCCAGCTTGAAGCGGAGCTGAATGCGCACAAAGAGCTCTCGGCCACATTGCAGCAGAAGGTCGATGCGCACGCCGAGCACATAGACGAGGCGAATTCGACCAAGCAAGATCTACTCGGTAACATGGAAGCGCTGAAACGAGAATTCATGGAGGAACGGAGGTCTTACGAGGCAGAAATCAAACTGCTCAAAGCACGGCTAGAAGAGACCGAAGATGCCATGGTTCAATCCATGCAAGACGAAATCGATCGCCTCACAAACGAGAAACGAGACAACGATCTGAAGACGCAGGGGCAGGTGGAGTTCTTACGCAACGAAGCGAAGGTGCAACGGGAGCGGAACGTCTCCCTAGAGAGAGAGCTGCGTGAAGCCAACGACACTATCAAGCGCCTAAACCGACAGGCGGAGGCGTCGAAAGAGAACACGGAAACCCATGCTCGTTCGCTTAGGGAGCTTCATGGTCAGCTGTCTCCCGCAGATGCGCCACCGCAGGACTTTGCGGATTTGATGGATGCGGTCGCAACTAAGTCGACAGATGTTCTTTCCAAGTTTCAGTCTTTGGAACAAGACCTGTCCCTGATGAAAGCCGATCTGGACCTAGCCCATGCTACCGTCAGGGAGGTCAAGTCCGAGCTATCATCGACGAAGGAGGATTTGTCTACCGAGCAGCTGACGGCCATACATCTCCGCGAGTTATTAGACATAGAGAAGGCCAGATGTGCTACGCTTGAGGCTGAAGTGAACGATGGGCGGGAGCAGCTCCACCAGCTGAGGACGAAGATGACAGATGGGGAGACGGGATCTGAGACCCTCCGCAAGCAGCTGGAAGCGGAAGAGAAAAGGGTTGCCAGCCTCTCAGAACAGCTGGCATCGCGTCAGTCACAGGTTGGTAGCTTGGAAGAAGAAGCAAGGATGTTCCGGGATAAGCTGCAATCGGCGGAGTCGGCTTTGGAGACCCTGCATGCTAGACTTGAGGCTCGCGATGGCCGCACCAAGGATTTGACTCAGCGGCTTTATACCCAGAACGAAAGGCTCTGCAGGCTCCTGGAGCGCATCAGCTTCTCGATAACACGGACCGACGGGTCTATGATCATTCAGAAGATACCACGCTCCGAGCGGGCGTCGCAGAACCCCAACGACTCGTCCGACCCCGGAACTTCTGTCAGGCGTTCCGTGTCGTCGGCCACGAACCTACTCACCGATAGCGCCGACCTGAAGTTGCTTTACTGGATGAACGCGGAAGATCCTGCGGCAGAAGAAGATCAGTACAGGGCTTTTATGGCAGGGCCGGGCTACTTCGATGTCGATGCCTTTTCCGAGGCCATCTACCGCCGCGTGAAGGAAATCGAGCACACGGCCCGCAAGATGACGCGGGATGCGAGAAGCTATCGGGAGCGTGCGCATGCAACAGCCAAGGAAGCCCACGAGAAGATCGCCTTCAAGCATTTCAAAGAAGGCGACCTAGCCCTTTTCCTCCCCACAAGGAACCAAACTACCGGAGCCTGGGCGGCCTTCAACGTCGGTTGTCCTCACTTCTTTCTTCGCGAGCAGGAAGGCCACCGACTGAGAAGCCGGGAGTGGCTCGTGGCGAGGATCACCCGCATCCAGGAGCGTGTCGTCGACCTCTCCAAAAGCCTGCAACCTGGCAACGTGCCTCCCTCGGAAGGTGAGACGGACTCGGTAACTACGGGCGACGATAACGATAACCCTTTCGACCTCTCGGACGGATTGCGTTGGTGGTTGATAGATGCGCAAGAAGACAAGCCAGGCGCGCCTGCCACACCTGGTCTTGGAAAATCAACAGTCGCGTCTAACAAGGTGGAAGCCGTGGCAGATATGCATTTGCACGGACGTACGGGAAAGCACAAGTCGAAACTCGGGCCAAACGGTGGAATAGAAGGCGTCAGCAGGACCTTGAGCAAAAGCCTCGAAAGCCGGCGTAGCAGCACCGGCTCCAAGAAGGCTCTCCCCTTTGCCGCAGGTGCCACGGCTGCTAAGGGCAGCGCACTTGCGAGCGAAACCAATAGTTTGCGCGCCGCTCCTGCCGATAGCCCAACTGTCGAAACGAGCCCTGGATTTGAGCATAATGCGGCGGGGGCGAACGCTACTCAGCAAGGCAATGGGAAACAGGTGGCGCTTCTGGACAAATCTGACGAGGTGCGCCACGTCGTGGATTCGCTCCTCGGTCCTTGATGGCAGGGTGAGACTGATGACCAATCGCAGGCCAACCAACGACTGCTGAGCCCGGTTCGAACACATCAACAGACTCACCCGCCACAACTCCATCGAGATTCGAGCGATACGCCGAGTAGGAGAAGCATGGTCTGGGATTCCCTTTGGAACCTGGACGTTAGCTACCCAGGCAAATGAATGTGGCGACGAAGCGAGTCTTTTTATCGCCTTATGCCCACACACTATTGGCTCGCTTGCAAATATGCTCTTCAACTTGACGCATTATTTTGCTGCTGGCAAACATGTGGTGTGGCTGCCGTAGTGTCTTTGAGCCCCTTTCAAGGCTCGGATACATTACAATTTACAAGGAATTTGCTTTTGCTAGTTGGAGTCTGGTGTAAAGGATGTTGGGGAAGCAAGTGATATACGTTCTCGCTTGCAGGGCGCCAAGCTGAAGTTGGCGCCCAAAGGACATCGACCTGGCGGAATAGACGCGAGGATCTGGTGCTCGCACAAGCAGGCCTGGCAGTGCTGGGCAATCAATGCCTACTTGGCAGGACTGCTGTGGGCTGGAAAGAGGCGAGGAGGACCTGGGTGATGTGTTACCCCTTGCCTGGGCATATGAATAGCGTTTGACATGAAATTACCTTGAATACTTCAATATCTAATAACAAAAAGACATAATGTAAATACTTAGCTACTTCAAATGTAACCAACCCACGTAGATCGACTGAGGCATCGCATTGCGAGAAATACACATGTTATACATGCCTAGGCTAGAATGAACTGACCAGGCTCCTCCAACACGTAGGTTAGGTTAGGACATTCCATAATACATACAGTTACCCATGTTTCAGAGACTGTCAATCTCTGAACAGCCCCCTGCAAGGCACAGTCGACATGATATCCTGTCCATGGTTTCCTCCTTGCCGTTAGCGTTTTAACAGCTACCTGTCTTGGTAGATGCTCCCTCGAGGAAATATCTGGGGACTTGAAAGTATTACAGTTGTTACATGGGCGGGGCATTACAGCGGCGGTACACCCGTCTCTCCCGGCCACATTCTATTCACAACATCCTTCTCGTCCAGGACGAAAAGATGAGGTCTGGGGACTTCAAGAAGAAGACTCGGCAGCTTCGGTCTGAGAAACCTCTTTCGGCATGTCTTGTTGGGATACGACCTTGACAACGCGCTTCACAGGCTCGCCCTTCTTGCCTTCGACCGTGGCATCGGCGTAGATGAGAACCTCGAAAGAACCGAGACGCTTGATACGATCTGGGCCGTCGTGCTCGGGGTCCAGACCCTGGATCTCCACGGAGTCGGCCTCGAGCGCAACGCGGCTACCCTCTGGAGCCGTGAGCAGCTCCTGCTTGATCTGGGCCACGATGTCGTCTCGCGTGACGGAGCCGAATATAGCCTGTACGGCCGATGCAGCCTTCGGCTTCGCGGGACCGCCCATCGATGTGTTCGCATGGACGGCGAGCGAGGGTGAGCGCGGGACGGCGGGTTCGGGAGCAGGCGTCGGCTGAGCCCTGCGGGGGAAGATGAGGGTTTCGGGAATGATGGCTGACAGAATGCTGAACGCTTCATCGGCCTGTTTCGGAAAAGGTCACTCGTCAGCTCCGTCTCCCTCCTTTCACTGTCACATTATCCAGAGAGTAGGTCATGACCGCCCCCTATCCTACAACAGCTAGGGTGGCACGGAGGAATGGGGGATGGGGCAAAAGGGGAAGGGGGGGGGGGGGGGGGGGGGGGGGGGTGCACCCCACGACGGGCAGGTTATTATTCCACACATACATAACCCAACCCCAAACACCCTACCATGCCTATATTTGTGCCTATCCATAAAAAACGAA
>MU280801.1:0-125672 GCA_022385605.1 Xylariaceae sp. FL0594
CCCCCCCCCCCCCCCCCCCCCCCCCCCCCCCCCCCCCCCCCCCCCCCGCCCCCCCGCCCCCCCCCCCCCCCCCCCCCCCCCGACGCAGGTGGGGGTTACATTAACAACAACCAACAACAACACACAACAGATGACTTTCAGGGCTACTGAGGTATGTTCCAGCCTTCATCCATAATTAACCCAAGTCAAGTCTCTGGTATCGGGGTTGAGACTGTTACCACCTAGGTACACATGTCTCTTTACTCCCTATTTTCCTTTCCACCCTTGAATTTTCCCGTATTCTTCTCTCCTATCCCTCTCTCTCTGGACTTTCGCAGTCCGGTAGAAGTTGGAGATTCTTAAGCGCTTTTCTCCCCCTGTCATCACATAAAAAGATGCAGTTACTACCATGATACTTGGCTCTGCAAAGTCCTGCACATATGCATACACGAGCACTTTATTGACACTACTCGTATTATACACCACATCCCCCCATACACACCAGTGAACACGAGTGTTTCAGGTGTTGTTGTTGTATTGCGCTTGCTTGGTTGTTGGTGAGTGGCGTGTGGCTGAAGTGTGGTCGAATTAAAGTTTATCCGCCATACCCCTTTCTCCCCTTCCACACTAACAAGCATAACACTTTAACCTCGGCTATCCTGTTTACTTTCCCTTGTCTGGTATTTGCGCTTCGGGTTAATGATGTTCAATAACCCCTGCACTGTCTTCTTGCTCCGTGACTGGGTTCCAGATGTCGAAAGGGGGAGAAGGCATGTCCAGTTTCTGAGTTTACCGCAAGAAGCATGTGATGAATAGGGGTAGCATGGACACTCTTGTTTATTGATAGTCCGCACTCCTATCTCTTGTCGCTGTAGTTCTCAGCTTCGATTTACAGAAAGAGCAAAGAGTTAGCTATACCCGGTAGTCGCGCCTAAGTTTAACTTGAGAACGGTATCATGGCCGGTCTAGTCCATCTAGTATGGTTCATGCTGAAATGACACACATATACAATACTCGGCACCTGGCCATTGTAAAAGTACATCTTACTCTGCTTAGGTTAGCGGCGCCGCCAGTCGTCATAGTTTTTGGTGCTCTGAACTCATGGACATCAAGAACAAGCCACCCCATGGTATTCATGAACCGGTGTTCTGCGTTAAGGATGGTATGTTCTGTCGGCCATTGGATGATCAGAGATACACATATCACATGTCAACTCGACCCAACAAATAAAACCAACACGTATCTTAGCCGCTGGCTTTCCCATATCCAAAATTCGACACCATTACCTTCTGCAAAGGAAGCTGTCTCGTGTCTGCAGCCCTAAGGGATGGTTCATCCCCCTTACATCTGTGTCACATATCTTGTAGTAAGTATACAGTTCGTGTCAGGCATCACCGTTGCAGAAATAGATCCCCCCTTTTGTAACATCCGGAGGAATACTGGGATCATACCTTTCACAAATGTTTCGATTCTCGCCCGACATCGGGCGGCTCAGGGAAGTGGGAGATTACTGGTCCTCCGTCTACCGATTGGTACACCCACTCACATACCTTCACTCGTGTCAGATAAACCAAGATCGAATTATTTGATAGTGGATGGCATTCCTATGGCACACGTGGGCGTCACGGTTTGCGTTACTCTTTTGTGGTTGGAGGGAGAATTTGTGCCGTTTATGTCAAGTCACAAAAGGGAGCGCTAGATAACCCCTATTCACGGAGCAAGCACATCGAGTCAAGGCTCACACGTCTCTCATGGACCAAACATGTCTCGAGATTCGAGTGGTTTCATCACCTCCACCTGAAAATGTGGTTACCATTTAGTCCACACGAAACACCACGAGCACACCATGAGAAACTGGAAAGACAGACACCAATCACCAGATGTGACGCCGCCCTTCGGATGTGTTTCTGTCATGTGTGCTTGTGAATTTGTCTGCTCCCTTCGGCGGTGACGCTGTGGTTTCGATAAACAATTCACGTCAATCATGTACGAGGAATGTCGAATAGTGAATGTCCAACGCAAACACCTCTCCACAGGTTTCTGGTTGCAGTATGTCTGCTCTGAGTATGTGTTCTTCCTGTGATCCACAGTCAGTCTGCTCCGATTATATAAAGGATGCTCGAGGGCCGAGTTCTCCTTCTTCTTTTTCTCTCAACCACACAAAACACATTCTCACACTCGCACAACTCACCTAACGGTTTTGCCAAAGCATCATACTTATCCAGCTTCCATCTGTCCCACTTTGAAAACCCCATAGCTGCAGCCACAGGCTTACAAGTCACCTACAAACCACTCCCCAATCCACACCCACAGACAAGAAAATCATGCCTGGCGAGGGAAGTTCCAGCGGCGGTTCCGGCGCCAATGCCGGCCCCCCCCCGAGAAGATCTGTGACGAATATAGGGAGGGCATGGCCAGGACCGGGCAGAGAGATCCCAAGACGGACATATTGATCCAGAAGATGAATGAGGAAGTCAAGAAGAAGCAGCAACAGGCCCCGGGGGGGTAGAAGTAAGGAACGAATATGGTAAGCTTGAAACTCAATCAATCTCCTTTTTTCAATGCCTTTTTTCAAAGTGGGAACATTGTCGTGTTAACGATATAAACGCTCAGAACCAGACAATGCTCGACTCTCTCCACGGGGTTTCTCTCGTTTTACACCTGCCTACCTGCAGTAGCATGCTAGTATTATTCTGTCCGAAAGAATATTACTACTAGTATGCTGGGAGATGACTTCTAGAGCATGAGTCGGGTGCCCCCTGAAACCATCGGGTTGGAGGGTGTTTGTCTAGATGGTATCAACAGTCTTCACACAACGGACGGATAGTCACCGCTAAGGAGATGTTGTCCCAGGTTTCTTTCTTATTTTTCTCTTTTATTCCTCACTCGTTTGGTCATATGCGTTGAGCTATTCTTGGACAAATTCCGGAGGGTCTCGGGTTGGGTTGTGATGAAAACAAGTAACACTAAACTGAAAAAAAAGGCAAGGAGGATTGGAATGGGGGGCTGGCTTGAGAAGCGCTATAAGCGGACACTCGTTTTCACTTCCTTTTGTCTTCTGCTTTCTTTCTTTTCTAGGTAGCAGCGGTGTGTCTATGCTGGCGACTTGCCAGTAGGTCATCATTTGCCTGTCATTCGTTGTATCCAAGGAAATATATTCTATACAGAAAACCTGCCTCTTTTACGCGTGTATGACCGGCTTTCTTGGCTCGAGTAAAAGAAACACCAGTAGAGGTTAGGTTGATACTCGCGAATCTACCTCGCTTCCCTCAAGCTACTAGACGAAGACAAATTTCATGAAGTCTTCATATCTGTCATACCTAAGTACCGGGAATGTCGCTCCCATCGCAGACTCTGTCGTCTGCGGTCAACGACCACATACTTATCTTTGAGTAGCTCTTGGTCACAGGTCGTCCGCGTTAAACAGGGGAATCCTTTCAACCGTATAATAAATCGCATTCCGCTCATATTATAGTGGATCACGATAGCAAACAAAATCAGATTCCATATATGTCAAGAATGTGTTGCTCGCCAGGCTAATCTGCACGTGAATAAGTGGTGTCACCTGGTTTCCGAGAATAAGGAGATACACCATACCAGCATCGAGCGACCTCACCGGGTATGATTACATTCATTGCTTCTTCCTATAGTCACAATCCTCACTCTTTTCATCTCGTACGCTGGTGTCACTTACCAATGGAGCGTTTGGTATGTATGCCAGCATGTCGGTTTCTCTGCCTTTGATGAGTGTCCATTCCTGTTGCTCGTTCCGAGTCAGGATATTGCGAAATTCCAGCATTCTACACTCCTTCTGCGTGTCACGATAATGCTGGGCTCTCGGTATAAAACGGGGTTCGGAAGAATGATCAGAATCCTTCTTTCACCTTTTTACTCCAGACACAGACACTCGTCTTCCCATCAGAATATCATATCCATACCTCTAAATCTGTACCTTTTGAACAATTTTGCCATCATCTCCAAGACGTTACGTAGCCATGTCTTCAAGCCAGGGCGGCGATCCCTTGGATGATAACGGATCGGACAGCAATTCCACCATCAAGCCATCCGGTCCCAGGTCCCCTTTTCTAGAGGCGGAGGGCGAGGGAAGCACCAGCGCCAGCACCAGCCCGAGCGCCGCCGGCCCCTACGTCCACCGACCTCTGCCTCTCGGGCGCAGAGTGTCCCCATCCCGCATCGCCTACCCCACGGGGCCGCTCGACCCGGCCTGGCTCAATACGCCGAAGCTCGCAACTATCCAGCAGGAGGTAACGGCTAAAAGATCCCTCGGAAGGTTAGAGGAGGACTTCTACAAACTCGCGACCCTGTACCTGAAGCCCGAGAAATCCGAGGACCGTGGTGAGCACAAGCGCAAAATGATCCTGGAACTGCAGGAGGAACTCGAGAGACAGGACAATGCTCGCTACGATGCAGACGAAATGAAAAAGCAAATGGCCAGCGCAGCTGGAAGTGGTGGAAGTGGAAGTGGAAGTTCGGACGCCCCGCCTCCTCCTGCTCCTGCTCCTGACGACGGCAAGGACACCACTACACCTCCTGACGCTGGCGAATAGAAGAGAAGGGTGTTCGTCGATTCCCTTGATCTTCATTATGCTGGGAGCGGGAGGAGGGAACGGTTTCTGGGTCCTCGTCTCTTGGTGTTGGTGTTAGGGCTGCCAGTCGGCAGGTCCGGCTTACGACCTCTTATTAAAAGGCTTTGGGAAATTTGAAAAGGAAAAAAAAATAGGAGGAAGGAGACTGTTTAGGGGCTGTGCCCCTCATGATGCGCAAGGGCAAGACCACAACGGGGGAAGCGAAACCATTTTGGAAAAGGGGGCTATGGTCGGGATTTAGGTTTTTCAGTTTTTCAGATTTTCTTTGGGATTTTTCTTTTTGGTTTCTTAAAACGTCATTCCTTTTGCGCTGGGTTTGTTTTATTTACTGGCACTGTAAGGGGATAATAAATTGGAAAGGAGTTAAAAGTGGCAAATGGGGAAATAGCTAGAAGGGAGGGGATTGTAGAACAGAATAAACTCCTTATCACCTCAATAAGTCGCTGTCCAGTTTAACAAGGAAAGAGTCTAGAAGTAACATTGCAAGGGCCAAAATTGTAAACGAATACGTGGAATTCAAGCAATAAATAGTCTCGCTAAGCAAGCAAAACGGAAAAAGGAAAGATTAACAGTATAGCGCTATACAGAAAAAAGCGTAGAGAGGAAAGGAAAGGGAGCAAGAGGAGGACATTCTTGGTCATGGGTAAGGAAGAGGGAACGGAGCGCCAGCGATGGCAGACTGGGCATGCTCATTTCCGCAAGCCACTCAGTCCCTCGAGCCCCTTGTCCATACCCAACGAGAGACGGCGGCAGTGCGCCAAGATTACCCCTTTTCCCCTCTTTTAAGGTGTTTCCTTGAACTTGTGCCCTTCAACGCTCCGCCGCTGTCATTCCCGCCATTCGAAGACACGTCTCCGCGGACGGAAAGCACTCGCAAAGGCCACGAAGAAAAGTGAAAAAAAAAGAGAAAGAGAAGAGAAAAAGAAACAAAAAAAACTTGTATCAAGTGGGTAGAGGGAGAAGAAAGACAAAAATATCATGAATGTAGAGGGAAAGAAAATGGAAAATGCAAAACCGTCCGCTTCCTTCTAACACCGTGTCTTGCGCTCGCTCGTTTCCCTTGTCGGCATCGCCCTTACCGCACCTTGCCAGCTCTGCGCATAGAGTAGTAGTAGGATTGAGTTTGTATCGTCAGACAGACCAGCGCCCCCCGTTACAGGCAATAACGGTGGGTAAACTTGGTTATATACTTGCCTAGTGAGTGAAATAGGTCATTGACCTGAAGTGTTCGTGTTCGTCATATGGTCAACTCTGGTACCACTCGGCATTTTGTTGACGCGGAGTCGGTGCCGGTAGGAGACGAGGAAGCCTGGTTTCGAACGAGGCCTGTACATTGATCTGTTGCCCTGTATAGTTGCCGTGGTCATCTTCATGTTCATCGCTCGGTCCAGTTTCCTGTCCAGTCTCATGTTCCTCGCTCTGTCCGGTCAACTGTTCGGTTCCCAGTCCAGTTGTGTAGCTAGTTACGTATTCAGGGGGGGGGGGGGGCCAGGTGAGAAGAATACAGGTTGCCATGCAGTTGTGAATGAAGAGAAACCGCCAGGTTGACATAAACTTTGGTACCCAGTTAAGGGCGCAGCTCCGTATGCAGAGGGACTGTCAGTAATGTATGAAGTCTCATATGTAGAGCAACTGGCAGTTGTGGATCCAGGTCCGTATGTAAAGGAACTGTCAATTAAGTACCCAGCTCCGCCTGCAGAGGAACTGTCAGTCGTGTACGCAGCTGCGACTGTAGAGGAACTGTCAGCCGTGTACTCAGCTCCGTATGCAGGGGCACTGTCAGTTGGGTGTCCAGCTGCAGGGGCAGAGGAACTGCCAGATGTTGCTGTTACTACCTATTCTTGACTGCCAGTATCCTTTGGCGGGAGCTGGGCGAGGAGATCGAGTGCTGCATCCTTTATCTCTTGTGCTGTCTTTTCATCCACGGGCCTTTCCAGCGCACCCAGCTTCTGGGTGGCTGTCTTCAAGTCCTCTAGAATCTGTTTGAGTTGTGGATCGCCCTTCGATTCCTCGGACCGTAGGTCAAGATAAAACCGGTCACCTAATGTTGGCTCATTCTGCTCACGCGGGTGGGACACGATATGTTCATCGCTCTGTCTGTTCCAAGCGGTTTGATGATCTGGGGCTGGCTGCCCCTGCACGTTCGAATTTCGTGCGTACGCCGCTCCGCTCTCCTGACCAGGTGGAGCGCGGTGAGAAGGCAGAGGAAGGGAAGGAGGGCCTCTTTGAAGCTGGCGGCTGCTACGGCGGGGCTGGCCAAGGGGGCCTGCGTTGCGGGAAGGGGTCTTTCGCACTGGCGGCATTGCTATGTTCGATCGGAGGCACCTGAAGACTGAGGAGGAGTGTTTCGTTCTGGGGATATGTCGCGGCTTGATAGGGTATGGTCTGGGATTTGGCGTGATAAGGGCTCCCAAGGAAATATGTGTTAACTTGAGTAAAACAGCTGGACGGGGGCTACAGAGCTCGTTATATAGATGGGCGGATAGAAGTATAAACAAGTAACAGTTAGGTTGAGGTACTAAATAATGCTCGGCTGCCTATTGACACGAGAGTAGAGTATGGCAGAGAAAACGAGGGAGTGTATGTTGTATAAAATTTATGTTGGTAGTTAGGTCGGTCGGAACAACTTCGAGACAAACAAAGCAGCACTCCCAATACTAACTGTCGGCTAGGAAGAAAAGTAAACATCCTGGCTCAATCCTTCCCTGTACCTGACCCAACTGGAGACGTCGTTTGCAGCGGCAAGTGTTAGCAAGAATGATTCGGTGCGATAAGCTTGACCGTTCCTCCATGTTGTTAGGAAGTTAGGAACACTCTTTGTTTATCGACCGTACTTTGCAATGGGCTGTTGGGTGGCGACAGGCGTAGAGCGATATGCTGAGTAACGGAGAAGCACGGCAGAACGAGAGGCGAAGGACTGTGAAAACAATCAGATGTGATAGATTGTTGTTTGTTTTTATTATTGTATCTATGGGAGAAAATACTTTTGTGCTCTTGCGCTAACAGCCTGTTATTATCCTCTATGTGCATGCGCAAGGGAAAACTGTTGTTTTGGAGATTACTATATTTAGGTACCTTTCCTGTCTTGCATACATCTATGGTTAACCTTAATTATTGGACAAATTAATATAATCCGGATACAAGTTTTAGCATTTGATTTGTGAAACAGTTTTACTCTTGCTCCGGCCAACCAGTTGCAAAACAATAGAGCTTATCTGGTAAGTAAGTTAGTATTGTAAGGTTAGTTGAGTGGTTCATTCTTTTTACTGCATCTCGCGATGATCTTATGTGGAGATCTTCGGTGTAAATACTCACTCACCCTCCCCTTGCCACCACCGCGCCTGAGTACGCAGTTAGTTTCACTCTACAATATTAGGAACTCGTTCATTTCATTTAATTCCATCTAAATCTTGTAGATGCGCCGGTTGACCGAGCCTCCCAGGTGGTGTTTGTGTCATATGGGCGCCCTCTCATTATGTGCGTTCCATCTCAATGTTATCTTGTCTTCATGTCATGTACGCCTTGACACCTACCGTCAGCTCTTCATTTCCCTCTTATTAAGTTCCAGTACTTGAAAACAACTACAACTTACACCAACCGCATATGTCGACCAGCATGGCACAAATAGTCTAGATAGATGATCAGTTATCCGAGGGCTACCAGCTTCGTAACATGAACGGTTGACCGCAACAACAACCAGAAGTTGTTTTGGCAATAGCCCAGCTTCTTTGGTTAGGTATGTAACGCGCTGTAAGTTGGCTTTGCTGTAATATCACTCTCCGCCTACCTTGAAACAGGTTGTTATGGCATGTGTATTACTCATCATGTGGCTCTACGCGACCAACATTTTAAGCTCACCCCCAAAGAACAAAGCTGGCCCGAGAATCAATCCGTCTCTTGTAACAGTAAGGTATCTTCCCCTGGTTGCAGTTGGTTCTTCAACTTCTGCTCTCATGTGCCGTCGCCTTGATTCTTTCTTCTTAGAAAGAATGCATCTCACTCTGGATAACAGCAGATTGGTACCAGGCCGCCTAACTGCATTCAAAAGCCGCTGACCAACATGGACTTTTATGAATGTTGGTTTTCTAAATGCTCTTTGTTTCTGTATACCTTTTCATTTTATATTTTCATACCATTCTCAGCACACAGAAGGTCGACATTTGTGTTAGGTCAGTTTCTCGATTTGCTGATGTTTTCCTTTCGAACCTCGATACTAACTGTACTAACGCAAACATTCCATCTTCTTGTCCAACATGCTCACCTCCTATTATAAATCGTGGTCGAGGGTTTCCATAATCTCGACTCGATCTCTGTCCCTCAAGATCTAATCTACATATCAATTTACATTCACCAACTTTCGATATCGTCTTCCCTAAAGGCAGGTCTCCTTATCTCCGAAGGCAAACAACGCGCCCTTAAAAACCTCGATCCGTCTAGCTCCGGGATCACATCAGGCCAGGCCAGATCGATGTCCGAAAATTAACACCGGTCCATCATTCCGGAAGAGTCCTACGTTAGATATAACCATGTCGTCTCCTGTAGACCAAGAGGCGAGGCGCAACAGCCGCCGTACGGGTACGAGAAATGCACCTCCTCCTCGGTTGATCCGTGAAGATGCTGTACTTGGCGAGGATCCATCATCGGACCCGGGCGCAGCCGGAGTATCCCAGCCAAGTCAGTCGGGGTCCCCTGGATCTTCCACCGCAGCACAAGAACGAGAGCCCAGTCAGTCGGGGTCCCCCGGTTCTGCCAGCGCAGGCCAGTCGCCCGCTGCCGAGGTAGCGCGAGAATCGGAGTCAAGACAGTGGGAGTCTCCTTATTCTTCCAGCGCCGGGGCGTCGCCGTCTGCGGCCGACCCCTCTGAAACTGCCTCTCGAAGCTCAGACGATGACAACTCGTCTCAGCAAACCGAACGTGCCGACACTACTCCCAGGCCGGCCGGTCAGAACGGGCATCTGACCACGGACGCGGAAGATAACGCCACGGCCGGGGGTTCCAGCCGGGCGGAATCCGTGTCCGAGTCCGGAGACTCGCAAGTGACTGAAGAGAGCCGCATTCAATCATTCTATGATATGATGAGATATTTTGAGGACCCTACACCACTAGTACTCGAGTATCTTGAGCGCGCGCACATCTATTTAGTCTCAGGTACCGACGCTGAGCGGGCTGACGTTAGACCACGGTTGCTAAGGCTGCATTGGCAGATTCAGCACTCTGAGAACGGAAATGGGCATAGGACTGACAACGACGGTGATTCTGAATCAACGCATAGCACTGACAACGACGGTGGATCTGAATCAACCCCTTAACCCGAGCCTCTATCTTCCCTGTCTCCCTTCCTCACCACTCCTCACCACTCCCACTCCGTCTGCGTTTGAAACAAGCCCTCTCTTCCCTAGCGACAGCGCCATCGACTCTGTACCATGCCAAGCCAAAGGTTTTTGATATGGTCAAGCCTTAGGATTTCTGCGCTTCAAAAGAATCTATTGCTATCGCCTGGGGGACTGGGAACAAGCCCATGGACGGTTCGTTAATGGCGGAAAGAGCCAGGGGGATTCAGTTTTCGCCTTTTCCTTCTTCTCCCCCTTTCCGTGTTTTCCTTTTAGTATTGCCTTAATCTTTTCTTTATTCTCTCGTTCTACTTTCTTTTTCAAGTTTTTTTCCCTTACTAGAAATCTTGTTGGCGCAGGCTATTTGGAAAAGAGAAGCAGGAAATATTTTCCGGGGATAGATGTACCAAATATCCGATACCAAGCATGGGGTTGTTTTTTTATCTTTGATGTCCTTCCCTTTCCCTTCCACTCGCGCTCTCTTTCTCTTCTCACACTTTCCTTTACTTTAGCTTCTCTAATAGACTCTCTATACCTTGTCTTGTCTCTCCAGCATGCCGCCTTGCTCTGCCGTGTACACAGCAGCTACTAATACCTGTTTCACTAGGCGCTTGAATCGATCGAGAAAACAGAAGGTCATACTCACATAATATAATATGAAGAAGAACTGACGCACAGACGTTCCCATCTAACACCATGCAAAAGACTGAGTGGGAGTACTCAAATTGCTCAGGCTTGACATAAGAGAGCCTAGGCATCTATCTGTCCCCCCTTTCTCAAAATCCTACTGCGCTGACCTTGATCCGGTAAGCCAAGAGGTCCAAGAAAGTGAGTTAACATCAGGTAAAAAAGAAATTTCTCTTAACTCTCTTCAACGCGTGTAACATCAAAAACTCTGGTGTAATACCCAGGTGGGCAAACTAGGTAAGTCAAGTAACCAGGAGTTCCTCGTCTTTGCCTCAAGCCAGACCAAATGCCCTTAGATTACTTACTAAGTACCCTTGTCAAAACCCTCGAGAATCCAAGCCTCATTCTCCGTTCTCTCTCTCTTCTGGGTTGTTGAAAAAAGGAGTCGTGGGCAAGATACAGTTTCAATTGACACAACACTCACTCACTACCTCACCTCTCATCACACCACACTCTCACTTATCATCACAATCCGAAAGGACAAAGCAGACCCTACTTGTAAACACGTCACCAAAAGAACTCATTTGTCGGCTATAGTACTCTCTTATAAGCCTAGACCATCAGGGGATATTTTATTCAATAATCTCATCACTCAACGCTTCCAGCAGAATTATTTTTTTTTTTTTTTTTTTCATTACACGCATGGAGCCCTAGGGGCTATGGCGTGGTACCTAAGCTAAAGCTACGTACGTAGGAATTCTTCTAATAATACATTTTCCCTTTCCGTATAATCTTCGTCTGGTTTTTGCTACATTTGTCTCATCTTTCTTGCTTTCATAGTTCTGAATTATTGGAAAGTGTCCATTCTCTTGTGCATCAGCAGAATTATAAACCGGTACCTATGATACCAACATCTGAGCAGTTGTTATACATAGTATAACAACCCAGACAACCCTCTCATTTCAATCCCGCCCGCTGCCTAATAGCTAACCTAACCTAGCCTATTATAATAGTATACAAACCCATCGTGTCAAAAGGGGCTTACCTAGGTATTTTAAGTAATCGCGAAAAACCGCAAGGGCCACTATAACATCATCGCAGGGTAGTCAGAAGTAGAACCGACAGGGTCCAAGCTGGCATTAGCAGAGGGCCATGGGCTCTCCTCCCTGGCCACTGTTTTCCTCCTCCATCATATCGATGATATCGTCCAGGTTCGCGTCGAGGTTCTCCGCGTCCTGCCGGTCGAGGCACTGCTTGAGAAGCCGTCTATACTTGTCGATCTTCTCGCCCGTGCCCGAATGGCCTAGCGCGTTGACGTACTCGTGCTCCGCCTCCCTCTGCTTCTGCACGAGCTCCTTGAGCTCGTGGGCGAGCCTCAAACGGTCCTCGTACGAATCCTCGCCCTGGTCGCCGTTCATCAGGGCCAGGCTCTGCTCGACCGAGGCTTGTATGTGATACCGGCTCTGGCTTGCTAGTAGCGAGAGGACCTGGTCCTGCAATATCGCGGAATCTTCAACTGCTTTAGCCGCCTCTTCCGGCGTCTCTAAGCTCGCCTCGAGTTCCGCGATCTGCTGACGCACCGCGGCTAACTCGTTCTGCGTATTGCCCAATAGCCGGCGGGCCTCGTTCTCAGCCTCCACCTTCTCTTTCCACTCTTCCTCGTAATTTCGAGCTAGGTCCTGGAACTTCTCCAGCACTAAAGGCGTGATCCTGCTCTGGACCGTGTTGGCGGCCTCCGAGTTGTACGACACCGCCAGCTGCGTAACGGAATCGGACAGTGCGTCGCGGAATGACCTGTGGCGCTGGGATTCAGGCGCAAATGGTGACGAAGACCGCTGTGGCGCCCGCTCTTTCGTGCTCCTGGTCGCATTGAGTTCTTTGATAAGCTCGTCCGCACGGACTCCCTCATGGTTCGGGATGTCGGAGGCGGCGCCACGCCCAAGAAGCGCCCGAACGCATTTCCTCGCCTTTGCCTTTGCGGCTAGATGTAAAGCGGTGTTGCCATTGTTGTCCTGGACGTCGAGTAGTTGCTGGACGTAGTTGGCATCGTGAGCCTCCTGGAGCCTGTTCAGGATGATGTCCAAATAGTAGCGCGAACACGACTGGCTCCGCACGCGGCCGCCCTTCATGATGGCAGCGTGGTGGATGACGGTGCAGCCCGAGTCGTCACGTTTTGCGACTGTCTCGAAGAGCTCCTTCATGACTGCCGGAAATGTCTGCTTCTCATAACAATTCGTGAAGTTTACAGAGCGCATGAACGGCGTCTCGCCTCTGCAGTTCTGCGCTCCCATGTTCGCCCCAAACCGCTTCAGCTGTTTGATAACGTCTACGTCGCCCATAGCGCTGGCCCAATGAAGGGCGCTGTGCCGTTCTGAATCGATGTACCAGTCAGGCTGGAAGTTTGGCGGAGGCTCGGGACGAACCGTCGCCTCATCCGTTTTAGATATGAGGAAGTAGTCCAGAAGTTCATCGCCATAGACCTGATGTTGCTGTACGGTGAGATCCTGGATAGTCTCGTCTCTAGTTCGTTTGCGATGGCCGGTTGAAAAATGAGCGACATCGTGGCGGTCATCCTCGGCCATGTAGGACATTGACGCAATGGTCACATTATCAGGGGTGTCGTCTTCATGCACCGGCTGGCTTGCGGTCTCGAAATCTTCTCTTGGCGGTGGTGGTGGCGGAGGCGGAGGATCTGACGATTGCAGGTTATTAGATTATGTCACGCCATCGAGGCGTCATGAAGGAAGGGGGAATGCTCACTATTCCATTTCGGCACAGCCGGTTTCCGAGGAGCTTTGGGTTTGCTAGTATGCCGAGGAGCCGGCGGCGGGCTCTCACCGCCCGGCTGATACTCGAAGATTGGTCGGAGTTGCTCGTAGATGTTATTGCGCTGAGCCAGCTGCTCGCCCGATTCCAAGGGAATCCATGTGCCCTGATATTTGCCATAGCCGCCTTGAATCTTCTCGTGCACATCTTTCTGGACCTCGCGTTCGAGAATGCGGGTGCGGGCAGGTTTGTCGAAGCCGGCGCACTTGAGGATATGAGTCGCATTGATCCAATTGTCTTTTCGCCTTCGCATGACATGGTCCTTTAACTCGTTGCCAAATTGATACTCGTACACCGGGATCTATATGCGTGTGAGGTTTAGTGAGCGGCCAACAGGGCGGTGAGTAGAAGCAGTTTGTCTCTGACTTACACCGCTATAGGTGGCGGAATATATGCCGGGCCCCGGAGCCGGCTTCGGAGGTGCAGCTGCTTGAACCATCCTTACAATGTCTATTGTTTGGTTGGTCGAGGAGGGTTGCTCGTCTTCAGTAACAGGCGGATAAGCGCCGGCACCTGGTGCGGCAAGGGACCACCGTCTGTTCTGGCCTCGGTGATATTGAGAGCGGCGCAGAAACTTGGTATAATATAGCGGAAGATAGTAAGAAGGAACAGAAAATTACGACTTCATCACGGGAATTACGGCAACAGTTTTGGGATTAGGCTTAGGTAGATCGCATTCCGCAGCTGACTGATACTTCACCGTGTGCCAATAGCTGCCGAGGCGATTATATGGACGCTTTGCTTTGCTGAGCTGGTGGCATTCGGACCAAGTAGAGGTAGCCGCAACTTGAACGCGGTGAAGACGCGCTTTGGGAAATATGCACACACTATCTGAGCAGTTAAGACGCGGTCCACGCGTTAATGAATAGAAGTGGATATGGCCATATATATCCTGCATATGATTGGCCATGTTCTACCCCTCCTGTGCTGGAAACAATTACAACCACGCTAATGGAGGGGCAGGTAGTACAATCAGAAAACTTGTCCTGTACAGGGGGATCTTACAGTAGAGCAGCAGTCACGTGCATTGCATAACAAGCAACTGGCTCCCTTCCGACTTTTGCAGTGTGCAGGCTTTGCAGTAGCGCCATGTCTTTTGATGGATGAGTCAATTCCCCTTAATGTACCTATCCACCTTGACTGCTAGACGTTCTACTTGGCTCGAGTCAACCAGGAACCGCTGCACGGTCCGATCTCGTGGTTGGTACAGCAATCAGTACCTACATGTATGTGTTTTTTCCCTTCGTCCCTCTCTTGTGCATGGTCAATACCTATAAAGGATAACAGGTTGATGCGGGTCGCTTTTACTGCTTTACGGCCCCCATTCGTTGCCACTGGCCGTAAAAGCTATACCATCCGGCAGCTTCTTAATTCTACTCCGATACCTGTCACAATCTCTCCTGTACCCCTCCTCTTCCGCCGTTCGTATTCAAGCAACGAAAAAAGCAGGAAGACAACACCCCCGCCAACAGCAAAAATGCCAGCCGACACTACCACCCTCAAGGGCCAGCCCTTTGATCGTGCGGCCTTGGATTCATTGCTGAAGCGGCGTATGTTCTATACCCCCAGCTTTGAGGTTTGTTGGATTGTTTCTACCCCTCCACCCTGCGACTTCGGCACTCATTCCCGGAATCTAATGCGCCCACGTACAGATCTACGGCGGTGTCTCTGGTCTCTACGACTATGGCCCGCCCGGGTGCGCCCTCCAACAGGGCATCATCGATGCCTGGCGCAAACACTTCGTTCTCGAGGAGGACATGCTCGAGGTCGATTGTAGTGTCCTGACCCCCCACGAGGTGTTGAAGACGAGTGGACACGTAGACAAGTTCGCCGACTCCATGTGCAAGGACCCCAAGAGCGGCGAGATCTTCCGTGCCGATCACTTCATCGAGGAGATCCTGTCAAATCGACTCAAGGGTGACTTGGAGGCGCGTGGCCAGAAGGTCGAGGCAAAGGAGCAGGATCCGAAAAAGAAGCGTCGAACCAAGGGCGCTACCGAGGCCGTCAAACTCGACGATGCCGTTGTCCAGGAATACGAGGAGGTCCTAGCCAAGATCGATAACTACAACACGAAGGAACTCGGCGAGCTGATCAAGAAGTACGACATTAAGAACCCTGCGACTGACCTGCAGCCTTTGCCACCGGTGGACTTCAACCTCATGTTTGCCACCTCCATTGGACCAAGCAGCAATCTCCCTGGCTATCTGCGACCTGAGACGGCCCAAGGCCAGTTCCTAAACTTTGCCAAGCTGCTTGAGTTCAACCAGCAGCAGATGCCTTTCGCTTCAGCCTCCATCGGCAAATCCTATCGAAACGAAATCTCCCCTCGATCTGGCTTATTGCGAGTGCGGGAGTTCCTCATGGCGGAGATTGAGCACTTCGTGGACCCCGACGGCGGCAAGAAACACCCGCGGTTTCATGAGGTGAAGGATGTCGAACTGGTGCTCCTCAATAGAGAAACCCAGCTCTCTGGCAAGACCGATGTGCAGAAGGTTGCCATCGGACAGGCGGTAGCAGACGGCACTGTTGACAACGAGACCTTGGGCTACTTCTTGGCCCGCATTCACCTTTTCCTCAAGAAAATTGGCGTGGACCAAACCAAGGTTCGATTCAGACAGCACATGGCCAACGAGATGGCGCATTATGCGGCAGACTGCGTAAGTCCTCTATCCCTGCTATTCAGTTGCTTTTCCCTTCTCCAGTTTCCGGAAAAGGAACCTACACTCGGCAACCTGGGGTCTCTCATACCTGCTGCACCCTACCCCAGCCAGGTTTTCCCATTGGCAATCACTAACTCATATGCAGTGGGACGCTGAACTGTTGACCTCGTACGGTTGGATCGAATGCGTTGGCTGTGCCGATCGTAGCGCGTACGATCTAAGCGTGCATGCGAAGAAGACCGGCTCGCCTCTGATAGTCCGCCAGCGACTCCCTGCACCCATTCAAGTAACAGAGTGGGAGGTAGACATCGACAGGAAGAAGTTCGGACCTCATTTCAAGAAGGACAACCGCCTCATCGAAGCGGCTCTAACTGCCACAACACAATGTCAGAGAGAAGAGCTGGCCAAGGCTTTAGAAACAGCCGGCTCGCTCGCCATTGACGTTCCTGGTGTTGGCGACGGCAAGGTGACGGTGCCTAACACACTTGTCAAGATCGAGAAGCGGACCAGGACGGAGAACACGCGCGAGTTTGTCCCCAACGTAATAGAGCCCTCGTTCGGAATCGGCAGAATACTCTAGTATGACACTTCCCCCTCGTCCTTCCGACTGTTATCTTACTAAGCCTTCGTCTTCTAGCTCGCTCATGGAGCATTGTTACTGGAATCGCGGCAGCGAGGGCGGCGACGAGTCCCGTGGTGTAAGTGTCCCCATCTTGGTTTTTCCTC
Organism: Xylariaceae sp. FL0594; assembly: GCA_022385605.1. Lineage (NCBI taxonomy): Eukaryota > Fungi > Ascomycota > Sordariomycetes > Xylariales > Xylariaceae > Xylariaceae sp. FL0594. The sequence goes on from MU280801.1 coordinate 16,756, forward strand.
GTATCAAACTTGGCAAGCTGACTAGTAGATAGGTCCTCTCCTTCCCCCCTACAGTTGCGCCAACCAAGGTCATCATCCTTCCCTTGTCTAGCAACGAGGCTTTCAGGCCATTCTGCTACGAGCTGTCCCAGAAGCTCCGCAGGTTGGGTATCTCGAATCGCATCGATGATTCTTCGGCCACTGTTGGCAAACGCTATTCCCGTAACGATGAGCTCGGCACGCCACTAGGCATTACCGTCGACTTCCAGACTGTTCAAGATAAGACAATCACGTTACGAGACCGCGATTCCACGAAGCAAGTCAGAGCCGACCGCGATGCGATCCTTGCCGCAATCAAGGATGTGGTAGAGGGCAACAAGACTTGGCAAGACGTCGAAGCCGAGCTCCCGGCCTTCCTTGGCCAGGAGGTCGATGTGGCTGTCCGATAAAGGCCCCAGAGTGCAGGCTTGGGTACACGAGACGTACCTATCTCATCGCTAAGATGGGGTACTTGTGGTGATATGGTAAGATGTACCAGGGATAGAGAAGAATTACCCGTGCATGGGCACAGTTCTACGGTGCTACTCGAGTTGTCTCAGATTCTGGTCCCTTAAAATCCAAGAGGAAGTACAGAATCACATGAAATAGAACCGATTGTGGCATACGATACCCAGCATTTGTCTTATAGACAAGGTGGCGCAAGTCGCAAGCCCACCTGGGGATGATGTGGCCTCTTTGGTCAGCTATACGGTCCTGCCGTGAGCTTCTGGCCACCATGTATAACTGTAAAGTGACTCGGAGCGATGGGTTGGATCCTGTGGTATATCAGCCTTTGGGAAAGTTGTGTGCCTGCAGTTGAAGGAAGATGCCTAAATCGTTTATGTTGTGACAGGTCCGATAATAATGCTTATCGAAACTCGGGTTTAGGTACTTTACAGCCTACAGCAGTAATAAAAGGTACGATTGTGTAGATGTATTTACTCCTTGTTGTGCTGGGAGGGGGCAAGCCACAGTCGCAGCCGCATGGGCATGTTGTATGATGTAGATACTTGTACCTGGCACGTCTGGAGAGGTTAGGTGCATGGCACTTGTCGTTTGTTGGGGTCCACTGCGACTACTATGTACCTTATTTAGCCTGCTTACTCGGGCACAGTAGCAAACAACATCATGGGAGCTTCATGCTCCTGCTTCTTGATAGTCGTATGGTGTACGGAGTACTAAAGCTCAAACTTTGGCAAATCTCGTGTGCTTCTGGCTTAACAGAGCTTTTACTTCCAACCTGAGAACCTCACTTGTCCATCACCACTACCTTAACTTAGCGACGGTATGCTTTTCGTAGGAAGCTATCCATAATGTCTGTCATACTGTGTACAGGTAAGCAAGCTACCTACCTAACCTTAGCTGTTGCTCCTGAGGCAACACATCGACCATCGCTACTTGGCCCCACGATGCTGACATTGTCGTCGCTCAGCCGGCTATGATCACACTATTAGGTACGCGACAGCTTTAGACCCCTTTATTAACTACTTGTCGGTCAATGGCTGAGACGACGTGTATTCGTGCAGATTCTGGGAGGCGTTATCGGGCATCTGCTCGCGCACGATCCAACACCCCGATTCCCAGGTCAATCGGCTCTGTATCTCGCCCGACAAACGATTCCTCGCGGCTGCCGGTCACCACTCGGTAAAGCTCTTCGATATCAAGTCTACGAACCCCAACCCTCTCCTGACCTTCGAAGGCCATACGGGCAATGTCACCGGCGTCGCGTTCCACTGCGAGGGAAAATGGATGGTCACGAGTTCCGAGGACGGGACGGTCAAGGTGTGGGAGACGCGGAGCGGAACAATCCAGCGGAGTTACAACCATGGCTCTGCTGCGAACGACGTCGTCATCCATCCTAACCAGGGCGAGATCATAAGCTGTGATCGCGGCGGCAGCGTGCGCGTCTGGGACCTGGCGGAGAACAACTGCTCCCATCAGCTGATACCCGAGGAAGACGTCTCGGTTTCGAGCGTGACCGTCGCAAGTGACGGTTCTCTCCTTTGCGCCGCCAACAATGTGGTAGGTCGCCTATAATTCTTCAATACCTGCCATTATACCGCTAGTGTTCGCTTTTACTAACCCGGGTATCTCATGACTTGTTAGGGCAACGTCTTTGTCTGGTCGCTCGTCCAGAATTTCGACCACACCCAGCTCGTCCCGCTCACTCAGTTCTCCGCGCATAAAGACTACATCACTCGCATCCTGCTGTCACCCGACGTTAAGAAACTGGCGACCTGCTCGTCCGACCATACCGCCAAGATTTGGGCCGTGCCCACTCACGACCCCGACAACGCGGATGGTTTCCAAATGGTCAACGGTCACCACCACCAACAAGGCCATGCGGTCGGAGAGTGGAACGGCCACAGTACTACTAACGGTCACGCCAACGGCCACGCCAGTGCGAACGGTACAGCAGCAGCAGCGAACGGAGAGCCAGGGGCGAATAGGCCATTCCCGCTGGAAGCCACGTTGACAGGCCACCAGCGCTGGGTTTGGGACTGCGCCTTCAGCGCCGACTCGGCCTACCTGGTGACGGCCTGCAGCGACCATTACGCGCGGCTGTGGGAGCTCGGCAGCCAGACGGTCATCCGCCAGTACAACGGGCATCATAGAGGAGCCGTCTGCGTCGCGCTCAACGATTACTCCGAGGCCAGGTAAGCCGCGACAGCACCGACGCCTTTTGGCATTGATTGATTGCCTTGGCCTTTTTCTACAAGAAACTGGAACTGGCGGAACAAGTGTCATGGAAGACGGAATCAGGGAAAAACCTAATTCTTTCCGGGGTTTTTCCTTGCGTTGCCTTGGTTAGGGGATTTTTTGTTTTTTCGCGATGATTTTACGGGGAAAACTACTTACTTACTGGGAGCTGCGATCATTGAGCTTTACGGACCCCTTATTCAGCTAAGCTTTCTGCTAAGCCGGGGGGGTTTTAGTCGGTCGCTGTTGACGTTGAGGGTCAGAAAATAGAGATTAACCGAGGCGTTTTTACGTTTTTTTCTTTTTCCATTCTTTCTTTCCTTCTTCTTTTTTGGGGCGTTTCTTTAAGATACCAGCTTAGGGGAACAGGCAGGCAGACAGGCATAATGATAGATCGGGTAAAATAAAAATGATTTTAAACTTATATCTAGGTGTTTATATGTGTAAGACAGAGAGTAGTCTAAGTAATGCAAGATGGTATGTCATTTGTATGGACAGGAGAATATCTATTACTCTAGTATATCTCATTCCTATTCCTAAATGCCTTCCAATGTATGCATACACTTCTTATCTTAGTACGACCTTGCAATGTTGTGGTGTAAAGTAAGGTAGTGTGGCGTGTGGTATATATAAAATGTATAGTCTGGCGTGCATGCTATGCTATGCTAGGTAGGTAGGTTAATATCAAGTGCTTGCTTTAGTAACGACATTATTTTCCTCCCTTCCTCCCTCCCTCCCTTCCTTCTTGCTTGCTTGCTTACTTGCTTTCCCTCTTCTTCTTCTTCTTCTTCTTCTTCTTCTTCTTCTTCTTCTTCTTCTTCTTCTTTTCACTTATTCGTGATCTCCCCTTCCCCTTTCCCTTTTTCTTTTCTCTTTCTCGGAACTGTCTTATATATATATATATATATATATATATATATATACTCGTACGGTTTGCTTGCTTGCATGCTTGCTAGCTTGGGCTCGTTCGTTACCACATAATCCAACGCAATGTCAATGCTCCTCCATGATCCAAACAATGACAAAAAAAAGAATGAAACAAAAACACACAGCTTCCTCCCCTCCCCCTTCTTACCACCCATCCCCCCACCCATCACCATCACCATCATCCCCAGCATCCCGAGGCTTGAGATCAATGACCTTCTTCGTATTCGTCTTTGCTTTATTCGCTACTGCTGCAGAAGCAGTAGTAGTAGTTGTAGAAGATCTACCAGGCAAGACTGTCGTAGTAGTAGTAGTAGTGTTCTTTTTCGTAAGACCTTTAGGCAAAGCTTTACTACTGCCAAGGGGCTTCTGCTTCTTCTTCTGCGCCTGCGCCGCCAACCAGCCTGCGAAATCGGGTTCCGCGTCCTCCTCATCGATGTGGCTGGGGTAGGGTTTACTGTTATTAGTTGTTGGTCTGGAATTAGATGTTGTTTTGTCCGGCGATGATGATGCGCCTCGTGTGGCAGTAGTAGTAGTAGTAGTAGTAGTATTAGTGGTAGAAGTAGGAGAAGTAGTAGAACCCCATGCGTCTTCGGCACCACCCCATGCATCCGCTCCCGTATTATCATCATCATCCTCGTTCATATCGCCCATATCGCCCCACGCATCTGCGATATTGTCATCGTCATCTGGAGAAGCGCTGTCCTTGAAATACGCATCCGGTGCTGCCGTAGATGACGAAGTCCGCGATAAGGGGGGAGCGGGGGAGGGTGATTTCACAGCTTGGCGGTGCAGCGCAGAGGCGGAGGAAGTAGAGACTACCCGTTTCGATGTCTCGTGTGTTGTTGTTGTTGTCGTCGGGGACGGTCTTGCTCCCCCATTACTGCTCGTCGTTGACGATTGCATCTCGCCAGACACGGCAGACAGCTTATTCGTAAAAGACGAGATGGCCCAGCCCGCCCAGGAAGAAGCAGACGCCTCGCCGCTGGACTGCTGCGGCGTGCTCATACGCGGAGCCGCTTCTGCCGTCGGAGGCGGGAGGACCGTGTCGGGCATGCTCGCCTGCGCCTTGCGGATTCGCTGCATGTAGATGTCCATCGTCTTGAGCGCCTGGTCGCGCACCAGCTTCTCTTTGTCCACCAGAGAAGGGCACACGACGGGTAGGATCCTCGTCGCGCACTCCTCCTCCGTGAAGCAGTCTCCGGTCGCCGCTAGCGCCATCAGCGCCGCGTTTCGGGCATGCACAAAGGGATCGCGCAACGACCGCGTGAAAGCAGCCATCAGAACCTTGGCCCGGTTTGCGGTACCGAGATGCTTGGCAATTTTACCTAAGCATATAGTAGTATTCGTGCGAATTCCAGGCTGCTCGTCGTTGGCCGTCTTGGCGAGATGCCTGAGGAGCTCGCCGTTTATGACTCGGTCTGATAACTTCTCGATCACGACGAGGACGGACTTGAGCGTCTGCTCGCGAACTATGGGTGCCAGGTCGGTGAAGCCGGAGACCATGTGTGGAAATATCTTGTCGTTCACGATCTTCTTGGGTAGCCTGTCGATCATCAAAGGGAGATTGTCCAAGAGACATACCCGGATTGCGCGGTCTGGATTCCCGAACAGACGGACCACGACGGGCTGCACCTTGGCTTCGAAATCCTCGTTTGTCAGCTTGGATGCTATCTTCATGACTACTCCAAAGGCCTTCGGTCCTCCGCCACCGAATTCGACCGATTTTAATAACTCGGGCAGCACTTTCAACTTGAAAAAATCCTCGGGGAAGTCGTCGGTGAGTTGATCAAGGTCGTCCAGAAACTCGGCCCTCTCGTCTTCCGTCTTGACACCGAGGTTGTCGATCCCTTCCGTCAACTTGATCAGCGGAGAGTCGAAGAAGCCGCCGGACCGGCAGCCCTGCTGGAGGAAAGCTCCGACCGTTATCCTGGCCTTGGGGTTCGGGTTCACGAGCCTCTTGTAGCCCGCATGCATGGTCGGCGGTATGCCTTTCGTCTGGCCGGCCTGGTCCGCGCCCAGGAAGTCCCCATTGAACACCTCGAATATCGTGGTGCCGAAGTTATACGCGTCGACGGCGGAGTGCGGACTCTTCTTGATGGCGTCCCAGCCGGACCGGGCGAGCTCAGGGGGCGCGAACCTGCTCGAGTCGGGCACCAGACTGCCGTATGTGTATATTATGGCGTCATCGTCCTTGACGTTGCTGAGGACCTCGAACCCGCCGAGCTTCCACTCGCCACTCTCCGAGGTGTAGATGGAGGCGACCCTCAGGCTGCCGTGTATGGAGCAACCCTCGTCGTTGATGAACTTGACGGTGCGCGCGATGCTGTAGAGGCCCCATTTTATGGTCTCCGGGCTAAGACTCTTCCGCTTGACGTGCCACCGCAGGGGCACCACGCGTTCGGTCGCGATGTATATGTAGGAGTCGGTCTCGACGGCGTCCAGGACCTTGACGACGCCTGGGTGTCGCATCGTGCGGAGCTTCTTGAGCGCGTTCTTGGCGAGGGGAAGGCGCGATTTATTGGCGGCGACGTCGAAGGAGAAGATGCTGCAATTGGAGCCGTCGGAGCGCTTCGTTCCGTTGTAGAGCGTCCATATCGAGGCGTCGATGTCGACCTTGTCGCCAAAGGAATAGGGGAATGCCGGCCCTTGCGCGGCCATGGCCGAAGCCACCGCCGACTTGATAAAATCCATGTTCCGTGAGTTTAGACCATACGCGTGGTAATTTGCAACAGGACTGGTAAACTGGACTGAATGATAACTCTGGGTACGAGGTCAATGTGTAAAGACCGTTGTTATATCGTGGTGATAAGAGGTGTTGGAATTAGAGGTGTTGTCTATTCGGTCCAGTATTTTGGTCAACCTGTCCGTTACGCAACTTCCTCTCTAGCACATGCGCTAACCCCTCCAGATGTACAACATTAAAGGTACCTCTGCCACTACGGTACTCTAGCTCCGACAGGTTTAGCCTGCATATTGGTGCTATTTCAGGGATGAAACAGGTACAGCTGTACCTAGACTACCTAACCTAAGGTTACCTTAAACAGGCTTCTAACAACATTATGATCGAAGCTTTACAAATCGTTTGATCAGAGTGCAAGACTCATCATATCAGAATGATCAACAAAGGGATTATTTCTCGATGCTTCATCTTCACAGCAGTCTGCAGCAAAATCTCATCGCCGTCTGGTGAACAACAACAAATGGACAAAATAAGTTCATACTCGGAGCCTCAAGGCATACATGGAAAAAGAAAAAGAAAGATAAACCGAACAAAAGCTCAGTACTTCTCGGACAAACATGTGCTCCCCTGCTTACGAGGCCTCAAGTTACAAGTCAACAAGAAGACAAAAATAATTGGGTAAATATACTAAGAATTAATAGTTACTATCTGGTACCGATATTACTATATACTATCTCACCACCGACGTGGGAATTAAGTAGGTACTGATCAACCCATTTACTGGGGGATCTTGAAGCCACCAGTTCTGGTGTGGAAGAAGCGGGTGGGGTCGACGGCGTTCTGCACGCTCTTGGCCAGGGCGAGCTTCTCGGGGCGCAGTCTGCCGAAGAAGTCCTGGGGGTAAAAGCAGTCGTTCTGGAAGAGGGGCAGGAAGGCGTCCTGGGGCAGCACGCCGGACTCCTGGTAGTCCTCGATGATGGTCTTGAAGCCCTCGTACGTCTCGCGCACGACGCCGTCGACGGTGGGCGAGGACAGGTTGCCGATGTAGCTGTAGTCGAGCTCGAGCACTATGCGGTCGTACGTGGGGTCGAGGTCGAGCATGTCGCCGCCCTTGGAGCGGGCGATGCTAGCGAGCCGCTTGGGCGCCGGCTGGAACGCCATGCTGGTCACGAGGCCGGGCACAAGCTTGACCTGGTTGCTGACGGTGACCCAGTGGTCGTAGAAGGCGTTGAGCACCTCGAGGCCGTGAGCCTCGTCGGGCATGGGCATCGTCTCCGTCGCGATCGTGTACACGCTGCCCTTGAGGTTCGCCCAGTTGTTGCCGCTGACCAGGTCGCTCATGCTGCGCGTCTTGCACGTGTTGAGCTTGAAGTTGCTGACGGCGAAGAACTCGCCGAACACCTCAGGAGGGGGGGTAGGGCCGTTGTAGAACAGGAAGATGACCCAGATGTCGACCAGCGTGGCCAAGGTGCGCTCGGCCGTGATGATGATGCCGGCCTTGCCGTCGTTGTACTTGGTCGTGAAGTTGTAGGTCGCCGACAGAATCTTCTGGGTGACCTCGGGCGTGGCGTCGAAGATGAGGTTACCGCCCCAGATCTGGCCCTGCGGGTAGGCCTTGACGAGGTACGAGGTGACAATGCCGAAGTTGTTGCCGCCTCCCTTGAGAGCCATGAACAGATCGGGGTGGTTGTTCTCGTTGACGTAGACGATGGTCGCGTTGGCGAGGACGACCTCGAACTCGATGACCGAGTTGACAGCCCAGCCATACTCGGTGCTCATGAAGCTGAGACCGTCTAAGTACAAATTGTTAGTCATCTTTACTCACCTCTCACGGGATGGTTGATGGAGCCTTACTTCCGAGCATGAAACCACCGACACCGACATCACCGATACGGCCACCGACAACGGTGTATCCAGTACCGTCGAGCTGCTCGGCAACTCTGTCCCATCGGTTTCCGGGTCCGATTCTGGCCGTCTCGGTCGCGGGGTCGAGGATGACCTGGTTGAGGTTCTTGGTCGAGATTAGCGGGCCCCCGTCGATGCTGGAGAAGTAGTTGTTGGGGTTGTGGCCGCCCGACTTGATGGCGAAGGTCTCGTTGTTGTTCCGCAGGATGTTGACGATGGCGGCAACCTCCTGGACGGTTTTGGGCATGATGATGCAGGCGGGCTTCAGGGCACCGGCGGCGGTGGACCAGTACTTGGTCTGCTCCGACGTGTACTCGACGTCGAACCGCTCGTGGATCTCGATCGAGGTCTGACTCTCGACCTGATCGCAGGTGATGGAAGCATGGCCCACCGCTGCCAGGGCAGCGACGGCCAGAGATAGAACTCCGCGCATCGTGAAGGGAAGGTTAGAGTGAAGGAATGGTCAGGAGGTTGAGCCCTGCTGGTTTCGAGGGAAATTCTAAGAGCCTGGGGCGGGTTCCTGCGTCTTAATATACACATTTTTCTCCTCTCCCTATACCGAGAAGAGAAATCACCTCCAGCGGGGCAATCGAACGGAGAAGACGATGCAGACCGAGGCAGTGGAAGCGAGGACGGGATGGTGCCAATGCATGCTTTCTCGAATCTCAAGCATAAACCGGAAATTCTCCCGCGAATACCAAGGCGTGACCCTGGTCATAAGAGCCGCGCTATTTGGTCCACCCCACGCTACTACCTGAACTAAGTACTTTTACGTGCCTGAGTTATCCGAACGCGACAGGAGAATGGGACGACGCTGTACCTACCTACCTACGTATCGGATACTGCTGTACGATGCCTGTGTTATTACCTGTTCGGATCCAGCTGTACATGCATGTCTCTCTCCAGCCCATACTAACCTTAGGGCTATCTCCGAAAATGAACGTGCTATTTCCTTAGTGCGAGGCAGTTTGAACAGGAAAGCGTAACACGCTATCCTGTACCGAGCGCGCCATCACCCATCACGTGGGTCCCCTGGAGCGAACTTTGAGCTTGCCAGTTTCGTTTCGCTTCGCTTCCTTCGCTTGGGTTTTCCCCATAGCAATTCCCTGCCATTCTGCCCTATACCCAAGAAGCTCATAGCTTCCGAACAGGGCAGAAAGCTCAGATCGAAAAGATGATGGGGAATCGGTGAGTTTCTCAGAGTTTCCCATACCTAAGAAAATTTCAAATAAGAGGCCAACCTGCCAGGGGCACAGCACGTGTTCAACCCCTAGCTTAGCTCCAAAATAACGCTCGCTGGCCGTTGTAGCCCGCTGCCCTAGTCCATTGAAGGAGGGACCTGAATGGCCTGAATGAATGAGGATCAGCGATGCGATTCTGGTTTACCCCTGACGATGAGCGGGACTCGGCAAGGTTTCGTTGAGACGGTCGCGTAGATTCCTTTGGTGTGATCGGATCGAGAGACATGGGACGGCTTCACAGATCCCCCATCCTAATCCTTCCAATCTCGCATATGTAGACGCATGAAAAGCAAGATTCTAGGGCAAATGCATCACAACCCTCCCAGTCCTGACAACTTTACAAGTCGACTATTAACTATCAACCGACATGTCACATATGCCACTCGCAACTACCGCACCTATGACGTATGAATGCATTGTAGTGCAAAAACAGAAAAGGCCACTATTTGCTTGGAACAGGTACTAAACAAGGCTCTAGATTAGCTCTTCTCCGCTTACAGCGGTACTTTGTACAGAAAGTATTTACAGTCACAGTATGGTCAGCTGTAAAGTACTATGTACAACAGTTCTTCGTTATCAGATCGACAGGGGTTGACTTGTCTTTTATTAACACACGAGAGAATAAGGTTAGACAAGGCCTCGAGGTGGATGTGCTTCTTCTTTAGCTGAGTTTGACATTGCCCGAACTTGGTAGATTCTGGCAACTTAGTCAGACCTAGTTTCTGTCACGCTCAATAAGGCAACCAGCTCGACCTTTAGCTCCAGGCCCATTGGAGGCGGGCTGACTTGGGAGCTTGGTCCTTCTAAGGTAGATAGAGCTCAGACGATACTTGTGTCTAGACAATGGAGAGCGCGTGAACACCAGAGTGCATGGAAGACAAGGTGGGTAAATCAGAACAGCAGTTGTAACGGCTCACTGATGGGTTTACCTACCTTAGAGTCGGCCCATGATCATATGATAGTTTTCAGCGTCTGTACTGCAGTATGATGCACGCATTATTAAGGCTGAATGCGTGTCCTAACCGAGTGCCGCTAACTGAGTCCTCGTCCTAACTACATAGGTAGGTCCCGAGGGATTGATTGTGTATGCGCCACTGGCCTGGACCTGGGACGATCACCAAAATGGTGCTAACTTCTACGTCTTGGTGACCTTGGTTCCCTCGGCAGGTTCCAGAAGCCTCCATTCGCAGTCAATGTTTTCCTTTCGGAACCTGGCTATTATCTTCTCCGCGATCTTATCGAAATTGCTTGTCGCCAGAGCCAGGATCGTGGGACCTGCACCAGACAAGCAAACTCCCAACAGGCCTTCTTGGCTACTGGGCGACATGGACTGCACAATATCTTCTAGACCGGGGATGAGAGTTTGGCGGTACTGCTGGTGGAGCTTGTCCTGCATCGCCAGATTGATAAGCTCTGGATCAGGAGGTGACTGGCCTAGCGCAACTGGCAACAGCGCAATGCGCTGCATATTGAATGTCTAGTCACATCGGGGAAGCAGAAACCCCATTCGTTAGCTTTGTTTCATTGCGACTCACGCCTTGAGCCAAGGGAAAAGATCTTACCACGTCCTGTCTCGGGTATTCTTTCGGCAGCACCTCGCGCGCTTTGGCCGTGGGCACCTCGAAATTGGGGATAATAGCCACGGCCTTGATCTCCTTGGCCCAGGGAAACTTGATGTGGTGGCCGATCCCCAGAGGTGGCTCAGGTGGCCGTTCGCCTGTGTCGAGGCCTCCCGCCGGTGCGGGTAGCACTTCACTCAGCGGGATCTCTACGCGAGCAACATCCTCAGGCGCAAGGGGCTTCAGATATGTGCCCACGAAGCCACCGAACAGGGCGGCACCAACATTGTCAGGGTGCCGTTCTAGAGGTAATGTGTTAGCCAGTCCAGTGTCGGCAGTGATATGGAGAGAGTGCGACGGGAAGGGAGAAAGAGGCAGGTTTTACCAATCATTAAGCAGAAGTCAAACAGACGACTCTCATCGAGATGATGAAGACCGCCGACTTCCTTGCCAAGCATAACACCAGCCACAACAGCCGCACCCGAAGACCCCAAGCCACGACCTAGTGGGATGGGGTTGATGATGTGTACATGTGTCTCGGCGGGAAAGGCACGCTGATCGTGACACCGGAGGACATAAAGCGCGACTCGCGTGATGAGGTTAGCAGAGGGGTCCAAGGGTACGTCCCCTTCGCCCTCGCCCTCGTATGTTATCTTGCAGTTCAACGGGTGTGTCGAGGAAGTTTTGGTCCGGTCGATAGTGACCCGGAGCTCGAGGTAGATAGATAGCGCCAAGCCGATTACATCAAACCCGGGACCGATATTGGCCGACGAACAAGGCGTCCGGATTGTGAAGGACTCCATGTTGGCAGGGGAATGGTTTTCTCACCACTCGTCTCACAGCTCTCGGGTTGGTTAGAGCTGGGGGAAGAGACTTGAATGAGCTACGCAGGAGTTGCTGCCTTGGGGAGAACTGATGTGTTCAGCTGGGATGTACTGCTGTACAGATAACAGACAGGCTAGCTATTGCAAGGCTGGAGTTTTCGGTCAATGGCGGAGGGGGCAGGACGCAAGAATCAGAGATAGGAAGACGAGTCCCTTCCGGGGGCGTGATCCGAAGTCGAGAAGTTTTAGCGTCCAAGCTTTGTATGAGATATCTCGTGGCCAATGAAATAGTGGCAGCAACTAGGAGCAAGTTAGACGGTGAAGCTGCAGCTGGTGACAGTTCCTCCGATTGACAGTCACGCGGGAAGTTGAGGTGAACCTGGGGTTAAGTGGTTTCAGCTCTTTGTCCCGATTCCGGAGAGTTGACCACAGCGGGGAATATTGGACAGTGTCAGTGGTGATTCTGGTGAATAGTAGTGAATTCAGGACACTTGAGGGCGTGAATATAGGGAACGCCCTGCCAGCTGCGGGGAACCGTACTCTTGCCCTAATCAGTCACTGACAACGCTTGTGATTGGTTGATATCCACATACCATTGAACTTTCAGTCAAATGTATTCAGATAGCTGTATCCGGTGCAACATAAGATTAACATTCCACTATCAACTGTCATTTTTCAGTCCTCTCATAAGCCGAATGATTTCTGGAGCTGGGGACTTATGGAACAGATGCAACTGAGGAGACATTGTGGCATGTTCGAAGAAAAGGCAAGCAAGGTTTTAGGTTATTTGATTCAGCCCAATGTACAGCAGTCCTACTGTAGAGACGACCGCAAGAGAGGAATGATGGGGGCCGTTTGAGCTCCAACGAAGAGGGCAAAAGAAAAAAAAAAACCAAGAAAAAAAATCCCATCATCAGCACAGCCAATTTGTATCTGCCGAGGCCTGAGCTCAAAGTAGCGGGCAGTCTGATGGAAACAACAAGTTACCTACCAGACTTGGTTGTAAGAAAGGTACAGTATCTTTGTTTTCTGTCAAATGCAAGGCTAATAAGTTCATGACTTTCGCAGTCATCGTCGCTTCCCGGACACTCATCAACCAGCCAAGTGAGAGGGAAGGAGAAGGAGACACGGACAAAATGTGGAAGGGACGCAAAAAACACTTCAATCAGGTACCTAAGATTACTTTATGGAATTGCCCATTACACATGCGACAAGCATCTTGTCCCATTCCCATTCAACTTCTGTGTACAGCCTGACTGAGGCTCAGCGTGCACTTAGACCTACATTATGTCCACAACCATAGGATCGAAACTCTGCACTCCTGGATCTTTGGTCGCAGTTAAGGAAGAGCGGAACATACAGGGGGCTGCGAATTATTCTTGAGCGTTGCATCAGCTCGACAAAACCGTCATGAGAAGAAAATCAAGAGCGTGTGGTGTATGCAGGTCTTTTCGCCAACGGCCGTCCATTTACATCCACGCGGGATACTACACAAGAGCTGGACGGTGGCACCATGCCCAACCAGCCAGCGCTTCCCTCCCTCCTCCTACATACGTGGGGCGCATATCTTCCCTGCCCTGTTGTGTGTATTATGTACTGTACATTCAGTAAATCTGAACGTACAATTACCACATGAGGTCGTATCAGGGCTCCAGCCAGCTGGGAGGCAGTAGGGGTCCATGTCCAAAGAATATTCGAAATAGTCCTACCCAGTCATTACGGGAGACCCTATCCTTAAATAACATCCATGCTACATCATGAGGAAACGTTTCCTTCCAGCAATCTCGGTCGTTTTACTACCCACCCTCTTGTTTATGAGAGTCCTGGGAGAGGAAAACAGGGAACGGTCGTCTTATCCCTACCTGAAGAAGGCACACCGCCGGTTCAACTTGACTAATCATGCTATACGCGCCATGTTGCGCCGACGCCACTCCGAAAATTCACGAGGCCGACATCCCTCGACATGCCGTACTCTGGGAGATGATTCCGAGGTGGGAAACCCGGACCTTTCCCTCATAAGCCCTTCATCACAAAACCACCCGAGATTAATATCCCTCTGGCCTTCAAGATCCTTCACCGACAGGAACCTTGACTGCGGCTGAGCCCTCCACATACGCCATCTGAAGGCGTGAAAGGGGCCAAACAAATATCAAGGCAATGATCACAGTGCGAGGCAGGTCGGTCTCTGGGGACTGGAATAACCGGAGTGACTTCAGAGAGACTTGGTTCGTCATTGGTAGAATCAGTAATCGGATTAACCAACTTTCTTGATTGACCGTCTGGAGTGCGCCATGATGAATCCAGATAAGGTGCGGGAATGAGTGCCTACATAGTATGTAAGCTTCGAGGGTGTGATCATGGAACAGAAGAAGGCGCACGCCCTGTGCTTGCATTTCACTCGTTTTGCTTTTCGAAAGGGGCTTTTCGTTGTTGCCTTGCAAGTAGCAGGAGCGTGCCCCCCCTCTCGAACCGAGGCCATCCTGATTACAAAGGGTCCGATCCATGATGCAGCCAGCAGTAAGTTTCATGAGACACCACCACCATGAGGCCGGCATGGACGACTGCTTCGGGTTGTTTTCATTTCACCCTGGTCATCGCGGTGCTACCTACTTAAGTATTTGAAGGATCCCGATGACGATTACTAATTTGCTAGAAGCGTAGACCCGGAGGGTGAAAAACACGGAGCAGTACCACGTCCGGACTTTGTACACCGTCCGCCGGCGTTGAACATAGGCGGGAGGCTCCTTCCTACGATAACCGCCGGCGACCGGCTTATGGTCAAACAGCTCCAAATCGAAGATGGGCGAATTTGAGTCACCGGCGAGAAGGGATTTGGATCTCACTGCATTTAGGTAGCTGCAATATGATCTGGTCAAGTCCAATAGATGAGCATTGAATTATCAAATCGCAAGCAGGAATCCGGTCAGGATGCACCAGAATTGCTAACAGAGAAGACATTTATAGGCAGCTACCTAGGTATTTAGTAGATAGTGCTATATCCACCAGGTTAAGCTGCCCGATATGCTGTGCTACAGGTGCGGTAGTGACGGCATGGCGGGGAAGAGGGCGGGGGCGGGGTACATGACGCGGGATTCGGACCAAGCCTTTGACCTGGACGTTGCGGAGCAGTCCCAGTCGTTGTACTATCTCCTCAGGTTACAGTTGTGATGGAACGGTGATCATTCCTGGGACTGGAAAGGGAAAAAAAAGGCTGCTAATGAATAAGTAAGCAAGATAAAAGAAAATAAGATATCTGTCTATATAAGCCCAGGAGGAGGTCTTCTCGTTGTTCTCACTCATCTCTAAATACTAAGCTATCGGTATCAGACCTGCCCCTTTTAAGAAGGTGCGCAGACTAGACTTAGGTTAGCCTCTTCATTTAACAGCACCGCTCATCGCATCTTCTCAATAGGGGTGTACCTTCAAGTTTCGACAACACTAGGTTAGCGTTAACGAGCACGTTTGAACGTCGTGCATTCAGATCTGAGACATCATATATCCAGGCAGCAACTTTAATCGCTAGCTTCTATCTCTTCATCTCCCATCCAGAATTTGTACAGTTGTTCTTTCCGGGCTTCAGTTTGATAGCATTAAGGGGAAGAGAGTGATTGCGAAACTGAAGAGACCTCTGCTAGGAATCAAGGAGGAAAAGAGAAGAAAAATAAAATGTCCAGAAATACACGTTTCACAGACGAGGAATGGGCCGAAGTCTCCTCAGCGCTACCGACTGAGGATGAGCCTTTCCTGCAGAAATATCTGAATGGGAGAGAGGCACTGATACAGCAGGAAGCGCAGTCGAGAAGTGGTGAGTTTTATAGTCTTTATTCCTCCGCCAATTTCGCATTTTTCCCGTGTACTGGGATGAGTGAATCTCATCTCCCTCTCACTCTCTGCCCTATAACAAACTACCTCTATTCCGGTCATGCTCACAGAACATACCATCTACTTGAATTTTGATGTACTAAAAGAATAAACAAACAGACGCGTCCTTCCGCAAGTCCCTCTCCCCGATAGCCCGCAGGGCATGCGCCATCGTGGACAAGATCCGGGATCACGAGAACAAGACAATATGGACTCCCCAGCTAGAAGATTCCATCGCATCCTCGCCCCCTGGTTCTTCTTCTTCTTCTTCTCCTGGTAACGATGAGGGGAGCAAGAACTTGACGATATACCCGGGCATGATGTTCTCGCTCTCGAAACCGCTGATGGAGTCGACCCTCCTCTGGAAGATCGTCCGCAGGATGCCCAAGGGCTGCCTCCTGCACGCGCACATAGACGCCATGGTCGACTTCGACTTCCTGTTCGACTGCATGCTGCGGGAGCCCGGCATCCACATCCTGTCCGACCGCCCGCTGGTGGACAAGGCCTCGCTGGATGAATCCAATGTCAAGTTCCGCTTCTTCAAGAAGGAGAGCGAGGAGGACGGCGCCAGTGTCTGGAAAGACGGGTACAAGCCATATACGCCGGTGCTGCTGACAAAGGCCGCGGATGCGTTTCCCCACGACGGACGGAAGGGATTCTTGAAGTGGCTGTATGGCCGCGTGACTATCTCCCGCACCGAGGCTGTCGAACAGCATCATGGCATTGATCATGTCTGGAGGAAGTTCTGTAAGTTCGAGTTTTCTGTCATTTGTAAAAGATTCTTTTGACAAAAATCCTATTCTGACAAAAAGCATCCCACACAGACACCTGTTTCAGGATAGCCAACAGCATAATCCACTACGAGCCCATTTACCGGCAGTTCCTCCGTCGGCTCATGTCCCTCCTCAAGGCCGACGGCGTCAACTACGCCGAGCTGCGCTTCTCCTGGGATCTCGACTACTACCGCCAAGGCAGCGAGGTGCCCGAGGGCGACTTCTCAGCCTGTATGGATGTCCTCGACGAAGAGGTGAGGCGCTTCCAGGCGAGCGACGAAGGGAAAGGGTTCTGGGGGTTCCGGATCATCTGGGCCAGCATCCGGTCGCAGGGCCGGCGGGAGCTCGTGCAGAACATGGACGACTGCATCACGACGAAGCTGACGCACCCACACCTGATCGCGGGGTACGACCTCGTGGGGCAGGAGGACCTCGGGCGGTCCCACCGCGCCCTGCTGCCGGAGATCATGTGGTTCCGGAAGCAGTGCGCCGAGGAGGGGGTCGACATCCCCTTCTTCTTCCACGCGGGCGAGTGCCTCGGCACGGGCAGCGAGACGGACCACAACCTGTTCGACGCCGTCCTGCTCGGCACCCGCCGCATCGGCCACGGCTTCAGCCTGTACAAGCACCCGCTGCTCATCGACCTCGTCAAGCAGCGCCGCATCCTGGTTGAGAGCTGCCCCATCTCCAACGAGGTCCTCCGCCTCTGCGGCTCCGTCATGAGCCACCCGCTCCCGGCCCTGCTCGCCCGCGGCGTCGCCTGCGCCCTCTGCAACGACGACCCGGCCATGCTCGGCCAGGACACGGCCGGCAGCACCCACGACTTCTGGCAGTCGCTCCAGGGCTGGGAGAACCTCGGCCTCGCCGGGCTCGGCTCCCTCGCCGAAAACTCGATCCGCTGGGCCGCCTTCGAGGACCAGACGGCAGAGGAGTGGGACCGCGGCATTCGCGAGGCGAGCCTGGGAACCGGGCTCAAGGCCCAGCGGCTCAAGGAGTGGGCTGTCGAGTGGGAGCGCTTCTGCCTCTGGATCGTGGATGAGTACGGTGATTGGGAGAAGGAGAAATGAGATTTTTTGTATTGTAGCTACTACCAAGCCTAAGTACTCGTGGATACAGCGACGGAAGGAAAAAAGGGGTGCATGCTACTCTAGATTCTACGCCAGACGGCTAACTAACCTAGTAGAAAGAAAGATCAAGCAATCACAGTCACAGATACAGTTTCAGACAGGAGGAATTCACTCGAAACCATTTCCCTTATCAGTGATCATGCTTCCGAGAATATGCGTGTAGAAGAATGGAAGACGTCCGAATAATCTCGTAGACCGGTTTAATAATCGATGAAAAGGTAGCTTAACCTAGTTACTTTGCTTCCCACATCAATCCTACTTAATTAACCGGTTTGCTTTTTCTGGTAGACAGAAACATATGCATCTTGTTCCTATCGTCTATGCTTGCTTCGCCATCTAATCTTACTAAGAGGCTAGAAGCCCATCACCATCGTAACCAATACACAATTCCCACACATATTCCCTCAATATGTCATCGAAGTAGGGGGCTTCTTCTCATCTCTCGCGATCCCGATATCTCTGTCTAATGATGCAATTGCAAGTGTTTAACTTTCTTTCCCGTCCCATATTCCTGTTGCATACTTACTTACCCAGCTATAGTTACCGCCTGCCTCTCAGTGGGAACAACTCCCTTTCTAGATAGTAAGGATATAATAATATATGGTGTTGTCAGCCTCCCCCTTTTTTCCCACACCACTTGCCGAAACGGTGGCAGTGTTTATTTAGATACTGCACGCCATTGGGGCTGAAGCTGGACCAGTCTACTTTAACCCTTTTACCGTGTCACCATGTCAGCTGGTCAGCATGTCATATCCCTCCGCTCCGGATCGACAATATTCGCCACCTCGGACGGAGTAACCGGCCGGCGGACGTGGCGACGGGGCACACGCGATGCCCGACCAACTTACACAGTACACTTACTTACGACCGTGCCTAAGCCCCAGAAAATGAATATTGCAGCAGATCCCCAAGTCGGGATATACCTTCCATTAAGTATTTAGGAGTTCACTTTCAAAACATGCGTTTTCGCGTATATCTTCCGTCTTTCGGACAGGTTGCAAGATAAACTTTAGTCCATCGGACGGTCGACGTGTACTTCTCCTCTTGAATCTCTGGCTCGGTCAGCAAAAACCTACGAAAGTGATGGTGTCCTGCGAGGCAGACACCAGGGCATTCGAGTGGTGCAGTAGGGAATGTCAGAGGGAAGGGGGGCAGAAGCGATTGATTGATTTGGTAGTGCATAGGACCTTTCTTTCCAACAGACGAACAGGAGGAACATGTGATATATTCAGTCCCTGTCTAAGACCTTCTGCATCAAACTCCGCACAGCCTGTGGTGCCTCGAGGAAGCCCGTTGGCTCACCTAAAGGTATGCATGCTTGCGGCAGGGAATTGTGAAGTACGTACATTCTCATCGAGGGCATCTCTATAAAATCCAACTGACATATAGGGGTAAGAGGCACAGTCAGCTAGGCAGCTACTGGGCAGATAAACGTGCATCTAATCAATATTGTAGTGGATGTTCAGTCTCTTTCAGAAGCGTCTGCGGAGTGGCCGAGGCGCAGGTGAGCCAGAATAACGGCAAAGTAAATAGAGGGGCGGCCCGCCAATTATGCTGTCGGTAGAAACATGTCGCAAGAATAACGTGATGCCACCATTTGTAGAATGACTAAATAGGGTGATATCCAGGACATCCGAAGTGTGTAGTGTTGTCTAGGGACTTGTAAGACCCTTCATCTGTAAGTCACTGTAACAAGTATCCATGGCCTACTGAAGAAGCCGCTTGTAGCTCTCAGAGTAGAGCATCATGGTTGCCTTGGTCAGGACTGAGAAAACAGGGGACACGGGAATAGCCGACAACATCTCACCCCGTACTTAAGTCGTTGCGGGCGCAGGCTATGCATGAGCTTGAGGATGCTGCATGCAAGCACTATATGCAGCCACAACCCTATGCGGTGCTCCACGCATGCATGGTGGCAATAGACTTACCACTGATTAACCTATGGTCAGCATTTACCTGATTAAGCTGCAACATTAAACACGCCGCTGCCATTGCCGGGGCAACTTACCAAGCGAGGCAGTCTGGCAACAAACACGGTCAGAAACTATCAGAGTACTGTTAAGTGAACTGTGACATGCTTGGCATTCTCACGCCAGCTTCATCTCGAATAAAATGGCCGCAACGCGCTGCATGCAATGCAATGGACAATATACGGCCAGTAATGATTATTTCACAACCAGGCTCCAGGCAGCAAGGGATAGTTGTATCCATGGATCCTCTGTCTCACCCACTTAGTCCATATACCAAAGAGATAGGTGGGATCAAACGTACCAGTACTGCATTAGTTTTCCATCCGCATACCGTATCTTGTCTGCCGGGAACCAGTCTTATCCTTGAGCACGAGGCCCAAACTCAGGTCGGATGTGACTCAGGCATCTGCGGAGTATATCGTCATGCGTCAGGCATTTTGGTATATTGCATGTCTGTTGTTGACCACCGCATTATGGCACGGTACGCCTGGTCCAGACCGAAGTGTTCCCTCCGTATTAGTGGGTAAACGAACCTTAGGCAGTCTTGTTTCTCTTCCCAGTAGTATCCAAGAGCGGTGAGCAAGGTGGAAAATTGGAGTACATGGGCCGCCGCAGCCGCGTGCTTCGAGTAAACAAGGCGCGCAAGGCGAGGAGTCAGTTGGCCCTACTCGCGCATGACGTGTGGATCAGCCACGGAAGACTTGAGCAGAGAGCAAAGAAGAGAATAGGGAACAACGGCACATCTAATCTTCAAGATTGTCATGGCCAAGTCAGGCCCGGTGAGACGGAGTGAGTAGGTTAGTTGCTCGTCTGCCGTCCTAAATTGTACAATCCGCATGGCGGCGAGGCACAGATCTAGGCTAGGCAGTCAAGGCAACGAGGCGGTGCTTTTGCATTTCGGTATAGCAAGATGCCTCGAGCCGCCTCAGGGCATGCGATCATGATATTAGGTCAAGGCAAGAATGTTGTGTGGCAGGGAACGGCGAGATCGAAGGGCCTAGCTCGGACCTTGCATATATGTCTGTTACATACAACAGACGATCACGAGTTGCAGGGCAGCTACAGGACTGGCGCCTTGGTACTCCACGTTCTCGTCCTGCCACGTAGGGAGGTTGCTGTTGGTAGGTTAGATGATGAGTTAGACGCCGACAGGGTGTAAGCGGCAGATCATCAAGATGCGTCCTAAAAGATCGGATGACTGAGGCAAAGAATGAGTGGTGGAACTGGCCCAGGAAAGGGCATAGAGATAAAGATGGGGGAAGGAATAGGCAGAAGGGATTGTGGATGCAGGAAGGCGGGGTTGGTATTCAACCTTGTGTCGCTCATTCCTTATCCTACCTCTGTCGTGGGTTCGCGCTTTCCGACAGTGTTCTGGCTAGTCCACCTTTCCTCTGGCATCTAGTCCTAGGATATGAATGGGCGAATCGTCAGATGAGGCGCGAAAGCGTCAAGAACTATACAAAACTATCTCCCTAAGGTTAGATAGATTTCCCAGGCAACAAAGGCTGGTGACATGACATGCAAGAGAAGAAGTATAGTTTGGTATGTGCGAGCCAAGCAACCCAAAAAGATACCATGCATATGGACTGCCTATCATGGACAGACGCTTATGCATGGAACTACTAGGTATTAGGTTAGGTGGTGGCAATATTACTACATGTATGCTTCACCAGGCCAGGAACACGGCATCGACTGCAGTGTAGCCAGTCCCTAAGCCTAACAGGGAGTCAACTTCCTTACTGGGACGCTGCATCCTTCTCCCCTTGATGATGGTCAAAGTCCAAGGTGGCATTTGCACTTGAAATGGTGAACTCATGTAGGAGAAAATATCGATGCAGGATAGTTCTTATTGAGGACAGTCGTGAAAATCAAGCATTGTGTCCAATTTCTAAACATAGAGAGCCCCTCCATAGCGTAAAGATCAATCCGCTGCGAATCTTTCGAAGGGAACGTGGATTTCGCCGAGATGTGCGAAGGACTGCCTAGGGAGGAAAGGAGAGCCTGTTCAAGTTTAAAAATAAAGGAACCTGTCGCCAGGACACATCTTGAAGAAGAAAAAATATAGGCAGGCAGTATTCGATGGGAAGAATATTTAGAAGGATACAAGAGACAGAGGTCGTTTGTTTTTCCTTTTCAAAATTTGTCAATATGAAAATGATAACTGGAAAGAGAGACAGAAGAGGGGAAAGAAGAGCAAAAGACGAAGAAATTGATGGATAAAGTCTAAAGGGGTAACGCCATCCAAGACTGCCGGGTCAACTTTCAAGTTACTGGGCCTGATCTCCCCATTCGGCGTATAACCAGTCCCGGAACTTCATAGGATGGTAGTTGACAAGGTCGTTCAAGTTCGCGTCGCCGAAACTGTATCGCCCATTGGCTGTCTGAAGCAAGTGTTGCATTCCAAACCATTTCGCTTCTTCGGCGTTTCGCTCGTAGTAGTTAAGCCAGTCGACGATCTCAGAGTAGGGCCGGCTGACCACTTGGAATTCCACTCGATCTGTTCAATGTCAGAAGAATGTGCATGCCTACAGGGGAAGGGGGTTATAAGACAACGCACTTTGCATGACCTCGACGCAGTATTGAAGGATCCTCTGCGTACTAAGGCGGGCTCCTCGCATTCTGAACTCTCGTGGCCAGGAGTTGATCCCAAGATCCACAGCGGCGGCCACGAACCCTGCGACATCCACAGCCGATGTCAAGCAAATGTACACCGGACGATGGTCGATAGTCTCTGCGGGAATTTCGGCCTTGCCGCGCCCAACGTCTATCATGTAATCCCCTTGGTAATGTAGGCGGTGGGATCCCCCCATCTGATGGAGGCCGAGGCCACCACGGGCGAACCGCTCGTAGAAGATACCACAGGAGAATACAGTGTATTTCATGGGCGGGTTTCTCGAAGAAGACCATATGCGCAGCTGCTCGAGCGCCGCTGTAGAGTAGTTGTCGAAAGGATCGGGGTTCGGTCTATGACTGAGTGCGCCTTCGAACTGGGACGGCACGAAGGTTTGCACTCGAGCTCTCCCGGCCGCGTCGATGAGGTTTAGCTGCTCTGCGCCCGATATCGTCGAGATGACTAGGTCGACTCCCTCGAGCGTGAATTCCAGATTCTCCGTGTCATGGTAGTCTACAACAGCGACTTGACAGTCGGCGTCTTCAAGCTCGGGGTGACGCTATCACGTGTTAGTTGGTACTGCAACATCGTGTGTAGACATAGGAAAAAATAAATACCCTTGAAGAAAGTACGAGAACGGCGTGGCCACGCGCCGACAGCTCATGGGCTAGCAAAGCGGCAAAACCGCCCGCACCAGCGATGGCAACCCGCACCATTACGAAAGCTGATTTTTTTGCCATTTTTTAGGCTCGGAAAAAGAATGTTCAACTCCTGGGCTTTATAGGGCACACGGTTTTACCGGGACACAATAAGGAAAGGGGAGTAAGAAGAGTAAGCTCCGGATCTCAACCGCTCTTTCAGGATATACTGTGCAATTAATCGCGAAGAGACGGAGTGAGTACCTCTAATTCAGTGTAGTGTCCTGAGCTGGTATGTGTGGATGAGTCAAGCCAGGGTAGACTTAGTCTATGATCCTGTCAAGGGGAAATGAGCAATGTCACTCCAGCTTCTTGAGCACCGTAATTAAGGCCGAGGGCGTCCCAAGGTATAAGAGCCATGCGGCCAAAGACGTGAGTGGAAACCTCGGACGAATCCTACAGAGCCGCAAAAGGCCGGCCGCTGCTGTCGAGGTAGGGGACAAGGCAGATACATGCTGAGTAAAGGACGACCCGGTCACAGGAGCTCCACGAGGTTGTACAGGCAGTGTTTTCGAGGGAAGACGACGAGGATCTACTACCTACCCAAGACTCCATCTCTCGAAGCAAGTCCAGTACTTTCGATGAGTCCCTGCCTGGTTCCGGTATCGACCTACTAAGCAGCCAGCAGGGATGGGCAAGCTCCGGGCGTGGTGCCCTTTGAGGTCGAGCGGTGGGCATTCTCAGATGACGACCAGCGAGTGACATGCGCTTTTCCAAAGAGAGAAACCAGAGGGCAGTGTTGCCTGAAAGCATGTCAAAGCTAAATTGACGGATTTCTTATTGACGTCGGCAACATCCGATGCCAGCGGGCTCTGTAGTGACGGTTTCAGTGTGTAAGGTGCCGGGGAAGACATAGATATATCGAGTGTCCTTCCATGATAGCCCACATCTTGAGCACTTGAGGTTATCTGACGAAATTTGGTGAGAACAAGGAAAATAGACGTCTACATAGAGACGATTTGGGCCACAATTTGAAAGAAACATTCGATCCATAGCCTGGCTTGCTTGGTTCTGTAGCGAAGGTTGCTACAACGTTAAGGGAAAAGACAAGCCTCCTCGCCGCCTGTCAGGTAGTGGACGTGGTCCACAATCTGGCTAGTCGTTGTGCATAGCATAAAGTAGGGGCGGGATAGGAGACATTGACATGCCTATGCCCTATGCAAACCAAGTTCATGAAGTACCGCAGTCGAACCACACGGGCCCTCCCCTATATGAGTAGGGGCTTGGGAGATCTCCCCCATGTTTAGTGAGGAAAAGTCCCATGAGGGCCTTCTCAAGGCTGCAGCCCAGGCAAACCGGCGTGGTCAGCCACACTACATGGCATATGGCCTCGGCAGGACGCCCTCGAGCTAGACGACACGCAGGAACGTCTGTTTCTCACCGAGTAGTCAGTGCCTAGCCTTGCCTGAGTAATTGGGACAGGAACGAGTGTAACGCTATGCTTTCGAGTAAATTAAGATAGGAAGACTCGCCACCGCATTGGACGTCCTATCTTATGAGGGTACAGGGTTGCGACCATACCATGTGGTGAGGTCGACACGGACGAGGCAGGACCTCTGTGTTACGATGCTTCTTCGACGAGACCTTGTTCCTTAGCAGGGTCAACCGTCAACCGTCGACGTCTCGACTGTGGTGGTACAGACGCAGACGGGGTCACCGGCCCCAATTGGTGCATTCCCCATGCTCGTGCGTGCAGGAAAACCAGGCAGTCTTGCTTGTTCGACTGGAAGTGGTCAGGCAAAACTTGAACTTCTCATTTGATTATTTTGGTTTGGGATTTTCTCATTGGAAGACGGCCGTCGATTGCCTATCATGCCCAGATGAGGTCGAAAAGAAGGAGGACCGTGGGGGCCAAGCGAGGATCATCCGTGGTATCACTTTGAAAGTTGGAGGTAAGTTGGTGGTATGTACAGTACAACCACCCGATGTACAAGGTATCCACAGGGCTGGGGCTGGAGGCGGTGGCGCCCTGGCGCCGTGGAACCGACCCCCTGGAGAGAGACGGCACGACAGGAATAGTGTACCTAGGTACAACAGGTCCACCGAAAATACCCAAGATTAGGTACCTCGCCAACGGCATCACGGGAGACGGCGGTGATCTCTCTCTCTCTCTCTCTCTCTCTCTCATGGTTGGCCGATAGGGCATACGTCTGGATAGACTCCCCGTTTCTAGCGGCTGACATTCCACCACCTGACACGTCCGTCCGAATCGAGAACAAGAGCCAAGGGCCCAAGGCGTAAAGACCAAAAAGTCGGAATGTCAAACGGCTCGGCTTTAGGCGTTCGAGCAAGTCCTGCATGCTCCTGACCTATCAGCTTTGGCTTGACGCGTCTTCCAGTCCCCTCTCATCGCCATAGAAACAAACCCACATCCATTGTTGACTCCCTTTCTCTCACGCACCCCAGTTATACGCAGCGCAACTATATCTTTTCCCGCGCCATCAGCAAATGACTCATCTGCCATCATCCATCAATCAGATTTGCGATTCTTCACCTCTGCAGTTCCAATTAGAGGCCTGCCCTGCCGACTCGAGGCCTTACCTATACTCAACGGCCGGCTCCCCGCGCGACTGAGTCTCAAGAAACAAATCTACCCACCTACCTTGCATGTCACTCAAGTTCCACCGTTCTTGAGCCTAGAAATTACGTACCGTCGACTCTGAAAGTATTCTTTGTGGGAAAAGAAAACGGTCAGCCATGTCACATGAAAAAAAACAGCCATGTTACATGAAAACAACCTCCAGGGGGATGCGTAGTAGGTAGCCTGGTAGTCCACTCAGCTGCTCCTCCGGTCTTGCTTCATCTCTACCCCAAGGTCCTGATCGACCAGAAACAAACTCCTCCAGTATCAAGACGCTGCGCAGAGGTTTTCCCTCTCTACCCTGACCATGACTCCGTTGCAGAAGCAGCCGCATGTAACATCATAATTAGAGCCGTCCCGGGACCTGAGACGCTACGGCTGATTTTCGAGCCACCGCAACTCAAATAGTAGTCGATTGACCCGACTGCTACTCCGAGCGATTACCCTTGGCCCCCAACGATCCGGCCCTGGACTTCCATTATTCTAGAGGAACTTGGCCATGTGTGTGCCACCCCGATCGTCCCCGGAATTAAATAGGATGTCTTCAAGTGTACCTGGCTGCTTGTTCGGCGTTCAACGTGACAGGGAAAGAGTAGCCAAGAGGCAGGAACGGTTCACTAAAACCGACATTAGAACAGAGTTCTACACTACACACATCAAGAGAAAACAACGCGAAAGTAAGTCAAAAACAAGTTCAGACCATTATCTCATGACTATTTGAGATCTCCTATTCTATAGGATTTTGCCAGAAAACAGACTCATGTCTATTGGCTCTGGGGGGTATCATAACATCCTCATCAACTCCATCTCCATACGCAGTGTGCGATGCTCTCATGGACAGCGCCGCCCTATAGAGTACGCTGGGAAGCGTTCTGCTCAGCCTCCGCCTTCTTCACAATGTCGTGCTCGGCACCCCGCTGTTGCGTCTTTCCCACGTCGTGCTGCTCCTGGTAACTCTCCTGGGCCTTCTCATTGCCTGTAATACCGGCAACAGCGCCGCCGACAGTGCCCGTCACTCGGTCGCCGATGCCGCCGACGTAGTCGTTAACCTGGCCCTTGGCCTCCTGCTGCTGGCCTTCCTCGTTCTGGTGGCGGCCTGTAGACTTGAGAGACTAGAAGGGTTCATACATGTCAGTGGGTGGCTGCCATAAAACAAGACTTGGATTGTTCTCTTAACAGGAAGAAACCTACCTCGGAGCCGACTAGCCCACCCAGGGTCTCCTTGGCAGATCCCACGGTCTGGTTGTACGCGCCGGAGGTCCGGTTGGGGTCGTCCTTGGTCACGGCGCCAGCGGAGGAGGCAGTGAAGCCGGGGAGCTTGGCAGTTGCATGGGATGCGTCGTGTTCGGCATCGGCCTTGTGCTGCTTGGCTTCGCCCTTAGTCTGGAAAGGGAGAAGGGGTTAGATCATTACCATGATTAAAAGATCAAAGTCTCACGGCATACCTGGTCAGCAGTGTTGCCCGTGATATTGCCGAGAACGCTCTGGGCAGCGCCAGTGACAGCGTCAACTGCCGACTTAAGAGTGGAGGTGTTGTCGTTGGTAGACATGCTGGGCTGTTTTGTATTGATCGTGTTTTTGCTATTTAAGCGTAGGTGTGCTAGGTAGCTGATCGTGTGTTGTAGAGCTGAATGTTGCAATGTGTTGATGTTTTGGTAAGGATGAGACCTCTTGGTGCAAGGGAGGGACGGGGAAAATCGTTGCTTTTATATACAGCTTTGAGATTCCAAACAACATGTGTTGGAATGGAGAAACCCAGTGTTACAGAAGTGACGATATTGCTGCTTGGAGTTGCAAAGCCAGAAGGTACAGCAGTGAAGCTCCCCGGGTACACACGGGTACCTGAGGACATATGATGTCATATGTGCCGGTTCAACAACAACCACCACCATTCAACCGCCGGAGTACAGCAGTACGGTGTACCTAACCATACACCGTCTTCCTGATACAAAAACGCGACATGTGACACGAAACAATACGTAATTACTCATTTCAGCCTGCTTTCAAGTCTCTCACTTCATCTACTTTGTTACTGCTGGTACAGGCTTACGCAATCTCGAGGCTGAGGCTTGTTTGTTATGACGAAAGTTGTATCACTAGGGAATCATTAGTATTCACATGACAGCTAAGAGACTGTAATAACCAAGACGCAGAATGTTCTAGTTGCAAAACCTCGGCATGTTTGTCAGTTGTTAACCTGATCCCCGCGGTAGTTTGGCACTGCTCCGATTGAGAGCCAAAGAGTTCATATTATCGCGAGCCGCTTGATCTTTTATATTGTTGGTATGATAATGTGGCCCTTTAGCAGCCAGCAATGCTCCTATCCTCCACGCGCCCTCATCGAACAGGCGTCGAGGTAGCGGCTGCCGACTCCTCCAGGTCGTGTGTATTATCTGTACAATGTGAACTTTCAATACCCCTGTCCACCAAAAGGGTATATCGAAACAAAAGCGAAGGTGGTCAGAAGAAACTGGCAAGAATAAAAGGAAAGCCACCGCTTGCATAACTTGGTTCCTTTTCCCGTTCTCACACCTGACAAGTGACCAAACACATCCCAAACGCCTTTCGCCGATCCGGAAAATGTTTTGTACAATAATTACGTGTCAAATCGCTTGCAAAAGAAGAGGCCAAATCTAATGTTGGCTCCACTCAATCGTGTTCAGGTCGATACCCTCTTGAACCAGTTCCCAGAGTGGGCTCAGCTCTCTCAGGAAAGTTACGCGCTCTTGAACGGCCTTGAGGACGTAGTCAATCTCGGCCTCCGAGGTAAAACGACCGATTCCGAACCGGATGCTGCTGTGGGCGCTCTCGTCGCTGTTCCCTAGGGCCCGCAGAACGTAGCTCGGTTCAAGCGATGCTGATGTGCATGCGCTGCCTGACGACAACGCAATGTCCTTGAGCGCCATGAGCAAAGATTCGCCCTCGACGTAGGCAAAAGAAACGTTGACACAGCCCGGGTAAAAGTGGTTAGGATCACCATTCTGGGTCGTGTGTTCTAGAGCCAACAGACCCTTGAGTAGCTTATCGGAGAGCTTCTTGATATATTTCGAGTCATACTATTTTGATCGTCAGCCTCGGCCCTGCCGCATGGTTCAAGAGGGGAAGTGCGATAAGAGGTGAGATATCAGACGCGTGTGCTGCGTGTCAACAAGATGATTCCGGTCAAGGAATTCAGCAAGCCATGCATGTTTGAGCGATTCATCATTTAAAAAAGGAAAAATGGGAAATGGCGGAAGTGGGACAAGGCAAGGGACAACTTACAGCCATCTCCTCTTTAGCGATGCGGCACGCTTCACCGAATCCAACAACAAGAGGCGGGGCAATGGTACCGCTTCGGAGACCACGTTCCTGCCCACCGCCGCTGATGATAGGATCGATTCTGACACGGGGCCGCCTTCGAACGTAGCAGGCGCCGATTCCCTTCGGTCCGTAGATCTTGTGGGACGAGATGGACATCAAATCGATGTTCATGGCGTTCACATCTAGAGGAATCTTGCCAACTGCCTGCGCCGCGTCGGTATGGAAGAACACCTTCTTACGTCGACACAACTTTCCAATCTCCTCCATCGGTTGTATGACACCGATCTCGTTGTTGACTGTCATGATACTAACAAGGGCGGTATCTGGTCTGATGGCAGCCTCAAGTTCCTGCATATTGATCAAGCCATTCTGCTGCACTGGCAGGTAGGTTACCTCGAACCCTTCATCCTGAAGATGACGGCAACTGTCGAGAACGCACTTGTGCTCCGTCTGACTTGTGACGATATGCTTCTTCTTGCCCGAGCGCCCGAAGAACCTAGCGACACCCTTGATACTCATATTGTTGCTCTCTGTAGCTCCGCTAGTAAATATGATTTCCTTGGGGTCCGCGCCAATGAGATCGGCCACATGCTTGCGAGCATCCTCGACGGCCTTCTCACTTTCCCACCCGTACGCATGCGTTCTCGAATGGGGGTTGCCGTACACGCCGACGAAGAAGGGTAGCATGGCATCGAGGACTCTGGGATCGACAGGTGTAGTGGCCTGCATGTCGAGGTAGATCGGTCGTTGGCCCTCATCCATCAGAGAGGCTTCCTTCAACACACTGGCGACAGGACTGCCAGCGGCATTTAAAGCGCTAGCCGTGCCGGGCATGACCATCTCACCCTTTTCATTCACGAAATCCTTCTTATCTAGTTTGATAGCAGTCTCGACGTTGACTTGGGCATCATTCCTCTTTGTCTCGGAAACGTATCCTCTACGCGAGGATTTCGCCACGACGGGACTCGCTAACCGACGTAGATATCTGGATTGTCGCAAAGGCGCGGCGGTCAAGGATGGGCTGAGACCAAGGCATGATGCCCGCCTCAAGGCAGTTGATGCTACATTGGACATGATGGGATACGCAGGAATGGGAGGGGACGAGATGGCGGGAGTGGAAGAGAGGAGAACAATTGGAGGGAGGCGAAATTGCTCGAAATGTTGCTAGCTTTATCAAAAAAGTTGGGCCAAGGCCGGAGCTCCGAAAGCTCGCTGTTATCGGTTAGGTACATTTGCTTATCAGCATCTGCTGTACTGCAGGTGCTGTACCCCGCTCTCGCAGTTGCAGTAAGCGCCCCTTGGGATATCGCGGTCCAAAGTTAACACGCCTCCGACGGACCACCAGACCATTCACACAAGGAAGAGGTTTTCTATCATTCTATCAGCTGACTGACAGCTGGCTGTTCTGCACTAGGTCCATGCCGTCATAACAGAATTTGGGGAATTGGGGGAGGGGTGAGATGGAATGACGTTGCTTCTAAACTTGCGATTTCCACAGAAATCCGCCAGCTCCGATCTACCCGGAGGTACCTGCTGCTCTGTAGCGTCCAGGGGCAGAAAACAAGTCACCCACCAAACCACCATCAACTCTTAACCTTTGCTCAAAGTAAACAGAAATCTACCGCCTCAATTGCTTTACTTTCTCACGATAGCATAATAACTTGTGCCTCACTCTTGCTACCATAGTTTTCAGTTTCCAGAAAAACTTACTTTCTCGTCCTCTCCACTACTTGAATCAAGATCTTCCGACCTGGCCTTAGCTCGCCAAGCCACAGCATGACGACGGCCCTGTAATTCTTCTGACAGGACCTAATATCATTACTGTGCAAGTGCTCGGCACTGCCACGGCTGCGAAGGTATTCGTCGGCATTCTAGAGGACCTGGCACTGCCGATGTAACCTGAACTTGTCGACTATTGTCTTTCCTCTTGCATATAACTCGCCTGCCTAAGTCGACCGACCGATAAACCCACGTAACGCTGTCTCTTTTAGTCCTGTTCTAAGAGCACATAGCTCCCCACGACAGACCCGCTTTCTCTAAGACAACCCGCTCGTCGTCGCATCGACCTTCGCTGTGGTAGAGGGCGATAATCTCTTCCGGCCTGTTATTTTCACATACCGCAAGCCTCAAGACTGCTGTTAGTTCGAGATTCGCAAAGAATGAGCTTTCGCGGTTTTCAAAAGAGCGTTGTTCGCGTACGTGCCGCTTCTTCCCGACCTCGGTATTGGGCCGCTTCCTGTGGCTATGCGCGGTGGTGGCGCTTTTCCTAACTGACAGTTGGGCTCTCTCAATAGGCACCGCAACAGCTCAAAGCCAAGTTCAACATTGGCGAAAACACTAAGGATGCCGTTTTCATCGACTCGGAACGCCGGTTCCAGGAGCTCGAGGCTCAGACGAAACGCCTTCACGATGAAAGCAAGAAATATTTCGACGCCATAAACGGCATGCTCAGGCACCAAATTGACTTCAGCAAGGCCATGACGGAGATTTACAAGCCCATATCCGGCCGCATGTCCGATCCCGACTCACTTGTTGTCCACGGAAATATCGAGGGTATTCGCGCCTGTGAGGAATACGAGGCCGTTGTCAAGGACCTGCAGGAGACCATTGCTCCTGAGCTGGAGATGATCGAGTCGAGAGTTATTCGCCCGGCAAACGAGCTGCTCGATGTGCTCAAGGTCATCCGAAAGACTGCTGTGAAGCGTGATCATAAGCAGCTCGATTATGACCGCCACCGCGCTACGCTCAAGAAATTGCAGGAGAAGAAAGAGAAATCAGCGAGAGACGAGAAGGCACTGTGGAAGGCGGAAAACGAACTGGAAACGGCCACACAAGAGTTCAACTACTTCAACGACCTACTAAAAGCAGAACTGCCCAAACTGTTTGCGCTCGAGCGCCAGTTCATCCAGCCGCTCTTCCAGTCTTTCTACTATATGCAGCTGAACATCTTCTACACCTTACATGAGAAGATGCAACAGTGCGACATCGGATACTTTAATCTCAATCTGGACATCTTAGAAGCCTTCGAGGAGAAGCGCGGGGACATACAAGAACAAGCCGAAAAGCTGACAATAGTACGCTTCAAGACCAGCGGGCGCCAAAGACCACCCAAATATGGCCCCAAGCCAGCAGCTCTCGAGGCAGGGAGCAGGCCGGCCGGGCTACTTACCCAGGGCTCGGCGGCAACCTCACCAAATCCCGCAGCAGCATTCAAATACGGGCAGGAAGAGCAAACGGAAATGGAACAGGCGCCGCCGCCGTATTCCTTGACCGCGGCTCCTGCTAAATCACCAGTGTCGCCTGGCTTTGGCAGTCCGGGACTGGCAGCTATGGCGGCAGGGAAGCCCAAGCCGCCACCGCCCAAGCCGAAGCCCAGCCGGCTGGGCGGGGCAACTGTGGAAACGGTGACAGCTTTATATGACTACTCTGCGCAAGCCGAGGGCGATCTGAGTTTCCGGGCCGGCGATGTGATAGAAATTGTCAGTAGGACGCAAAATGAGAACGAGTGGTGGACAGGGAGAATCCATGGTCGGACAGGGCAGTTTCCTGGTATGTCTAACATCTGACCTGTGACGCATGAATTCTATCCAGGCCGATGATTAAGTAACTGACGTGTGTGGCCCCAGGAAACTATGTCAAAGTCGGCTAGAAGCCCGCGCATCGCCGAAAACCCTACACCTATGGATAAACCGACTTGATACCATTGCGCCCTGGACTTTCGCCGTTCAAAAGTCATATCGTATTGTCCGTAAACCCCATTTGAACGAAAGCCTCACCTGATTGTCTGGAATATAAACTCTTGGGGCCCGCAGACATTGGTAAAGCCAACAGCATGTACGAAGGATACGATGCTACCAAACATACTTAGCTGAATTGCCACTTGCTGCACTCCTACTACACATCAGTCAGGATAACGAGTAGAGGTATCTATTCATAATGCGAATGCCTTTAAACCAGTGCCATCTTGTCCTAGAACCGGAGTAGGGATGGTAGTTGCATGTCATTGCGTTCCGTTCTGTGCGCATCCTTGAAGTACCTTGTCATGGGTCTCCTGCTGTTGGCTATCTCTTCGTGCGTCGTCGCTTCAAGTTATTTTAAAGTCCTTCTGAGCAATAGCTCCAATATCAACATGACTAGGACTGCCTACCTGCCCATCTACTACCCGCAGCCATTAGATGTTATGCTACCTAGCCGTGCACACAACTCTAGATGTCTGTCAACGTTATAGCATCAACCTGTTCTGGCCATGTCAGGATCCTATATTCTTTTGTCACAGCAGTTTTCCAATCTGTTCGATTGTTAAAGGGATCAGCATCGGGACTAAACCTTGTCTTGTCTGTGCCACATAGGATGTATAGGTAGACTATTTTTGCGGCTTATGGTACGTCACAGGCTGTACAATAAGACTCCTGGAAGATCCTTGCAGTGCTCATGTTATCTTAACTGAGATCCTTGCCAGCATGCCTAGAGATGCGATTCCACAATAAGGTGACCTGATGTTTGATTTACCAAAATCCAAAATTGGCTATGGCAAAGAAGGTAGCTGGTCTTTTAGTTTCTTCAAATTTACTATTTTCCTCCATGTTGGGTTCGCTAAGTCAAGGCTCAATCGAAAGTGAATTGGTAACGGTCAGATAGACACCTCGAGTCCCCTTTTGCTTTGCTCACACGTGACAGGGGCGGCCGCATTCGAGCTGAATTGGAAGTTGCAGGGCAGGAAGATCTCATCTAGACGAGGTCATTGCAGGACTATCTAAAATTAGAACCAGAAAGGCCAAGCTAGGTACATACTTAGTTACGATGTGCAGATGGCAAGTGCCGTGCCTTCCTTCGAAAATGTGTCACAACTCAACCTACAATGTGCATCGACCCTCAGGGCAAGTGAATGTACACGTTCTCTCATCCGATGTGGTTGGAGAAGCTGTGATGTAAGTAAACAGGCTCCATGCAGGTGGCTTAAGAATGGAAGTCCTTGGATATACCTCTTCTAGTATCTGCCACCTTCTAGGACTTTATGGGATCTGGAGCGACGTAACTGCCTTATACCCATGGTGTCTACTTAAGTGAGATCATCGAGCCTTCCTAAATAAAGGGATTTTTATAGTAGGTACTACAGCTGAGTGGTAAGTTCATGTTAAGGTTAGATGGCAGGAGCTACCTTGCCTCTGTGAATATTTGTTTACCACTGCTTCCTCCTGCGTGGTACAACATCAACTACTGTTGTCCTGCCACTGCTGTCTTCTTTCACGAATCACAACCTTAAGCTCTGGCAGGATCATTTAATTGGAAGCCCTGCGAGTCAACTCCAGGCTGACGGCCAACACCTCAAACGAAACTTTCACTTTCTCAACATATTCTCGTCGATCTTGCAACACAAGCATTTCCCCTCGACTTCGCGAATCGCGGCCCTTGATGAAATGAAGATCAAAGCTGGGCTTCACGCAGCCATTGCGCTGCTTGTCTCAGTTACCGAGTGCAAGAATGTCCTCGTCGACTCTCTCCCGGCAGTGCCAGAAGGATGGACCAAGGTCGGAGATGCAAGCGGCGACAAGTCGATCAAGCTCCGCGTGGCTCTCGAGCAGCCGAATCCCGAGCACTTCGAGCGTACTCTGTACAGCATCTCCGAGCCCCAGCACCCCCTATACCGCCAGCACATGTCGCGCGAGAATGTCAAGGAGCTGGTGAAGCCCGCTGAGGAGTCTACCGCTGCTGTCCTGGGTTGGTTGCGCTCGGCAGGTGTTCAGGACGAGGATGTTGATGACGATGGCGACTGGATCAACTTTTGGACAACAGTTACCAAAGCTGCTCAGATTCTCAACACGACGTTTGGCCTATACGAGCACGACGGTACTGCCAAGCAGTATATTCGCACACTTCAGTAGGTCCACTCCCCGGGGCAATTGTGATATACCGCAAATGCTGACACGTGGTCAGGTATTCTGTCCCTGAGGAGGTTCGTTCTCACATCACGATGATACAGCCTACCACTCGCTTCGGACAGCCCGCACCGCAGCATATTCGCGGCAGTCGTGTTGTGGCAGAGCAACGTGAGCGTGATATCCCTACCCTCATCCGTGAGGCTGCTGCCGTTTCGCCCAGTGTGCTGAATGCGACGTTCTGCAACGACACCATCGTGCCCGCGTGCTTGCGCGCTTTGTACAGAGTAAACGCGACCAGCGCTGACCCTGACGCCCCGGGTTCTTTTGGTGTTGCTGGCTTCCTAGATGTGAGATCTCACTCGTCTGCTTCTCGTATTGACCATGGATATTAATCAAGTACACCTCCAGGGGTACGCCGAGCATGCCTCTTTTGGTAAGTCATCATCAATAGCTAAGCCTGCATCCCTCGATATGGAAACTTGGCTCATTCATGGAACAGATGCATTTCTCCAGTCACTGGCACCGTTCGTTGTCTCGCAGAACTTCACAACCATTCTGGTCAATGGGGGCTTGGATAATCAGACCAGATTTGGCGGTATGGATGCGGAGGCGAATTTGGATATCCAGTATGCTGCCTCCATGGCTTGGGGCCAGGAAATCAACTTTTACTCGGTGAGTTTCTTCTACTTGGACGTATAAGGGTTCCGTTTGGACGCCTTGGTGACACCGTATAAAGTGAAACCGGGAGTCCGTGCTAAGATGTTCACTGACGAGTTATAGGTTGGCGGCCGTGGTCCCCTCGTCCCTGATCTCGAGTAAGTGATGGTTCTCATTCCCAAAAGGCACTATAACATATATTGACATCAGTTATAGTCAGCCAACTCCTAAGGATCCCAAAGATGTAAGAGCCTATTCACCGATCCCTCCTTTTTAGTCTACTTTCATCTACTAACCAACCTTTGCCGGGAGAAAAGATTACGAATGAGCCGTACTTGGAGTTCGTCACATACCTAATTGGCCTGCCCGACAAGGAAATCCCACACACTCTATCCATATCATACGGCGAGAACGAACAGTCGCTTCCTCAGGAGTATGCCAAGAAAGTCTGCAACATGTTCGGTCAGCTCGGACTCCGGGGTGTCTCCATCATTGCTTCGTCAGGAGAGTGAGTCTTCCCTATACCTCGTATCGCGATACCCCTTTCCCCCTTTTGCCTCTAACATCCTCTACCGGGTGCACTTCTGACATTTGACACAACAGCGTCGGACCGGGCAGCGCTTGCCAAACAAATGACGGCAAGAACACCACGCGCTTCAACCCCACATTCCCAGCATCATGCCCGTACGTGACCTCGGTAGGCGCGACGGAGTACGTGCTACCTGAGCGCGCGACCTCGTTCAGCTCGGGAGGGTTCTCGGACCTATTTCCGCGGCCAGGGTACCAGGAACCACACGTGTCGGACTATCTCGCCTCCCTCAGCATCAATACCTTCAAGGGTCTATATAACGCCTCAGGACGCGGGTTCCCGGACGTCGCTGCCCAGGGGAACAATTTCGCGTACGTCGACCAAGACGAAGTGGGCGATATAGGCGGCACGTCGGCCAGCGCGCCGACGTTTGCGGGGATAGTGGCGCTGTTGAACAATGCGCTCCTCGCGGGCGGGCAGCAGAAGCTAGGGTTCCTGAACCCGTGGCTTTATTCCCTGAGTCCTGCCTTCAGCGGCGGTGCGGGTGGCGTGGCGTTTACGGACATCACGCATGGCGGGAGCAAAGGCTGCTTGGGAACCAGCGCGACTACCGGGGCGCCGACTCCAAGGGTTCCCGGAGCCGGGTGGAATGCTACGGTGGGATGGGTGAGTTTTTTTCTTTTTCTTTTCTGCTTCTTCTTCTTCTTTTCAAAACTCCCACCTACATCCCTTTGCGACTTTTCCCACTCCGTCACTTTGCTAACTGTAGGCGTTTGAAAAATTATTTTTATAGGATCCTGTTACGGGTCTTGGCACGCCCCTTTTCGACCGGTTGCTGGCTGCGCTCCCCACGAACAACAACAAATATCCTACTCAAAGTCGGAGAAGTGATTAATCAATACTGGAGTGTTATGGCGGTTTCATTTACAGCAGTAGAGTAGAGTAGAGATGATATAGACGTAGACGCAGACGCAGACGCCAGAGGAGTCCGAGCAGTCAAGATGAATATGATGGATGGATATGGATGGTAGAGGGCATAGACACGTTTTTACTGGTCCCTTTTATAATTTTTTTTCAAGTATGCCATGCCATGAATCACATAATGAGACCAAAAAAATATAGGAAATCTTCTTCACGAGGAAGCTTTCTCTCTCCCTCTCTCTCTCTCTCTTGGATGTTGGTGGTACGCAGGTACAGCACTGATAAGTAAGGTTAGGTGACATACCTTTGCCTTTCCAGAATAAAACTACTATTTACCAAAGTGTCTAATCAACATGTCACAAGTCGCATTCCTATGTAGAGTTAAAAGAGCGACTGTATTTATTTTTTGTTTGGTTTGTTATCTAAGTAGTTTCCCCGCCCCTTTTCCTTGCCTTTCGTCTCACTTGTCAAGCCAGTCTTTAGCAACTCAGCTACAGATAGCCCTTCTCTTGTGCCTAGGACAAAGCAGATTGACAGCAGGTCGGGCAGCTTGACAGCCAAGGTCAGGGTTCGTGGGGATTGTCATTTGAAAATCGAATCTCAAAAACGAACATTACAGTTAGGGTCCTTGTTAATTCGCTTCCCATGTCAGGACGAATCTCCTTTCTTGCGGGATTGGAAGGGCAGGCAGGGCAAGCCAAATGTAAAAAGAGGATAGGCAAAACGATGTGCCCACATCGTGCTCCCGATAACGCATACTTTTTGAAGAGACGCACGCAGTCGACCTGAGCTCAAGGTTCCATCCTCTGCCCCTATAAGTCAACGCCATACCGTCCACCCTCACTGACCACAACCACTGGTGGATAAACCGAGGCAGCAACCGTCAGTCGTATAAGTGAGGCCGTGAAGGAAAAGTAAGTGAGTGTCAGCATCAGGCAAGGTGCCTGTTGTCACCACACCAGATGCGTACCTCCGTAGGTAGGCCATTCACGTGGTACGATCGCCTCGTCTCCTCTCTCCATATTCCCTCAACCCAACTGCCCCGACTCCTTCTTTGAGTTTGGCAGTCCATCAGCCATGCCATGATTGTGGCAAGCTCTGACCCCAGAAGTCCCATGGGAATACCATGGGAGACCGGTAAACCTCTTCAACAAACCATTGAGTGGTATATCGGTTGAGGTTAGCACCGTGTATCGGCTTCTTTGGAGATTGCACCAGGGTCTAAATCCCGGTGTCGGATCGTGCATTCATCCTAAGGTTGCAAAACCCCAAGCAACAGGACAATGCCTGATCATTGTCCTATAGCTGCACAACTCGCACGCATCAGATGCACGCCTGTAGGACGGAGTGGCTGGGTAGCTGTGGGGTGAGAAATGGTGGCGCCCAAGCGCACGCTTGGTGTCGATACATGGGAAATCAATCAAATCCGCTGCCTATCTGACTAGCAAAAGCCGTGCTGACAGATTTCTCATCATCGTCGACTCGTCGGCGATAGCCATTGGTATAGCCAGGGTAGCCAGAGGTGTCGGCGACATGCTGTCTCAGGCGATCGCTATGAGTGTATGAAGTAGGCCGTGCGCGGAGAGCGTCCAGGCCAGCTCCCAGGCTCGCACCGCCCTGCCCAATGCCCTTGCCGCCAATCACACTGCTACTGACGTCCGTATACTCAGAGGTAGCGACACTCTCGCCAGCGATGCTTTCGGCGCCACGGCCGCGACCCTTGTTGCCCATGCGTCCATTGGATGTGGGATTGAATCCGGGAAGTCCGGGCCACTGCTCAGGATTGAAATTGGTGAACATGGGTGGGAAGGCTGCGTTGCCCAGGCCGGCGGCACCGAGAGCAGAGCTATGAATACTAGACACGTCATCGGGGATATAAGACAGCATAGAGCTGGAGTCCATGTCGTGATGTCGAGACGGAGCATGATGGTGGCTGTAGGTTCCCGCCCGCCCGTTGGAGTAGCTGTGGGAGGCGAAGGAGTTCTGCTGAGCGCGCTGGCGGAAGGTATTCTTAGGACGGCTGAACTGGAGAAGCGAAGTCTGCAGGTTGGTCAACGGTCCTTCGACGAGGCACTTGCGCTCCTTGAAATGGACCAGAAGGTGGTGCCACAAATCATGTTTGGATAGAACCTTGGGAT
The DNA here is from genome assembly GCA_022385605.1 of Xylariaceae sp. FL0594. Classification (NCBI taxonomy): domain Eukaryota; kingdom Fungi; phylum Ascomycota; class Sordariomycetes; order Xylariales; family Xylariaceae; species Xylariaceae sp. FL0594. The sequence continues at coordinate 55,655 of MU280801.1, forward strand.
TGCCGATAATGACGACACCGAACTTGGCACGGGTAAGAGCGACGTTCAGTCGGCGGGGATCAGATAAGAAACCAATTCCCTGGTTGTCGTTAGACCGGACGCAAGACAGCACGATGAAGTCCTTCTCGCGGCCCTGGAAGGCGTCGACCGAGGCCACCTCGACCTCTTTGTAGGACTCCTTCTTGAAGGTGCCCGTGTTCTGCATCGTGTTCACAATGTAGCTTCGCTGACCCTCGTACGGCGTGATGACACCGATATCAGCCGGCCGCACTCCGGCTTTGAAGAAACGGGTCACGACCTTTTCCACATTCGATGCTTCGGTCCGATTGAGGTATGACGTTCCAGATGCCGAGATCTCTTCGTTGCCGAGGTTAGACCAGAACATCATGGGCATTTCGGCAACGGGCCAGGGGAAGTCGACATCTTTGCGGATTCGGCTCTGGGCCGAGACACCGTTCTGCAGCGATCCCTCGTAAAACATGTTGGACGGGAACTCCGAGAGGCACGGGTGCATGCGGTACTGGATGTTGAGCCGGATCGGGGTGAGACCGAGGTGTACCAGGCGCTCGAACAGCGACTGGCTGAGCCCGGCCTTGGCCGCCTTCTTGTTCATGATGACGGGCCCCAGCTGCTTATGGTCACCGACCAAGACCACCTGCTTGCACCCGAGGACGAGAGGAATCATGCACTCGGGCTCGGCTGACTGGGTAGACTCGTCAATGAGTACGTTGCGGAACTTCATCTTGGCCAGGCGAGGGTCGCCAGCGCCGACGCATGTGCAGCACACGACGTCGGCATTGCTCAGAATATCACGCTCGGCAGCTCTAGTCAACTGCTTATACTTCTTCTCGTCTTGGCTCGTCAGCTCTCCGTACTCTTGCTTCAGTTGCAGAAGCTTCGTCAACTCTGGGTTGCTCTCCAGCATGCGCACCTGCTCGTGCAGGGCCAGGAAACTGACAGACGACTCCACGTCTTCCCGAGATTTGGCCGTGAGGCGCACCACCTTGAGACCGGTAAGATTGATACGCTCGCAGAGCTGATCGACCGCGACGTTGGACGGCGCGCACACAAGAACCTGCCCGTTGTCCTGCTTGGCAAGATGGTAGATGATCGTGGCAGACGTGACGGTCTTGCCCGTTCCCGGAGGACCCTGGATCAGACTCAGCGGGGTGCTGAGGACCGCCTTGATCGCACTGATCTGGCTGCCGTTGAGTTCCGGAAGACCGGGGACGCTAAACTTCTTAGGCAGCGTCGTCTTCATCGGTCCCGCGGCGACCTCGTGGCCAAGGAGCTTGTGGAAGATGTAACCGGACACACTGTACTCATCCACGGCAAAGTTTTTCATCGCAACCTGCATGCGGTCATATGACGTAGCCTTCCAGACATAGTCGGCCGAGAAGTTGTGGGTGCACTCGGTCGGGACCGACTTGTCGTTGCTAGTCTTGCGCAACTCCAGACTGACCTCGTCGGACTGGTTGTTCGGGACCTTGATGACATATCCCACTCCCTCCCAGGGAGGTCGCAGTTCGCCCTTGTACTTCAGCCTCATCTCGTCGCCGACGGCCAATTTGACATCGCCGGACTCCAGTTTGGGGAATGTGAAACTCGCCACATGTTTGCAGTTGAGACCAATATCCCATCGGACGATCAGGCCGTCTTCAGACTGCGCTTCCTTGAGCTTCTTGTCGTAATCGGACTCCATCTTGACCAGAGGACCAAAGATGTTCTGGTACTGGTAAGGATCTTCGTACTTGAGGAGAACGGGGAGAGGGTCGTCGTCGATACTAGCGGCCTTCTCCAAATCCGCAACGGTCGCGTTGGCATCGTCTTTCCACATCTCTTCCAGCTTGGCGATCTGCGGAGGGGTGAGGTGCCTGGCACGAAGCTGCTCGGCATCGGAGGGCTGGGCAACGAGCCAGCTCAGGAAGGCACGATCCTCGATAAGCGGTTGCCACCGGGAGATGTCCCAGCTCATATCCTTGTTCGAGGAGTTGGCAGCGCAGGGCTGGCGGCATAGAAGCACGACGACGGTATCGGACTTGGCGGGAATGAATCCAAGAAGAAACACGTTCTTGGTGCCGCAGTTGTAGCATTCGAGGGTGGTATCGCCGAGGGCAGACTGGGGGTGGAGCGACACTTCCTTGTGGCGAGCTCGGACGAGATGGTTCACAATATGCGACGAGCTTGCGTTGCCTCGGGAGCTGCAGAACCACTTGCTGCAAGTGAGGCATTTGACCACACAACTGGGCGAGTGAATGCCACAGTAGGCACAAGCATGCGGGGGGAGAGCCTTCTCTTCTTCGGCGCTCTTCAAAGCGAGGCCCTTCATAGCGTCGAGGGGGGCACTAATCATGCTTTCGGTGTCGTCGTCGTCGACAACCTCGGTCTCGTTATCCCCGCCGCCATTCTGGCGTCTCGCGCCACCTAACCCACCACGGCCATTGTATTTGCCGAAGAGTAAAGCCTCGTCGGGGTCAAGGGCGGACATGCCATCTTCGCCGGCATTGATAGTGGTGGCAGAATTTGACACGAGGTGATTACCCAGGTGGGTGAATGCATCCATGTCTCCAGGAAAGCGCTGCCCAGGCAGTCGATAGAGTTTGTCGTAGGGAGGCAAGAGAAGAGATTATGCGGTATGGTCGGATTGATGTCGCCGCAGGATAATGATGGCGTTACCTAGGTAGCGAGGGGTCGGACAAAGAAATGTTCTTCCGACTTCGAGGTGTCGACTGAGGTGGCACAATGTACGAGGAATAACTCCGCGCGGTAGCCGATATATTGTGTCGAGTGTGCGGGAAGTATCCGATATGAACCAGCCGTTGAGTCGACGTTTGTTTATCAGGTGGATGGTGGCGGTACTTCCTACCTACCAGCCAGTACAGCTGTACAGTTTGATAAATTGCTGAAGTGGGTTCCGATTGCGATACAATGAGGTACAACGTCACATCATCGAGAGCAGGCCTGGCTCCAGCGCGCACGGGAGTGAAGACAAGCCGTGGTGTCGTTTGCTAGCACAGACGGCGAAGGTTGAAAGAGAGTCTGTGATTTACGCCGTCGATAATAATCATACCTTGGGAGGTGGGCGTGGGCTGCAAGGTTGGGTTGGGCTTCTCTGCCAGATGAAATCAAGGTCGTACCCTGATGTACCCAATCCAGCGAATGGGAATGAAATATTTTGCTTGTGGCCACTGAGTTGGGCTGTTGTAGCCACTAGTAAGTCTCAATGGGGTGGGGATGACTGCCTGAGCTTGCTGCAGCCAGATGTACAGGTACATGCAGTGGAGGCTCTCTACCAGATGCTCGGCATGCGGGATCTACTGTAAGAAGCAACTAAGCTAGTACGAATCTGTCCTGATAAGCCCCTCCATAATAATTTCTGGTTATCGGGAAAGCTTGAAGATTGAAGCCATTCGTATTAGGTAGCAGACAACAGTGAAGGGACCCCGATCGGTCTAATGAACAGAAACAATCGCATTTGATACCCATTACCGCCGACATAGCGATATACCGACCTCCCTGGTTGATAAATACAAACGTTTTTTCATCCACGAGAAATTCGCTGTCGCAATCCATTACCTGCCATCGCTCCCACATATCAATACAGAGATTGAAGATGCTTCGGAAGACTGCTCGCGCAAGGAGGGATTTCCTCTACCGGAAAGCTATCCTGCTACAGAACGCAGAGGTGTCGGAAAAGAGAGCGAAACTGCGCGCAGCGCTTGCAAGCGGCCGTTCGCTCGATCCCAGTATTGCCAATGACAAGGCGCTTCGAAAAGATTTCCAATACGACGAGTCGGCACCCGATAGGTCACTACAAGAGGAGCTAGAGCTTGACGATGAATACCAGCATCTTTCGGGTCTGGTAGACCCGCGTGTCCTCATCACAACTTCTCGGGACCCTTCAACGAGGCTTCAGGGTGCGCCGGTCTATTTCTGAATCGGATGACGTGGCTGGGGTTCTAACTCCTGTGTAGCTTTCAGCAAGGAAATACGCCTTCTACTACCGACGGGTATCCGGGTACGAATCTACACCCTTGGAGACACCGCTTTGCAGTCTGGCGAGCTTGGTTGTCCTCGAGCTGGTTCTATCAAGTGGCAGTCACTGACATGGTTGTGTCCAGCTGAACCGAGGTGGCACTATCCTCACCGACCTAACCAAGTCCGCACAATCTGCTGGGCTTACCGACATTCTTGTCAGTGCCACTGTTATGTTCATTGCGAGGGGCATTCATTACTAACAGCCCCGGTAGTTATTACACGAGCACAGAGGTCAACCTACGGGCTTGACAATATCACACTTGCCCTTCGGACCGACAGTATCTTTCTCACTTGTAAGTTGGATGCTGGACTTTGGAAGATGATGGGCTGATTCGTCCAAGCATAACGTGGTGTTGCGCCACGACATACCGAATACTATCAGAGGCACAGTGAGCGAATCATACCCGTAAGTTGCATGGAATTCCCAGCCCATCTCAACAGCTAAAGCACTTGTGGTCTCACGGGTCTGCTGTTCTTTTTGTTGTACGTGGCGAGGCTGACTTTTGATCCCTTTAGACATCTAATTTTTGAAGGTAGCACTCCCCTCTCGTTGATGCGTGCACTCTTATACTCATCAGAACAACAGGATTCACGACGCCTCTGGGGAAACGAATTGTCAAAATTCTCAAACATATATTCCCCCCTCGGGAGCCTCCTACAAGCAAATCTCTGGGGTCTCGAGTGGTAACATTCAAGAATATCGAGGACACAATAGAGGTACGTCTATCTTATGTTTCAAGCGCGAGTTTTCCCTCCGAAGCTTATATTGAGGGGCTTTGCTGACCCACGCGGTGTTACAATAGGTTCGTCATCACGTCTTTGTACAGACTGGGTAAGTTCAGCTGTGCCTATTTTGTGGAAATTCAGGACTATTCCTGCTCCCCGACGAGTTGCGGATACAACCTCAGGACATGGTTACTGATTCCGTACAGTTATGATTCTGTCGAGTTGAGTGAGGTTGGACCAAGAATGTCGATGAAGCCCTTCCAGATCCGCGCCGGATTGTTAGACCAAAGAGACGGAGATGTTGAATGGGCCCTCACGAACTACACCCGAACAAGCCGCAAGAAGAATTATCTGTAGAGGTTCGATTGTCAGTGCCACCTGACACAGATGGACTACGGAAAGGCAGTTATACGGCTCTGCCTGCCCGTCATGTTGTTGACGTGAAGGCCCCCATTAAGATCCAGAAGCTGGGCCATCCGGATAGTGCAAACCACGGTACTTTGAATCAGGCACTTGGCTATCCTAAAGCGAAATGGTCCAGACAAAGACATATGGCCTCTCCATCGTTCCCAGCCGCGAAGCGAGGTTGAAGGCGACTTGAAGAATTACCATGAGGGACCTCATGAACTGGGTACGGCCAGACTCCAAGCTATCTATCAATCCGAGCAATTCTCAGAACTGCTCGTATAATTGTGCGGTAATCATAATACTCGAGGAGGACCTAGCGGAGGGTGATGGCACTGTACTCTTGCAGGTCCCCTATTGCTTGGAAAGTGGTGATGATCAGGTGTTGAAACAACTGCCAGAATGAGTCTGAATGGATCAGGCTCCAAAGATATATCTGAATATAGAGACTGTAAAATGCAACCTGATTCAGCTGCATCTGTCAAAGTTATCTGCTTGTCAATCAAAGTGAGACTCCCACACTTTGCCATGGTTGACGCTGTACAACCACACACGGTTATGGAGACTCTGTACCAGTGCCACAAAGTGTTACGTTATTCTGTGAGGCTGTGCACTATTTTTGGAACTCCTAATCACTGTTCTCAGTTAAGATTTCGGACTATGGAGTGTATACAAGTACAGTAAGGTTAGGTAAAGGAGAAGATTGCGACGAATTAGTTAGTGGAGCCCCTAAAAGAGAGCTAAAGGCTGTCAACTGACTGTGTACAGTGCGTACCTACTAACTTAGGACCTGCTTTATTGAACTCGTACAATTGAGTTGTGCAGGAAATTGAATGCTGTGCACTATTAGATAGTAATAAACAGTTTTGTCTTTAAAGACTGGCAAATGCTTCTTCTCAAGTGATTGTTTTGAGACGCCTATGGTCGTATGGGTAGAATTGTACTGAAGAGGCTTGTGTCTTAGGACTGTGTTGGTACTGTGAACCCTTATTCGTGGGGATCCTGCGTTCCCTTTTCGGGACTATCACTTACTTGCCGCTGCTCTTATTTGTACTGTGCAGGAGTCCATTCGAAGAATAGGTTATCCCATGTGGAATAGATATTGCAAAGCATTCTGGCTATGATTTTGTAGTTCTGGTCTTTACTGGTATATGATTCAACATCGGAGTGGCATCCAGAAAGGCAAGTGCTACGCGATAACTCGAACGTCATTCTTGAAAATCTCCTGCATGGTGATTTCGGGGTAATCTGCCAGGAACAAGTCCAAAAGGCCAAGAGCTCGAGCCAAGAAACCAAACAAACCCGACAATACTTGCAGGGCAACTCATTCCCTGGGGGGCCTGTACAGCAGTAAACCGTCTGAATTTTGAAGTCCATCACACCTTATTCGCTCCACCTCCGTCTCACCTTTGTCTTCCCATACTGCTAAGGTTAATTGCTTTGACACTCTCATTTACTATCTTTTGCCGATTTCATTTTTTCGCTACTCATACCCACAGCCAGTACCCCTCTCTACGACGCGACCATCAAATCTTGGTCAATTGACGACTTACTATGTCTTACCAAAACAACCCGTATGAGCAAGGCTCGTCGGCCGAGCAAGGTTACGGATATGGCCAGGTAAGTGACATTCAACAACACGACTACTAAACACCTCGCAGTTTCGCGATAGCGCTGCTCTAGCTGGCCTGTTATTAACATCTCTGTGCGGTATAGGATGTCGAGATGCAGAACTACGGCCAGCAGTCGGCTGTCCAGACTCTCTCACAACAGGAGTTCCTCGGCCGGATTGATTTCCTTCGCAACGAGATAGGCACGCTCACCAACAATGTCCAAGCGATCGCTTCCATGCACCAGCGGTCCCTCGCCGAAGCCGACAGCGGCCTGTCCGTCCAGCAGCTCGAGCGCATTGTCGCCGAGACCCAGAACCTGAATGGCGGCATCCGGGATCAGCTCAAGTTCCTCGCCAACGACGCCAACAGAACCACCGACGGCAGCCGGTCTGTCAAGGAGCGTCAGGTCGCCACCATCAAGTCTCAGTTCGAGCGCGAGCTGCGCAGCTATCAGGAAGAGGAGAGCAACTTCCGCGCGCGCTATCGCGACCAGATTGCTCGGCAATACCGGATAGTCAACCCCCAGGCGACCGAGGACGAGGTCCGCCAGGCCACCGAGGCCGACTGGGGCAACGAGGGTGTTTTCCAGACAGCAGTATGTCCCAACCATCTACGCGTCTCGAATGAGCCGGTCATGCTAACGCTTCTTTTACCAACAGCTCCGTACGAGCCGGACAGGCCAGGCCTCGTCGGTGCTGGGAGCAGTGCGCGCCCGCCACAACGAGCTACAGCGCATCGAACAGACGCTCATGGAACTCGCCAACCTATTCCAGGACTTGGCTGTACTGGTCGAGCAGCAGGAGGTACCCGTGGCGCAGGCCGAGGAAAACGCCACCAAGACAGCACAGTATATCGATCAGGGCAATGTGCAAGTTAAGAAGGGCATCATTAGCGCCCGGAATGCTCGCAAGTGGAAGTGGTGGTGCCTGCTGATTGTCGTCCTCATCATCGCCCTCGCGGTTGGCTTGGGCGTGGGCCTGGTGTACAGCAACAAATCGAACTAGGGGTCTCGTTTGCCGGCTGGTTCGAACCCAGTCCCAACACAGGATCGCGACGATGGCTCTCAGCCGACACCTAATGATACCGACGGGGAGGGAATTGACGGGTCTATCCTGCCCACAGACGTCACATCTCTGCCTCCTTGACACAACTCGTTGTAATTCCCTTTTTTATTTTATTCACTTCTCTCACTCCATCATTCTACGATTTCCTTTCCAAGAAAAGGAAGAGAGAAAAGCCCAATGAACTTTTCAGGTACGACAAGGGCTCTGGGAGAGGGAAAATTCCCTCGATATGCTATAGTTTTGTGTACACTTACTGTGTATTTTGCGTTGGTCATTTTCTTCACGTCTCTCACTGTCTGGCCTAGATGCTTCAGTGTCTATACTCGAGAGCGTATGAAGAAAAGGAACAGGGAAGGAGAACCGTGGTAAACAGAGAACGCTCTTCGGTCATTCGACACTCTCCTTCTTTACGGATGGCATGGGTTTCCTTTTAACGTCGAGATATGGTAGACAAACAGTTAGGCTTAGCGTGGTAATGTTGTACAGGTGAAAAATATAATTGTAACTTCAATTCGGCCACCAGGTATGGTCCTGTCCTATCTATCTGCGGCATGGTGTGTTTGTGTGATGGATGTTTGTGAGATTCACACCTTGCACATTCTTTACCATGTTACCAGTAGGGTGTATACTGTAAGCATGGAGGGTTGGAATACGGTATATGTTAACTCATCGGTGGATAAATGTGAGAAATAGGCTTCTATGGAAGTGCGTTATGTGTTGAGTATTTTCAGCCACCTAACCTTATAACAAGGTCACTCACCCACCCACTCACTCGCATTTCCGGGATTCTAACTCTTTTCTCATCTTATTTTTCCTTCTCCCTCCCCCTTTCCACTCTCTCCCTAACACGCAACTCAATCTCCCTCAAGGCGACCCAAAGAGCTTCGCAAGCGCCTCGAGCCCAATATTGCCCCCGGAGATGACGAGCCCTACATCCCAGCCGTCCTCCCCGCCCTCCCTCTCGACCATGGCCCTGAACTCCTCATTGAAGAGGACGACGGCGAGGGGCACAGCGCCGCTGGGCTCGACGACGAGCTTGAACCGCTCGTACAGGAGCCTCAGCGCGGCGACGATCTCCTCCTCCGTCACGGCGTAGAAGCCCTCGACGAGGTTCTTGCGGTTGTTGTTACCGCCGCCGCGGATGACGGACCAGGGGATCCGGCCGATGGGCGTGCGCAGGCCGTCGGCGATGGTCAGCGAGCTCACGCTCTCGACGCGCTCGTGGTTATCGGAGTAGAACCCCCGGCGCCCGTCGTCGGCGCCCTGGTACGAGGGCTCGCACCCGTAGACCCGGATCCCCGTCCCCTCGCACGAGAGCGCGACGCCAGAGAGCATGCCGCCGCCCCCGCAAGGGGTCAGGATCGCATCGAGGCGGGGGTGGTGCTTCTGCTTCTCCTTGCTGCGCTTGGATTCGGCGGGGAAAGAGCGGGAGGAGGATTTGGTCTTGGGCGCGCGGAAGGAGATTTCTGCGGCTTGTTGGGCGGCTGCTGCTTTTTTCCCTACTCTGTTGCCTGGGTGGAGATGGTGCGTTGTATGGTGGTGAGTATCTCCGCCACCAGAAGTAGCGGTAGGAGTCGACGAAGCCGTCTCTTCTTCTTCTTCTTGCTGTTCGAAATAAGAGGCGATGATCTCGGCCGCGTCCTCCTGCAGCTCGAGGCCGAGGGTGCCCTGGCCGAGGATGATGTCCGGGTGGTCGTACGGCGGCACGAGGCGCGCGCCCGTCCGCTCGATGACCTTCATCACCATGGCCTCGCGCTCGACGCTCGTGCTTCCGCTGAACGTCACCTCAGCGCCGTACCCTTCCGTCGCGGCGATCTTGGCCGCCGGCGCGATCGACGGCATCACGATGTGTGCCGCTATGCCGTTCTCGCGCGCCGCGAGCGCGAGGGCTTGTGCGTGGTTTCCTTTTTATTCCGTCAGTTTGGGCTTTCATCCTTTAGAGAAGAGAGAGAAAGAAAAAACTCACCACTACTATGCGTAGCAACACCCCTTTCCCTCCCTCCCCCGGCCTCCCACCCAGGCTCGCGCTTCAGCTTCTCGATGGCGTGGAACGCGCCCCGGACCTTGAACGCGCCTACGCGCTGGAGGTTCTCGCACTTGAAGTAGAGGCGGATCTTCGGGTTCGCACTCTTCTTCTTTTCCTCCTTTCCTTCACTCCCACCCTCACTTTCATACCTCGGATTGACAGACGGATCCCTCTCGCAGATCGGCGTCGACGCCAGCCTGTCGAGCGTCGCGTTCGTCAGCGTCGGCGTGTGGTGCACAAACGGCCTGATCAGCTCCCGGGCGCCGAACACGGACGCCCGCGTCAGAGGCGCGCAGGTGTGGTGTTCTGCCATTTTTTTACTCTTTTCTCTTTTCTCTCTTCCCTTCACTTTGCTTGGGTTTCCTCTCTCTCCTCTTTATATTCTTCGTCCTCCTCCTCTTCTTTCTCTTCTTCGGCTCTGCTTCTCCTGGTTGAATTCCCCGTATCTTCCTTCCGATCTTTTTTCACGTAATACGGTTATGCTGTATGTAATCCTCGCCCCTCTTCACTTTCAAAAGCTACAAAAGCCACGACTACTCAGTTTCTTCCCAAAATATTTTTGTAGGTATTGTAATAACCTCGCAATATATCAAACTCAGTCAACACCAGACTGGTAAAAGATAGATTCTGTAGTAATGAGCTGGTAAGTGGTACCATGTACGTCGAGTGATGGCTGTCTACCACCCCTCATAAAAGCTCTAAACCCCAGTGAAAGCTAGAATTCTAGACCACTGCCCCTTTTTTCCTTGCCTAGATAGTCCAAGTAGCGCAGGTAGTGCCATACTCCAATCACGTTATGTTAGTTTCATTCGAACTTAACCTAGGCATAGTTGATCCGCCTCGGTCTGTTGTTCCAAAGGCAATGGATATCTCGTATGTTGGAAACCTGATGATTTCAAAAATGTGAAAGATGTATTAGCCTCGGTACTTGGACAATTTTGCTTGTGCCTTCAAGTCAATATAGTTGTAGCTGCAGAACACTCACTGTCCAAGTCAATTCAGCTACATGAGCTCTTTTAAATAACATCCGTTCTCACGCTACGTTCTAGCCTCCAAACTATGATCTGCCAAGAACCAGTATGTGGAGGAACTTATGTAAGTTGGGGCCTTTTCGGCCTTTCTCCCTCCGAGAGGAGGCTGCGGAGCACCCACCCCAGCCTACATTTACGGGGCTGGTGCTCTGGAGGCGAGCCGTACTTTTCCGAACTTCGGCTTCCGTGCTATCACAACTTCTGTCATGGTTTGGTTCAAGATTTGCAGAAATAGTGAAACGCAGAGAACCTGCGTGAAAGAAATCTTTTGTGCAGAATGACAAGGCTAACTCGACAGAACTTTTGGACTTAATCCCTTTGGCCCTCGCAAAAACATGGTATCTGGTGGAATCCTGAATACAAGTACAGAAGTTTTGTCATCCCCCCCCGGGCATCCCCGCGGTATACGCTTGCCTTTTTTTTCGTTCCCATCCCTTAATCAAACCCTAACGCCATTCGCTTCGATTGCAGAAGTTTATTTCTGGTTCTCGGGTCGGAGGGATCTGGGTGAAAGCAGAGTTAGCATCGGTTATTCACAGTGGTGAAGATATAAGTGGGGGTTTTGGTTAGTGCTTACCTGACGGCACGACCGGCCTTCCAGATCTCCATGTTGCGGATCTCCTCCATCTCCGCCTCGAACTTCTCTCTGTAGTCCTTCTGGCTGTTGTACTCAAGGGATCGCTTGGTTTCGCTACCGTCGATGACGGAGTCGTAGAGCTGGTTGAAGACGGGCTTCAGGGCGTCCTTGAATCGAGGAGTCCAGTCGATGGCGCCGCGGCGGGCGGTGGTGGAGCAGGCTTCGTACATCCAGTCCATGCCGTTGGCACCGATGAGAGGGTACAAGCTCTGGGTAGCCTCCTCGACAGTCTCGTTGAAGGCCTCGCTGGGGCTGTGGCCACGCTCACGGAGGACCTCATACTGAGCGAGGAACATACCGTGGATACCACCCATGAGGCAGCCACGCTCACCGTAGAGGTCGGAGTACACCTCCTTCTCGAACGTCGTCTTGTAGAGGTAGCCGCTGCCGACAGCGACACCGAGGGCCTGGGCCTTCTCCTCGGCCTTGCCAGTGACATCCTGGTAGACGGCATAGGAGGAGTTGATACCGCGACCCTCACGGAAGAGAGAGCGGACGGTGCGGCCAGAGCCCTTGGGGGCGACAAGGATGACGTCAATGTCTTTGGGAACGTCGACCTTGGTGACGTCCTTGAAAACAGGAGAGAAACCGTGGGAGAAGTAGAGAGTCTGCGGTTTGTGAGTAACCGGGAAGATACACTTGTGCGGTTGCAATGGTCTGAAGGACTTACCTTTCCCTTGGTGAGCTGGGGCTTGATGGCGGGCCAGGTCTCGCTCTGGGCAGCGTCGCTGAGAAGGTTCATGACGATGGTACCCTTGCTGATGGCCTCATCGACCTCGAAAAGGTTCTTGCCGGGAACCCAGCCGTCCTGGATCGCATCCTTCCACGATTGGCCGTTCTTTCGGACACCGACGATGACGTTCAAGCCGTTGTCTCGGAGGTTGAGACCCTGGCCGTGGCCCTGGGAGCCGTAGCCGATAAGAGCGAGGGTATCGTCCTTGAAGTAGTCCTATGCGAATGGTGAGATTTCTTGTCTTGAAAGCTAAAAGAATTAATTAAATCTGAGACCTACCAGAAGCTTCTCCTTGGGCCAGTCGGCGCGCTCTAGAATCAGGTGCTCGTCAGTAACGGGCCAACGGGAATAAAAGATTTGTGCAATTGGTTAGAAAATCCGCGTAGGTGAGCTTACCGTAGACTTCCTCGGGTGTGCCAGCAAAGTCAATGGTCTTGACACCACGGACCTGCTGCTGAGCAGCACCGGCACGAGCAGGACGGGCCTGGACAGCGGTGGCTCTGACAAGGTTGGAAGCAGCGACGAAGGTGCGTCTCTGAACGGCGGGCGAAGTCAATTGACGGGCCAGAGGGCTGCGAAGAGCCTTAGAAAATCCTCTGGAAGCCATTGTGACAAGGAAGGGGGATCTGAGTGAGGGGAGATGTCAATTACGAGGGGGAAAGGACGGCGCGAGGTATGATATTGCCCAGCAATATATGTGACACGGCAAGAGACGGTTGGGATGGAAGAAAGGGGACACGAGAGTTTACGAATGGGAAAGAAAGTTCGGAGGACAGCTTTTGTGCCAGGTACCAGGTTCCGATAGTGGATGGGAGCTGCCACAGGGTTCAAAGCTTAGGGGCGATGTCGGCAGCGGTGAGTCGCAAATTACGAGCTTGCTAGCAGAGCACTATTGGTGGGGATTGACGGCCATAGCGCAGGCTTGTACTGTGTGTACCCCTTGCCTGCCCGCGCACCTTGCCTGTTGCCGCGTTCTGGGCAGGACTGGGTGGTCTTGGTGTTGCCGGGGTACAGTGACGCTAGCCCCTCCGGAGCCAGCGCTGTGGCAACATTTAGTGGGACCTTTTGCCGCCGCATATCTGACAGTCCAGCGGGAAAGGAGGCAACGTTTTCATTTAAGCCGTATAAGCACTCAGACGGCAAGTTAAGGGAAGACCGTAATCGGATATAAACTGAGCATACCCAATGACATAAGCAAGAAGGTATTCAGAGAGGTAATATGTCATAGGCGGAGAAATACTTGAAAAGCCTCAACAGTCCTAATGACACTAAGGACCACGAAACTAAATAAGAGTGAAAAGGCACTCCGCAGGTCCCTACATGATGTCGTCAGTCCCCATATGGCCGTTTTAAGTGCAAAGAGTAGTTAGGACGTGATAACATGTCGCCGTCTTTGTACCAAGTATGCCACGCAAAAAGCCTCTTACCTATCTATAGGATTGTTCATATACACTGCAGGTATTGCCGTCTCTGCGAAAAGTCGCTGCAACTGCAATACTGGAAGAATGTAACTACTTACTCTAGGTTAACAGATTCTTAGCTTTGAACCAAGAGTCTGGTGTTGACTGTCTATTTTCTACTTTAATGGAGCCTCGGCCCAGCTTGATTGATACCAAGTAGATCATTCCATTCGTTCCGTTCGGTCTGTCCCGTGCCCCATTCTTCTTGAGTAGGTACTGAGGGCACTCTCTCAATACTCATGGCATGGCCAGATACCCCTGGCTTCATTCTGTTGTCTAGGTTAGAATATATGATGCATCCTTAAATACTACCAGCTAAGCGTCAACGGAAAGTTTTGAAGGGTCCAGGTCGAGATGAAATCTGGCTGTAAAACACATGTCATGCCCTCCTTCCGAAACAAAACGCCTATGCTGTGATGACAGGAAGAAGGAAAACTAAGAGGACGCCGTCCGAGCTTTGCTAGGCCCCCAACATATCTCATGTTCATCTGCTAATCGGGATCACAGGTAACCCATATTCATATCCTCTCCGTCTGAAACGCCTTGGCTTCTGCTCGCGTATGCGACCCATACGGAAATATAAAACTGTCAGATGCATTCCTGTGTTCCTTATATAGCGCGCAGTGCTTGTGTATAGTGATGGTTGAAATAATAAGCAGCTGGTTACCATATCTTCCCAGACGACACCTCTTGCAGGTAGACGAAGTAACCCCATCAACGTCGGGCAGATGTGGGAATAAGTACGGCATCATATGTCTCTCCCCGGATCGAGCCACCAGACATGGAGACTTTGACATTTCGCCGGAAGGCATCCCGGTTGGCCCGCAGATCCGCCGCGGCCTCCTTGTTCAGCGGGTCCGAAGCGTTGGGCTCAAGGAAGAGGAACTGCAGGCCCACTATGACTGCGTTCAGGTTTAAGACGGGTTTCCAGTCTTCGCGGAGGATGTTGAGGCACACGGAGCCCTGGAGGTCGATGTTGGGGTGGTAGATCTTCTGCTGGCAGCGCACCTTGGGCGGGTCGTGCGGGTAACTCGACCCCATGTTAAACGTGAAGGTAAATCGGCCGCCGGTGTAGATGCCCTCGTCGGGCTCGATGGTGAGGATGAAGTTGAGAATGTCGTCGGGATCGGGAAATTCCGTCTTCATCGTCTTGCCTAAGCTCAGCTCCGACAGATCTAGCGAAACAGCGACAAGCTCGGTTAGCAAAGTCCGGCAAGGGGACAGCGAAGATGATGTCACGCCTACTGTCCCATACCTTTTTGTACTCTCAATTGGGCAGCGGTGACCTTCTTTTTCTTTCCGCTAGCGGCGTCGGCATTTTCTTGCTTTTGCTGCTCCTTTTTCTACGATGGGACTGCAGTTAGACATGGCCTGTATATCTCATAAATAAGCTGCGCTCTGCTTACCATAGACCATATTTTCAACATTGTGGCGGGCTGCGGCTGCGGCTGCTGCTGCTGTTGTTGTTTACACAGTCGGCCGGGGATGGCGATTAGATAATGACTTGGGAGTGTCGTCAACTGTGTATGTAGGTTGCTGCTCTAGCGTTGGCACCCAAAGTTCACTCCTTGCGCAAAGATAGATACCCAAGGAAGGTCCTGTTGTTTGGGGCACGCGACTGCAAGGCTCAACTGCAACCAGGAAATAACAAAAAAGATTGTTGCTAGGATACTGGTAACTGGAAGCTGGAAACCGGGATGTACTGGTAAGGTAAGATGGATATGACTGGTATGTAATTCTGGTACAAGGCAAACAAATGCTGTAGGTTAGTTGTTGAGATAAGAGTTCGCTGAAAGAGAAAGCAGGGAGTTACCATATTGGTAAGATGGCACCTGGAAGAACAGCCGCCAAAGTAAGTACTGTACCTGCCTACCTGCAGCAGGTACACAGTAGGCGCATAACTCCAGAGCAGAGATGTGCAACGGAGCGGGGCAGATGGCGGGATGGCGGGGTAAGGAGTCAGGACTGATTGTCAGGCATTCCTGTCTGTGTACTCTACGTATTGGTTGGCTACAAGCGTGGTCAGAAGCAAACACTTTAACTGATCTCTTCATGTTGGGGGGTCAAGCTAAGGAAGCCTTTATATAGCAAACGCATAATACACAGGGGGAGAAACAGGCTCCTTCGACAAGCCCGTTCCATACGTTATATTTGAAGAGGTAACTACTAATTCCTAGTGGTGCTGAAATGGACATCTACCAGACACAGAGATAGAACGCCTCTCTTCAATATTGATAGCAAGTGGTCCCGAGACCAAATTCCTCTTATTTTCTGCCTACATATCTAGATAGCACTGCTTCTCCACCTGCCACGCGGCTAGGTCAGAGTTTGTTTGTTGGCAAGGGGTGTCCACGCTATGGCCCTTCTTATTTGCCCGAATATTTACACAATTGTACACATGGCTTTCCCCTTTCTCTGAACCATACGCCGTCTTTGATACGAACTTTCTGGTTCCTTTAATGTCCTTGCAGATTTCCGTTTTTGCCAGCCGGGCCTTTTGGTTTGTGAATCTTCTCCCAAAGATTCATATCAGATTTTGGAGGTGCTCGAGGAGATTTCAAGATTGTAATAACAAGATCGCAAAGCGGAAGCCCTGGGAAGCAGTAGAAGCAGCGCAATCGTCAAGTTCCTCGACTGTCCGTGGTAGAAGGGCAATGATTATACAGAAAGAAAATCCTGAGCTAAGGCGTGAGCAAGACAAAAAGCAAGATGAACGAGAAACGAGGGTATCAAGTGTTGTTTGCATCGCAGCGGGAAAAAACTTCGAACTTTTCTCAAAAGTGATGAACATGATGGTACAGGGTATCTCGTATTGAATGAGAGTTGTCGAATACGATGCTAGACGGGGGTGAAGACTAGGCTTTTGTACACAAGTTGAGGCCAAAATGTCTTCGAGCTCTAAATTGGCACTGATACCGGTGGGAGGGCTGCCTCTTGAGCATGCGCGTTGTCGGGACTAGAAACCTCGAAAGGGATCTTCATGGAAGAAATCTTCGTCTGGTCCCGTTCTGCTGCCGGCGTATTGCGAGTCGGTGCCACGTGTGCCGCGCGATCGGTAGCTATAGCTATCCCGGTTGCGACTACGGCTGCGGCGACGTCGACGCTCCTTGCTGTGACGCCGGGCCCTGTACTGCCATTCGTCGGCCTCGTCTGGGTGATCGTCGAACTTCGGAAACGTCAGGGGGCTGATGAAGGCTTCCATCCGCACGGTCCCAATCGCCTCGAAGAAATTAGGCTGGGGCCTCGACGAGGCTTCCGACGTCCGCTGCGAGCCCGACGTGCTCATGCCCCAGGTGACGTTGCTCGACGCCTGGGAATGCCCGTAAATGTCAGAAGAACCGGCCGTGTTGATGCTAGCTCCCGCAGTGCTATTGCTGGAGGCATGCACCGAGCTCGCTGGCGGTGGTGAGAATCCACGGAACGACAGCGGTGGCGGAACGTGTCCGCCGGTATTGCTCCTCTTTCTGCCGTGGAGCACAACTTGGTTCGCTCGCTCATGCACGCGCGATCGACCGTTGAACCGGGGGACCATCGGTGCCTCTGCGGCATCCCCAGAAAGCTCACGCCGGTGGCTTGGAATCGATGCAAGAGCCTCGTGGTCGATTTGAAGAGGGAACGACGGTACAGCCTCTGGCTCCTCTAAGAGGCTTGGCTGGTTCTTCGATCCGTGACGCGCGTTCAGACCAGGGTTCCTTCCCTTCGTCAGACGGATCGAGTCTCTGATACCACCCCGTCTCAGTTTTGTCTTGGACAGTTCTGGGTCAGGCGCCGGAGCTGCCTTGGGCGGAGCCAATGACGGTGTTATCTCGGGTACAGCCTGTTGAGAGTGAGCTAGGAAAGACAGCGACATCAACCACACATAGTGCCGCTCGGCAGAGACAGCAGTGAACTTCAGGGCTCTTTGGGGCGTCAGAATGAGGATAGAGCGATTGAATATCTGCGTTTCGCCTTTGGGTATTGGGTTGTCATCCTTCACGTCGAGGACCGACTGGATAGTAACTGTACGACTTGTTAGACAGACCGACCTGCTATCTCAAAAGTGTCCAGAAGTCTAGAATCGACTTACGCTTCCGGCCTGATTTACCCATCAGGGCACTGCCCGAAGCCGGCTGCTTACTGCTCCAAAGAATAGCCCGTTCATAGGGAGCTAACCAAACCCAACGCTTGTGGCGGTCGTTACTATTCTCCTCCCGTACACCGCTATCCGCAACTCCGAAGGATTTCCGTCGTCGCACGTACTTGAACATCCATTCGCCAACCATTGTCTGGGCGATGGCTTCCACAACACCGGAAACTTGTTGAGAGCTGCCTGTGGAAAAGGCGTTGGTGTTCTCCGTATAGGCAGTGTTGGTCGATGGCTGCGACCGGTGGCTCTTATACTGCGACGCGACTCTATCTCGATTCCGCGGCGTTGTAATATCATTTGTCGGCAGGGGCGGTAGTTTGGGACTCTGGACAGAGCCCTCAGAAGGCGACATGGGCGGTGGCGAGCGGCTTCCTCGCCTACGACTACGAGCATTCCGTGGCAGCGCAGCTGCGGACCGGACCTTCCGGATACTGCCGCTCCTGTATGCTGTATTCTTCGTGCCACGTCGATGCCACCCGCTAGCGTATCGAGTCGGGCTGCGTGAGCCATCGCTAGGGGCACTGGCACTGAACGCAGGCTGCCTTGAGCTTGCTCTCGTCGGAATGGGGAACGGGGGCTCCCGAACATCGGGAAGACTGGGACTTCGTGACCGGGCCTGGTGTGAGAAAATGCCGCTCTGAATCATAGCCGCCTTACGCATAACGCTCGCCCGCGAGCTTGAATTGATGCCAACGGAGGACCGCCGCGATGAAGATATCCGGGTAGGCACTTCGTGCACATCGCTGAGACCGATGCTGCTAATTACTTCAGCTCCGCCTGGTAACTTCATAGTACTCTTTGATCCTCTCGGCACTGGCTTCGTGGATTCAGGCGATGCCGGACCAGAGGCAGGAGTTTGTCTACCCGGCCGGCTAGAACCAGTCCTGGGCCTTGGTGCGGTGAGAGCGGTTCGATACTCAGAGTCACTGAAGTCTGCCTCGTTGAATTCTTCCCCATCGTCCGAACTCCCTATGTCCATGAAACCCGCAAATAGGCTGCTGATGCGTGGGGGTCGTCGCAAGGAGCCCGCACTTGGAGACAGAGGGCCGTTGTCATTATTACCCGGATATGTGTCCCGAGTCTCATATTCCATCATGGACGACAATACCGGCGGTGAGGATGGCGGATCGGTCGCAAAACTTGGTTTGCGGACCAACCGTCTAGGATTTCGAGGAGGCAGGCGTCCTGGCACAGGAGTGAATGCATTGTCTTCCAGGTCGTGGTTCGATGTGACAACGGGAGAAGAGGGTCGGGAAGTGATGGCGGAGGGATGAAGATGCCGGGGTAATCTGTCGAGTCTCTTATCGACTAGTATTCCATCGGTTTGCACAGAGACCGACCGAGTAGAAACCTGGGAAGAGGGCTGCAGAAGCGAGACTTGACATGCAACATCCTTGAAGTATTGCGGAAGTCGAGGCTCTTGAGGAGTTTGCGGACGACTCGTTGGGGGGACGATGCTGATACTAGGGATAGTTGGAGGGACCACCTGCTTCTGCACCGGGGGCTCCTCTGTCTGTGTGGAAGCTGATTTCGTCTCTGCGGGCTTGAGTACCGGCTCGAGAACTGGTGTCTCGATCGGTAAGCGTGGCGTCCTCGGAGGGCTCAGTGGCTCAGCTGTTTGTGACGCGGCAGAAACCATCTGATAAGTAATTATCTTAGGCTGCTCTATCGAGTTTAGACGGCTTGCCCGGACTCTCTTCCGCCGTTGGTTTGCTTCTATCTCCATATCACCGCGGGACGGGCTCTCTAGATCCGAGAAACACTCGATCTTAGGCGGTTCGGGTGTCGAGGGCTTCTCGTATACGACCTTGGGCGATGGAGGAGGCGAATACTGAACAGCTGCGTCGGCATATTCAATTTTCTGTGTCGGTGTCTCGGTTTCCTCGTCCTCTTGGATACCATGCTCGAGCTTCCTCAGCACAGTTGGATTTGTGAACAACCTTCCACCGCCAACACTTCCTGGACGAATCGGGCTATCGATACTACGGTTACGCCGACGCGTCATAGAGGCGATGCTGCCGCGACTCATATTGCGACGATGAGTGGCACTTGAAAGGACACTCTGGCGCCCATCCGGGTCCGTCTGGTAATCGTCATCATCGTCAAAGCCGAGTTCGTCGGCCAAACTGACACCTTGTAACTTCGCTAGGCCAGCACTGCTGATGGTAGAGAACCGAATACTATTCGCTCTGCTCAGACTTCGAATACTGACACCGTCATTCTCCTTGCTCGTCTCTTCGCCGTCACTTTCGACCGCGTATTTGACAGCATTTGCCTGCGCAGCTTGGAGGCTTGTCACCTCTTCGAGCACAAGCTTCAGTCGGCTCTCGGCGATATGCAGTTTCCGCTCGAACTTGCGCCGTTCCTCGTCCCAGTCATCCTTTTCCTTTGCCCACAAGTCATGGACCCGTTGCGAATCCTCTTCCTGAGAGCGGACTTTCTTCTGTGCTGTCTCGAGTCGCTTCCTCGTTTCCGTGATCGAGTCGACAGCCTCGTCCCTTTCCCGCGCTAGTTCGGTGAGAGCAGATGAAGTGCCGCCTTCGATCAGAGTTAGCTGTCGCTTCAAAGAGCGCGCCTCTTTTGTGGTGTCCGACAAGCTATTCTGGAGACTTTCTTTTTCTTGATTGACGTCATAGAGAGTCGTCTCCAGGCTCTCGATTATCTTCAACTTGTCTTCCTGTTCCCGACGCAGTGAGAGTATTTCCGACACTAAACTCGCATGTAAGGTGGGCGTGAACCGGCGGGGATCGAGAATGCTGATATTGTCGTCAACGGTAGGTTCCTTGGATCCACGCCTAATCCTTTTGTCGATTCTCTCGGACGGCAACGACGCGGGGGATGACGAGGCAATGGCCGGCGGCGTGACTGATCGACGTGATTTCTTCGATGCTTTAGACGGCGTCCTGTATGGCGTAGTTGAAGGCGTGGGGAGAGCTGCGACAGCAGTGCTGTCCTGCTCATCTTCTGTCTCCCAGGCCGTCATGTTGCCGAGCGGGCCATCAAGTTCTTCTTATAGACCGGCTCCCTTTCTGCTTGGCTTATCGGTGGACAAAAGTGGAATGCAAAACGGCTTTGACCAAGATGTCAAGATTGATGGTAAGGTCCAAAACCCCGTTCATCAATACGCCCTGTGTACGTATCACGGGATGCAGAGGCAGGCCCGTAGGCTGAAGCAAGAACTCTGCTCTCAAAGCTTACAAGTTCCTGGCATCGGCCATTGGTTATCTAGTCCCACCCGGATTAGTATAGGAATGGGAAGTTGGCATTGCCAAACACAGAGAAGAACAGGGTTGAATAATGACTGATCTCAGCTTGAAACAAGTCACACCCGCACTGGCATCAGTAGGGCTTCCTGCAAGGACCACTTGTGTCATACAGACACTCAGGATGCTCGCCTACGGAGGTGAACCCGCCTTCGTGGTTCGACGAATACAGCGTGGTGAAGCTTATATCCTAGCTCAACTAGACTGGTGGGGGGAGTCAAGAATAGAACTATCCGTGTAACTCACCTCCGGCTATCTTGTTGATACGAGCAAAACAATAAGGCCCAAGATCCCCCGTGCAATTTGCGGAAGCGGTCTGAGATCCACGTTGCTGTCCTCGTACGATAAAGTTCCTTCAGCACACAATTTCTCGACTACTCATTGAGATTGTACTAGATCGGGTCGAAGGGCATAATCGTCTTCCGGTAGGTATATTATGGTCGGCGGGACCAAGCATGGGCAAGTCTAAAGCTCGAGATATAAGGGACCAGTCATATAAATGGCAGAGAGGTCATTTAGTTCGATTAGGTTGTGGTATATTATACACCCAATGGGCTTTTCGGGAGCCCCGGTCAATAAGGTCGCAGTAACCGGGACCTGCAGAACGTTGCATTTGTTAGCTGTTACGCGGTCCTGCATGTCTTATTCGACATTGCGCCGACAGGGTATAGTGTTCGATGGTATGGAAGGCGTACCCGAGCACGGGAAGAACTAGTGAAGCGCCGAATATGGTAGTATCTTCGACTGACCTGGTCTGTCCGTCACATATGAGAAAGAAGGGCCAAAACGTGACCAAGTCTTCAGGCGACTCCAATTGCGCGTAATGCAGGACAAGTAGATACGTAGTACAGTCTGTATGTATACCAATATTCGAAAGCCTGAATGCTGTTGATCCTCCACAGAAGTAATGAGCGTGTCTGGTACAGCACCGTCGAATTTCGTAGGATAATGGTGACAAAAAAGAGAGAGACAGTCCACAAGAAGGAATGTAAGGGTTCCCCGGGTATTGCAGGGAAAGGGTTGAGGAGGTAGGTAGTCTGAGAGGTAATGGAAATGAAGGACACCGAGGGCAAGGAATGAGGCAAGTCGCAAAACACACGCTGAGGGGCAGGTACAACGACAAGGGAAGAAGAAGGAACGAAAGAAGGTATGTAGGTTAGGTAGGTACTTGCAGTGATCGAAGGAAGTCTGGAAGAATGTCCTGTTCCCTCTTCTTCGAGGTAAGATGAGAAGGCATATCCATTTCCCACCTGTGCTAGACTAGTATCTAGCCTCCAGCTCGAATGAGATATCCACTCTGGTGGGCACAACCCCCCGTCGCAGAAATTAGACTGCAGTACACAAGAGTCTAGATGAGAGATGCCGTTCTATCGTGTGTAAGTATCTATACAGTTCACAGGTACCTCCAGTAGAGTTGAAGCAGGTACGATTCGACGAGGAAGGATGTACAAGTACACCCCTACGGCTACAGGCTGCTCCAGATTCAGACGTCTGTGTACAAAAACGAACAAAAATATCTTCATCTAGATAGACTCTAGAGGCTACTGTACGCTACTGTACGAGTAGTGTACAGTGGGGGGACAAAAATAACGAGCTAAAAATATTTGCTAGTAAAAATCCTTTATACTTCAAAAGTGGATAACTTTAATTTTAAAGAAAAAGATTTTAAAAACATTTTTTATTAATTTTTTATTTCTTTTTTAAACTATTTATAAAAAGGTTAAACTATAGTATTTTTTAAAACGTTAAAAAACAAAGAAATTTTAAAAAAACATATAGTTTTTAATTAAGTTTATTTTGACAAATATATATTATACTATATTATTTTTATTGCTTATATAAACTTTTTATATATAAAACAATATTTTTATTAATTTTATTTTTTAAAATATTAAATATACTATAAAACAAAAAAATTAATATTTTTAAATCAAATATAATTAACTAAATAAATTTATTTAATTATTTTTGTTTGCATATTTAAAAAGCTTAAGAAATTCTCTATATAAAACATATTTTTACTATTTTTTTTAGTTTCAAACTAGCATGGTACTAGCTTAAACCATCTAATGGCCTTTTAGTGCTGTTGTAATGGGTCGCTCGTTATTTTTGTCCACCGACTGTACGGAGCGTAGTAGCCGATTAATCTGTGCACTAGGAGTGTCCAAAGTGTCCAGACGATATGAGAAACTAAATGAATGCATATGCCGTAATCTCTTGCAGCTACTATTCCAGTGACAAAGCGTGTTTAAGAGGTAGCCACCGCGTCAAGACATGCTATTGAACAATAACCACGCACCTTCCCGTCTTTCCGCTCAAGCCACGTGTAGAGCTTCAGGATCTGCAGTAGCGAAGTACGTCTACTTTATTGAATAGGGGGAGCATTGTTGGAAGCAACGGTTTTGTCTCTGAACGATATCAAGTCCCGAGACATTTTTAAACGACGAAACTCATTGAACATGGCCAATTGGCGGTACTCAGAAAGGAGCCAAGAAACGATTCAACGTGACAAGACTAGACGGCGCGCTAGGTGACGGTACCTAGAAAATACAGCATGAGTCGACAGGGGCATGCCAGGAACCCATAAGGCCCCTACGGCGCGCTGTCTTCTGATTGGCTGCGACAATCATAACCTCAAGGGGACTTCTCCTAATGCAGTATAGTGTGAGATAATCCCAACTATTCGAACTGGCTGGAAATGGAAAAGCAGGAACTTGAGCAGGTGAGGAAAAGAAAACGTGAATCTGGAGGGGTTTGCGAAGGAAGGAAGGGATATGCAGTATCGGGAAAGATATCACACTCTTGCCTGGCAATATCCTTCGTAAGGGTTACCTGCTCTCATAGGCCCCGTGTCCACAGATAATTGATTGTTGAAAAATTCCAAGTCTAGCATTCATTGGTTGCTTCCCTGCTTCCCTACTTACCTCAACAGCCAATAGATCCTTAGAGACTTATACCAATGTCTACCTCATTTGATTGGTATTTGCATCTGGCAAATAGCCCTACTACTTTCGAGCGTATGGCGCTGCTACTTGCTGTATGTGCATAGTGTATAACAGGGACAGGGGTTGTAGTTACATACAACGCGCTATCAAGAGTACCTTACTTTATGATAACAAGGCGTCCAAGCCGCCTGGCACCAGAGAGAGCCACCCGGCTCCTTACCGGGTCCAGAGTTCAGACCCCAAACCTAGGGGGCTAGTCCGGTGTATGCTGTACATGTTTATGTACATATTCCCATGTCCACCAAGCTACGTCCATAACCAGGAGAAGGAAGCTGTGAGGAGAAGACCGTTCAGTTCATCTTCTGAACATCATTTACAACCAGCAATCCAGTAGCTCAGGGCCATAACAACCTCGAGAGAGCGAGATACTAGAACAATGAAAATTCTTTCCTCGGTTGAACTATCCAGATACGCAACTCGGCGCCGCATGCAGTGCAACCTACCTCACTGGCGGCAACACAGCGTGAGTGGAGGGGTCGGAATCTTCCTGCTGACAGCCGGCGACGATCGATGGGCTTCGACGTTGCTTTCGTTTTCTGATGTAGAAACTTGTCCCGTCTCTCCCTTGTCCAACGGTCAGTCCTCGGCTAGACCAAAGGCAATCGACTGCTATCGATAGGTTTGTAGATGTCCGGTTGCATGTGAAATACGTTAACCTACAAATATTCCTGTTTCTCTCTATCCATGCGGGAATGGGAAGATGATCAAGTGCAAAGTTCTCCAAGTCTAAAGGCTCCCCAAAAGTGGCCGGGGCCTATAAGAACCTTGCCCTATCATAAGAACAAATTCGAGGATTGTTGCCCATGAGCTGGGTTATATCCCCATCTCAGCACAGATCCTCTTACACAAGTATTTACACCTCATCTTCCATACCCCAAGAACCACTGACTATATACTATATAACTTTAACTCCCCAATAATCACTTGTCTTAGACTCCCCCGTCGGTACAAACTAGTCTTCATGGATCAGACACTGTTTTAGCTTTTTAGCTCCTTTTCAGATTACTTCTGTGGCTTCTCTCAAGAGTTAATATATGATGCGGAGGAGGTACTGGATCATGTCAAATTTAACTCCACATCGCGCAGCGCCACCAAATCTGACACCCATATCACCTGGCAAAACTTAAGTTATTACCTTACTGTGTGACCACAGCAGTACAAGTAGGTTGAAACTGTGAACAAGGGGAAGGAAAACGTTTAACTAAGTAAATATGTCATTACAGCGTATTACAGCATGTAGGCAATTGGTAGCTGCCTGCATGACCAGAGAAGAGCGAGAATGCTCTGTAGATACTAGAGAGCCAGAACGAGTAATACTGTACGCATATCTTGAAACCAACCAATCCGCCCTGCCGGGCTCACGCTCATAACAGCCTAGGTACCCTGTAGAGAGACCATGTACACATACATCATATTCACTCTGAAGTGCTTGTTACCCGGCTGTTGCTCTTCTGTTGGCTAACTGAGAATCCAATGCCCGATCCCAGATACTCTATGCCACAGTTTGTGCCTACACACACTGAAGGATTCCCGGCTTGCTCCCGCGGATGCTGTGTGGTCTGGAACCCCTGAGTCTGATTGGGACTGGTGTATATAGTACATTTACAAGTCTCGACTTAACTCAAAGCTTCCCCAACTCTGTTCATCACTTTCGGAGTTGGGCTGCTATCATAAGGTGTGTGACTGGTGGCAAGTTTCCCCTTTCCCATGGAATGATGGCGTAACATGTAACGCTCGGAGATACGTGTCTGCTCCGACACGGTACATTAATGTGAGTTTTGGCAGTGGCCCAGTGATCGGAGGTTGATTCTGGAGATTTGCCCACATATGCATGTGCTGCAATCACCACTTTTCAGATACATGTGTCTCCTTATCTTTCAGGGGAAGTACCATACCTTACTTTTCGTTTCCTTTCCTTTTCCAGCATCTATCACATCTTGGCATACCACTATTCTGCCTTGAGAATAACGTTGCAGCTTCTCCATACCAGCCCGCATTGCATACATATGCACCATGCACAAAGGAAAGGGAGGAGACATCTATTCCATCAGATACGACATCCCACACCTGGGGAAGTGGGAATATGTATGCATGTATTTCTCTCGACCCATCGATTTCCGATTGGCCCCGTGAAAAGAAGACAGCAGTGCTAGACCTGCAACTACGAGACATTAATCATATCACCTTTTCCCGAACTCTTCTCGCAGCTTGCAGCTATTGGGTCGGCACCCAACTGCACCTACATTAAGCCCAATTTCTACCAGATCTGACCTGACTTCCGAAACCCGCTTCTTCTCCAATTTGTCGATCTCGGAAAGTGAGTTGTAAATTGTGTGGTTTACAAATTAACAATCCCTTTACATAAGCCCCCTGCGCCAAAATGACCTTGGAATAGGAGCAACGTCATATGTTAGATAATTCCCAAGGAGCCATTTGGGAAGATACAGCTTTACAATAATATACGACAGCCCATGAAGGTCTGGTTGAGTTCACCTGATACCCACAGAACAACAGCTGTCACCTGTGTCAAGTGATTAAGAAGTGGGTTACTGCCAATTTTCTCCCACGCTCCTGCAGTTGACTTGCCCATGTTCTGGCTTGACCTCTGAACAGAGAAGAGAGAGACACTGTTCGCTTGCCTTTATAAAATCGCAACCTGATGTTCCGATATTCGCATATTTCCAAATTACGCATGTATCTCTCCAAGAGCAAGGCATATTCAGTGAATCACACGAATCAAAAACACGAACATGGGATTTCACTACATGCGCATATGGTATCCCGGACTCATTAAATGTTGGTTGGCCCTTTCGTCTGCAAGCTTTCCCCCTTCTGTGTTTGTGGGTGGAGTGAAGGCTCAGCCGCACTGCCCTATTTAGTCTATCCATCCCTTACAGCAACATCGTCTAGCTAATATCTGTAAAAGGATTGTTTTCATCCTAACCCAGGTGTGGAAGTGGAGGGCTGGACTGAACAAAAGCAAAACGATTTTCATCATGTGACATCTCTCTTACATAAGGGATAAGAATGTTGAAGATGGAGATAACCTACTTCGATAGAAACCATGTCACCCAAAGAAGTCGAGGCAGAGAGTCTTGATGCTCGTAGCCTGTGTCCAAGATTGGCCTAATGAGTGAAAGAGTATGGTTTAAACAGCAAAAAACCAACATACTAAGTACACAGTAAAACCATTCGAGAGTCGAGACACGTTATGTTAGGACGTGACTGCCAGGCAATACCAAGTCGGTTGGGTTAGGGTGAATACCAGTAACAGTATAGGAACACCGTGTTAAAACACATCCCCCTCAAGTTTGATGAGGGATTGGAAACTGGATTCAAGGGAGGAAATAAAATAGGAACTAACTTGAATGATACAAGTTCCAAGTTGAAGTTCCAGCCCACCGGGTTTGTGGCGTGAACCACCAGCTTACTTAAGTACTTACTGTGTATCTAAGGTTAGGGCTTTCTCCGGAAACGTGTTGGTCCGTCACCAACGCCACAAGTCCTAGTGATTACGGAGGTAACGAGGTTGGTGACAAGGGATAGCCGAAAAAAGAACGTGCTACCTTGTGTGTGTGAATGCGGGAGACGGCCGTATTTCTCGGGGCACTGTCGAACAAACGATGTTGGTGACGGCTCTAGCCATCGACCAGTGAAGTAACGGTATTGTAAACACCGCAAAGCAAAGATCATCAGTTCACGGTTTCCTGCACACGTGGAAAACTCAAGTTGCTTGGAATACAGAAAATATAGGGTGTGACCGGTTAACCTAGTGGTTCGTTTAAACGCTCGATGAAGAGGGCGAGGAAGAAAAAGAGTGCTACTGCTGTCACTGTGATGCATCATTACATAAGCCCGTCCAACAATCTGCTGGCTCCTTCCAAGCACAGGAAGCAAGGGACGTATCAGAAATATCATGATTATCTAATTGTACATGCGAAGCAAAGTCCTCCTCGCTTGTACCAGCCGGAGATGACAGAAAAGGTCCCACCGGTTGGGCACTGGTTTCGAAGTTTTGCGAATTTTCTCTGGTCCGGCCAGTCCCGGGAAGCTGGATCGCGGACCTTGATAATTTTACAGAGAGACAGGCAGGCTCTGTCTGATACGTAATGGGTATTACCAGGAGGGACAGAGCCAGCACTAACAGGTTAAAATTTCTGTTGTCTCCCTTGCGTCCGAGGACATGACGAGGTAATGTGGTGTTATCGAGGTCGTGTTAGGTTAGGTGAGAGTCCTCCATGTAACTCGTTGGTATCATTCACGGTGAGACAAAGTGACAAGGTGATTCCAGGCTGTGACTTCAGAAGCTACAGCATGTTCACAGAAGTGTTCGCTACTTATCAATGTAGGTGTGTGTGTATGTACATTGTTCTTTCATGGTTCATCCTTGATAGCTATTGTCTGAGAATTGTATGTAGTACAAGTGTCACTATAGGTTAAGTACTTACGCCCGCGTGTTTGAGGCTCGTAGCAAAAAAAGGGGGGTTAGGATTGTTTGCATAAGCGGATGAAGATGCGGGTAATTGTAAGGAGGTGAGTCGAGAAAGATGAAAGAAGAAGACGTAACAACTGGTGTTTCAAAGTGAGACATGATCCAGAGTTGTGGGAGGCATATATCGATAGACGAGAAAAGAATAGGGTGATTAATCACATGTCCTCTGAAATGTTGACGCTGAGCCCGGATTGAAACAAGTTGACTTATTAGGGGAAGTACTGCTCTTACTACTATATGAAAAGCCTCATGTTAGGTCCAAAACTCATAACCCTCCCCTTCACTGTGTTTTATGTCATTCCTGCGGATAATTGTTATTTATATGCGTAAAACCTACCAGTAATGGCCACACAGAGGCCCGAGAGTGGTGAATAGGGTGATCATACCCATCGGATGAGATGTCGCGGTTTGTTCTTGATACAAACTGGATCCAGCTCGGTGTGCCAGATGGACCTCACCCGCTTTATACCATTCGTGATCATGACAGAAGCGAACTACAAGTAAATCTTGAAAGTGTGCAAGACTGCAGCTAACCCTGATCCTTCATAAACCTCTCTTCGAAAATATTCCCCAGTGTGCCGGCAAAGCCAGCCTTCTCAGATAGCAGTCCTATTCATGCTGCTCTAGCATGAGTAGTAACGAATTGACATAGTAGGTATAAATCCTGCAGATACACAAGCAGGTCGTTACCAAGTTCCCCCGGGGGTTATACCTCTGACACCTATCAAAGTCTGTTTAGTGAATCGAGTGTAAACAGAACAGCTCCCTATTAGAATGTCTAGCACGGTACTGTTTGTGACATCACAGTGAACCTCCAGATTTTCAAAATACAATCTTAGACATCAGACATTATCAAATTTTTTATCTGGTTCGCACGACGGTTCATCCGGAGGCTCAGGGGGTAGAATGGCAGGGTACACATCCCCAAGCGCTTTCTCGAACTCCTTGAACGACGAACCCAGTTCATCCGCAACACATACTACCTTTGTCTCTACGTCCCCAAAAGCGACCGTCTCGCAATTTCCCGTAGCCAGGTCCCGTATCGCGGATCCCGCTAGCAAGACCTTGCCGCCTCGCAGGACGAGCTCGATCCGTTCCTGGGGCGCAAAGATTGCCTCTGCGAACGGGTCGGCTGTCGCTTTCTCACTTTCAGCGTTAGCATGATCATTAGGTTTGTTCCCACTCCCAGGGAGGAGATATGTGTCAGCTCCTGTGGAAGAAGAAGAAGCAAAAACAACAACATCAGCCATCTTCCCGACGTCAAGCGACCCGAGCGAATCCTCGAACCCGGCCACGACGGCCGCGTTCACAGTGGCCATCTCCCACAGCGTCTTGGGCTGGATCTCCACCCCGAAGGCGACCCTCGTTACGTGAGCGGCACAGACGGCCTCGCGCGCCATGGTCGCGGAGCCCGAGGGCAGCCAGTCTGTGCCCAGCGCGACAGTGATGCCGACCTCATCGAGAAGACGGGTCACGTTCAGGGTCCTGCCGTAGAGGAAGACGTTGCTCCGGGGCGACCAGACGACCTTTGCGCCGCGCGCGGCGACGAGGTCGAAGTGCTCGTCCGTGAGGCCTAGGGCGTGCACGAGCGCGAGGTTGGGTGCCAGGATATCCGTGCTCAGACCCCCCCCACCACCACCACCAGTACCAGTTGACAAGGGCGTCGTGTCATAGGTCGAATCCGAAAGACAGCGGAACTCGTTCGCCGCCTCGGCGTCCACGCCCTCGCCGACGTGCACGAGCAGACGATGGTACCCCGCCGCTGCGTCGTAGTCAATGGCGCCGGGGCCGTAGTCGCAGTCGCTCGTGCGCGTGATGCCCAGCCTGCCGTCGTCGAGGGGGAAGGTATCGTATCTGACGACCCGATGCCCGTGTAGTCCGTCTTCCAACGCGTCGGCAAAGTCGAGATTGCGCGCGAGCCCGGGCGCCATCTCGCCGCCGACGAGGGACGTCGTGCCGGAGAAGACGTGGCGCAGCTCGCCCCAGGCCGTCGCGGCGGTGGCGTTCATCTTTTTAGAGAGGGCGCGCATCGTGTGGTTCCGCGCGCCCAGACGCCAGTCGTGCCGGTGCCGGACGCGCTCGCCGATGTCAGCGAAGGGGCGCGCGATCGCCGAGTAGTCGATGTGCTCGTGCGTGTTGATGAAGCCCGGCGAGATGACGGACCCGGAATAACTGCAGTCGACCACGCTCGCGTCCGCGCCTCTAGTCCCCAGACCGCAGATATCCCCCACGTGCGCGATCTTGCCTGACTGTATGAAGAGGACGGAATCTGCGGGCAATGCGCCCGCGACTGTGAGGACGGTGCCCTTGAGCACGATATCCCGGGATAGACCCCGCCTGACGAGACGGCATGTCGCGAAAGCGGAGTCAATCCACGTGCTGAATAAAAGGACTATCCAGAGTCTGAGAAGGAGGTGGTGTATGGGTTCAGGACGTGGGAGTCCCATTGTATGTGAACTTGAAGACGTGGGAAATTTGGGACCAAGCTGAGCCTGCCTGTGAGATGAGTCGTGGGTATGAAAAGGCTTTTCATGTCACTCATTCCAAGCCATCGTGCAAACGGACGTTTGACGTGACAGCTTGAAATCTATGGGCGGTGTTTCTGTTTGACGATGAGACAACATGTGCCAAACATTCACGCCTAGGTTAGATTAAAAACAAAAAGGCACCATGTGGGCTTGAGGCGCGCGAGACGGCGGGCGGGTATTCCCTCAAATACGGGGCTCACAGGAACCGGCGTGGGAGGTAAAAAAAAGTGAGTCACGGAAAGGAAGCTAGAAAGATCTGAGCCCGCTCCCCCGTCTCCACCTCCGCTTTTTACTGTCTTATCATTTTTTCCCCTGCTGTCTCATCCCGTCTATCTACAGACTAGACTAGAGGATGATTCGGGATCGGAAGCGCGGCATGTTTGCGGGTTCTTCATCTTGGCGCCACTTATAAATGGTGAGTGAAACCGCGGATGTGGAAAGCGTGAAAGGCGACTGAGACGCGAGCTGGCTGGATGTCGGCTGAGAAAACACGTTTGGTCAGTCGATTCCGTAGTCAGCAGTCAAACTCACCTTTGAAATATGGGACAGGAATAAACTTTAGCAATGGGTTTTTGGGAATCCATGTCACTACATGTACTGCTAATTATAGGCATTATTTTATTTATATATGTATATATATATATATATTATCTTACATATGCCGTGTCTCACGCTCACCCGAGTCAACCATGGAGTGAACTTCCCAGTCCGTGGTGACTCGTATGACGCCACTGTCCGTCTCATGCGTGATATTCCCGGTATTATTACCTAAGTATGTTAGCAAAAAAAGAAGAAAACCAGCATCTCACATCTTGGTCAACACCCAAGAACGAAGTTTTGTAGGAGAAAACTCACCTCCGCCAATCGTAGTAAGTCCAATCGCATCCTCCGGCAAGCGCCTAAACCGCCTCCCACTGCTGCTACTCAAAATATTGTCAAATTCCAGCGCCGCGCCGCCGGAAGAGGATGCGCCGTCAGACCGCTTGTTGTTGTTATTGGCCTTGCTGCCGCCGTGGTGGTGGATCGTCGAGAGCATCCTCAGCGGCCCGAACGTCTTCTTCAGCGCCGGCTGCATGACGGGGAGGTTCGCGTTCACGATGCCCAGGAGAGGCACCACGCCCGAGAGGACGCCCTGCCGCCAGAGGGTGTAGGTCAGGTCGCGGGCGTCGACCTCGAAGAAGTATTTGAACCGGACCGCTGTTATGACGACGATTCTGTGATGTTTTTGAAGAAGAGAAAGAGTGAGTAGTGAGATAGTGACGAGCTAGATGGTATGGGATGAAATGAAGTCGAGTGTGATTGAAAACGAAATGGAGGAAAGGATGAGGAAAGGATGAGGAAAGGCGAAAAGTGAAAAAAAAAGGGGCAGAGTAATCCTTACGAGAAACCAAGCCCGAAAACAATCAGTAACCCAATCTTCTTCATCAGCGGCAGCTGCAACTTCCAGAGGATCGGCAGCGGGAGGACGAAAGTGACGATATCGAGAACGAAGTCCGTGGTCGCGACGGCGAAGTACAGCTTCACGTCGTCGCCACAGGTGCCACGAACCTCTGACAGCCACCGCTTCTCCGGCGGCGAGCAGTGGAAGGCGGTGGCGAACAGGGCGGCGAACCAGAACGCCGCGCGCACCGCACGAATGTCTTCTGCCGGAAGATGACGCTGTAGAAGTGCAGGATCGAGATCTTGACCAGCGCCAAGATGGTCACGAAGAAAAGGTCGACTACGTATAGGAGCTGTATTGGATGAGTAATTGAGTTACATTTCAGGGCCGCTTACTATAATGTCTTCTCCGCAAGAAGGGAGAAAAAGATATATTCTGCATATCCAGTGTGAATATCAATAATAAATAGATATAAAACATTACCTTTGAGAAGAGCACGATCAAGCCCGGACCGCCAACAGCGATAACTTCCGTCATGTGGAGCCCGACTCCGCACTTGAGGACGACTGTGACTTCGAGAGCATATCGGACACTCATAAGAAGCTTTTTTTTAATGTGTTATCTCAGCAATCGTTTCATTAAGATCCAAGCGGTTTCGGATTAACGATGTGTACATGAAAAAAAATCATATAAAACACACCGTAGCAATGAATATCAACCAGTCATTGATCTTGAACTGCGCCCTCTGGATCTGCCTCGACCGTATCCTGAGGCCCAGCGAGATATACACCAGGCCTATGAGGGCGGTCTCGACCGATACGTCGACTTTTCCTCCCTCGTTGTGCCAGAATTCGCCTACTAAGGTGCCCCTCGGCTCACTCATTTGGTGCCAGAGCGGTTGCTGTTGTCCTTTTCTGTCGTTCTTCTCGTGGTTATTGTTTCCCTGTTCGCTTGCGTGGTCCTTCGGTTGATTTGCCAGTTGTGTGTTCAGTATAGATTAATATTACTTAGGTAATGCGCTCGCTCAATAAATTCCAAGAAACAAATATAACGCAGA
Organism: Xylariaceae sp. FL0594; assembly: GCA_022385605.1. NCBI lineage: Eukaryota > Fungi > Ascomycota > Sordariomycetes > Xylariales > Xylariaceae > Xylariaceae sp. FL0594. Next base: position 89,240 of record MU280801.1, read on the forward strand.
TAACTAGGGATAGAGGCGTCAAACCGCCCGCGAGTTTGGTAAATTCCAAGACAAAAAATACAAAATCAACCGAAATACTCTGTAACATGTGTCTTGGTCAGAAAAGAGAGTCACTCAAAGTAATAAGTATTATTACTAACAGATAGCAGCATACAACTGATTCTGGAACGAAAGGCGAGCTTGCTTGTTTGCTTGCTTTTTCCCCCCATCCTTGGAGAGATCTTCCACTGTCTCCCTCCCATTAATACTTTGCTTACCTACAGATATTTTAAGACACAGGACAACCCGACGTGTACAGCAGGAGCTGACTCTAATCCTTTTCGCATTGCGTACACTGCACACAAACATCGAACCTCCTCGGAACCGATCAAACCCCTTAACCTAACCTACCCCGGCGCAACATTTATAAGAAAGGTAAGGGCCTGTATCAGGCCGGCGTATATTATTATAAACGGAATCAGACAGGTAGGTACTCCACAAAGACCCCTTTCCAGTCCGTGGCTTCAGGTTGACTACAGTCTACCTAGATGAGCAAATGTGCAGGTTAGTTACTTAGTATACCGGTAATGTACTAGGTAAGAGGTAGTATTGTCTGGTGAACGAAATGCCGACGTAGCATCCATTCTTTCGTCTGCATAGTACAGCACACGGAATGCCAAATCCACGTAATATTATTGTATTTGAGCTGAGGTAATCCTGCCAGTTGCATTGTATTACTTGACTGGTCCGGAGGGGGGTCAGGATCCCCGATCTTATCACCTCGTCGCTGCTGGTTGGTTGGTCCCGTAGTGTTGCATTAGGATTATTCCCCTCGCCCCCCTTTCCCCTTTTCCTCAAGGTCGTGTATGACCACCCTGTACATAGTATACATACATGCCAATAAAACAAGAAGAGGGGGGGAGGGGAGAAAAGAGGAAGAGAGAAGAGATTTGGAAAGTGATTCAACATATATAAGAGGAAGATAGAGTCCCATCGGAGGGTCCGGCCATTTGTGGGTTTGAACCCCATGGTACTTGAAATTAAAGAAATCTAGAGAGTCTCACCTAAAGCGACGCAGTTGAGTGGCGCATAATCGGGTAGCCTGTAGCCACAACACGTGCTCTTTCGCCGCATGGGCATTCATGGGATTGCTCTGACCGCGTCAGCACGTTCGGTGAGGAAGGCAGAGATTGAATGCGATTGGACGCTCTATTTAATATGCTTATTCTATTACGCATTCGTTCATGTAAGACACGTAGTTTGTTCAAATTAATACGTTGCAGTGTTGGCAGCGAGTATCTTCGGTTTTAATACAGATATACCCATGAGATCTCTAGGGTTGGGGAGGAGGGGGGGTATGAAAGTGACAGAAAGGAGATATGACCTACGCAATAGGTGCGTAGAAGCTGAATTTACCTCGCGGGTCATATTTGTGCTTCAAGGCCCTCAGCGTATCTAGGCGCCATGGTTCATACCCATACCAGTTCTTCACCGTCTCGTCGCCAAAAGCGTAGTTGACATAGGTATAGAGCTCCTTCTGGCCGCTTCCCTCGAAGAGAATATGCCTGAGAGTGTGGCCCAAATCCGCGGCGGTCTTGTCCAGCTCGGGACTGCCAGGGGGATAAATCAGCAGTGGCGCGACGAGGAGGTTGGCCGCGCGATTGGCGAATGCGCTTTGGCTGCTCGGCACTGCTTTCACGCCTTCGAGCGAGTAGCCCTCGAACAGGAATAGGGAGCCGTTTAGCGCGGGGGTTGTCTTGGTCGCCGAGGCGAAGAGATCGTACACCTGTCGCTGCGCGGCTGGATTGTATGTCTCTAGATCAATGGGGAAACGGATATTGACGAGCCCGGCCTTCTGGCACGGAGGAGACTCGTTGGCGTTACCCGTCCAGGCCGGGACATCGGTGTAAGACCCGCCAGCAGTGTCGGAGGCGAGAGGGCCCAGGGAATGGAATGGTGCAGTGTAGACTGGGTTAACTTGTTTGACGCCCTCCTGGAGGACGAAAAACATAATAACCGGCTATGTGGATGTTAGTCACTCGGGTAAAGGTTAAGTCCACCAGTGAAGCTTTTGTACATACCTTGTTAGGATCGATGGACGGGTCATTGAAGAAGAACGAGTAGTTGATAATGTCTACAGGCTGACTGCCATTCTTGAGCAGGTACTTGTTGATTGCCCCGTACAAGCCCTCGACTTTGTCTCCGCTGAAGACGAAGCTCGCGTATGCCCAGTCCGGATACTTGATATCATAGATCTTGGATGTGACTGACGTGACGACTCCAAAGTTGTGACCGGCACCTCGCATTGCCCACCACAGATCGGACCTCTGGTCGATCGTACGGAGTTCTCCGTCCGAGAGAACAACATTCAACGAAACGAACTGATCCGCGATAAGTCCGTGGCGTCCCTGGAGAAAGCCGTGCCCACCGCCAAGACCGGGTCCCAGAAGACTGGTGCACTCGCAACCGCCAGTCACTTTTGTGCATGTTAGTCAAAAATATAACCAATCTCCGTAGCTAGGAACAAAGCACCGTAACCTACCTGTCTGTTTGCCCTTCGCCCAAAGGGTGTCAGTGACGGTTTTGGATAGCGTGCCGCCACCGAACTTGGCCGTGTTCCCATCCTTTGCTATCTCGACACTGCTCAAGTTATTGAGCCAAATCTCAATCCCATTCTGTAGCTTTCCGACCGTCGTGATGGCTCCATGACCGCCGTTCACAGCCAGGAAGGGAATATTTTGCGCGTTCGCATGTTTGACCTGGAACCTTTTGTCAGTATAGTTGACACGAAGAGGTTTGACTGTTGAATTATTACAATCTCAGCGACATCATTTTCGACACTGGGAACGACAACAATGTTGATGCCCGGGGCGTCTAGTTTGGACCACCTGTTTGTGGCTTCCGCGTACCCGGGCGAGCCGGGAAGGTATATCTGAGCACCCGCTGACAGGCGTCCGCGTAGGCCTGCAACGTCCTGTGACTCCTGTCGTGGGCAGAGACCGAACAAATCATTTGAGGAGGGGATACTCCGACAAGTGGAAGTCAGAGCCCAGGCGAACACGGCGGCTGCTATCTCCATCTTGCTGTAACGAGTGAGTCGGGAAGCCATGGTTAGGTCACAGGTAAGACGATGTAGCAGATAGATGAAGCGGTGGAGTGAGACAAGGAACCAAGCTTACCACGTGGCGACGGGTGTGACCTAGGTTAGGTAGGAGATGGAAAGATATTTCGCTCGAGGAGAGAGAGGCTCGGATTTAATCAATCTGCTCCGTCCCCTGTCAAAGAGACTTGATTTGGAAGCTTGAAGCGTTCGACTGTGGCTTGCCGTCTAGATCCCAGTCTCCCAGATCAACAAACGGTCATCGGGGCCCAGAACATTTCGAGATGGCAAACATGACGACAATGGTGGCTGAACGGACGGGAGCTGCGGAAGCTCAGCGGCCACAAGCCTCAAAGGCAGGGAGCTGAATTTCTCCAATTCTTGTACCCCCTTCATTTGACTTTGGATGGAAAGCAGAGAGCAGGTCGACATACACACAAACATAACTACACAGTGTAACTGTATGTGAAATAAGCACTGTACCAGGGGCACAGTAAATGTCTATTGGCACGGTACGTGACGGAGTCGTTGCGACGTGACTTGTCGACTGGAATGTTCATCCACTGACCAAACGCTCTCCAAATCTCAAATTCTACCCTCCTTACATGCTGACTTCATATTGTTCCTCCTATACCTCTACTTCACAATCCCCATCACGATCAACCATCATGTAGTGTAGCATCGGTATCCACGTGGATAGTAGTTATGAAGAGTTGGGGATTTGCCCAAGGGGCTTCCTGTCTTGGAAGTCCGTCCTTGAGTGGCAAGATGTAAACCAGCATGCATGTCCAATGTCCAGGTTAGAAACCACATCATAAGCAAGGCCTCGGGCCTCGTTGTTCCCAAGTGGCAACCCAAGTTCGAATACCGAAGTGTCGTACGTGGACGAGACCAGGTACCTAATCACCGCCTCCCTTACCTCAATTAGGAGCTCTCTACCGGGACTCACGGTCAGCCTGACACCATGGACCTACCCTTGCCCGGCCTTGCCCCTTCCCGGGTGATGGCTGCAATACTGGCAATAATTCTCGGAGCAATCATTGCCAGACTCTTGCTACCTCGAGGCGGTTCCCAACTAAACTGGTACAGAAACGGAGCTACCATAATACACGATGCGTATAGAAGAGTAAGATGATCCTGGCAGGGCTGTTCACCTCCGTGTTCTCAGCGAGTATTAGTATCCGGACAAGCTGTTTCGCCTGCCATCGACCGACCGTCGCTCCGTGGTACTTCCGCTCAGATACCTGAACGAAATTTCGGCGCTCCCACACAGTGTGGCAAGTGCGTCGCACGCATCCTCTGATGTAGGTTAAGGGACAAGCCCATGACGGGATTCGGGAGTTGAGCTCAGTCATGGCAATATATTTTTTCATGGGGAGATGGACTACACTGGATGCTATTCGTACGCAATACATCACTAGACTCCCCCAACAAATCGAGGCAGTCGCCGACGAGCTCTCTTATGCCCTTGGTAAGAGCTTCTCTAACTATCCCGGTATGTTTCTAAGACCTGGAGAGCCATCAAAGGGGACTTCGTGCTCAACTCAACAGACTGGACGGCCGTAGCAATCCAGCCAAAGATCCTCTCCATCGTCGCATAGGTCGTGGCCAGGACAGTCTCCGGGCCCGAGATCTGCAGACAGCTTGACTGGGTCGCCAACAACATCGGCTACGCAGAGAACGTATTCGCAGCGGCCTTCATACTCAAGTTTATCCCGTCAGCCCTCCGACCGGTCTTCCTGTTGTGTACACCATACTTCTACCGAATCCATCGATGCCGTCGCAGCATCGCCAAGACTATACTGCCACATATCCGGCAGCGCCTCGAATGGAGAGATGGCGACCCGGAATACTGGTCTGCTCGCGTCACGGACGGCTCGAACAGTGATACCAAGAATCCAGTTTGTCTTGTTGATTGGCTTGTCAAATGTTCACAACCCCACGAGTCTGCGCCGGCCTTGATCGCTCGTCGCTTAACCGGTGCCAGCTTAGGCGCGACGCACACGACTACGAACCATATTACAAACTGTATTCTTGATCTCGCTGCTCACTTTGAGAATATCGCTCCGATCTTGCGTGATGAGATTGAGCAAGTCTTGGGTCCCAAGGCCGAAGAGTTAACGCTGGCCAACTTGGACAGGATGTGGAAGCTGGATAGTTTCATGAAGGAGGTTCAGAGGTTCCATCCGGCATCTCAACGTAGGTCACCCTGATTTGCTGTTCTTGGTTTACCCACAGACTGAGAATTCAAGTGTCCGACACTGACATCGACAGCAGTTTCCGTGAACAGAAAGTTGATGAAACCATTCACTCTGTCAACGGGGGAGACACTACCAGAAGGGACACATATCTCGTTCCCGGGCGTGCCGATCTCGATGAACGAGAGACATTTCGAAGACGCTACAACGTTTGATCCCTTTCGGTTCGAGCGTCTGCGCAGATCAAGGTCCAAATCAGGATCCTTCTCGGGCACCGATCATGATCAGGGTGGGTTTGAATACACATTCACGACTACCTATCCTGGAACATTGCACTTTGGGCATGGAGGTCAAACTTGCCCTGGCCGCTTTATGGGAAGCATGTTGAGCAAGCTTCTACTCGTGAAGATCTTGCTGGCCTATGATCTGAAACTGAAGGACGGGGAGACGGCCAGGCCTCAGAACATCATGGTGGGGGATATGGACTTGCCTAATCCGAAGAGCGAGATCGTGTTTCGAAACCGGATTTGACCATCTACGGAACTACAAAACTGCGGATACAGTAAAGAATACATAGTCCTTTAAGTGCAGTCTTTCATTTGGCTACGAACACAAGAAGGTGTTGGTACCTAGCCCTTGATAGCAGGCAACTCGAGGATTCTGGAATGGAAACTTTGGAGCAAATCCCAACATACCCAAAAAAAAAAAAAAAAAAAAAAACAATGAATGAAGTTACGAATATCGAACATGGATATTCACAGGTCCAGTGTCAACCGGCTCGCCGTCCAGGAATGGTGCTTGATGTACGATTCTTCCACCCTACCCTGGAAGTGCTGGGTAGAGTGTGAAGATATGTGATAACCCCTATCCCCTATCATGGAGGAAACATCAGTATTCACAGCAGAAGGCAGAGACCTCGTCCACGGAGGTCAGGAGCAACGGGGATGACCCTTGGCTCGAAATCAGGGTCGTGAGTCCAAGAGTCTCGGTATCTTGACACCAAGTCGGGTCGATAATCGAGTTGCGCCGATAACAGAACCTGACGGGCTTCTCGCTGTCAGGTCGGCATTCGAAGGATGGTGGAATACGGGCCTCTGAGCTGTCATGTCACCTTCCGGAGCAGGTATCCCGCCGCTTGGTTTGAGTAATGCGAGATAATACTACGCCAGCGTGGAAAAAGACAGGGAAGCTCATTAACCGCGGCAGGAACCCTATGTTGCATCTCGATGACGGACAGATGGGCTGCGCTTTAACTAGTATTGTCCGTGCCTCCTCCATTATGTACCCCTCCAACATGCTTGCAGGTCTGAACGCGAGGTGCGTTCTGTATCCATGCTGCAGATACAGACACATATTGCCAGACTGGGCTTCATGATATGCCTGTTCCAAACAAGTTCAAACGACCAGGGAAGTTGAGTTACTCGAGTGCTAACGTGCAATATTTTCGGTGCATCTTACTTCATCGGGATGTTTGGATGCATCGGTTTGGATATAGACCTTTGTGGTTCTACACTGTATTAGAACTTCAAGATGCAAGAAGTTCATGGTAGTATCACCTTGTGCAACGAGCTATACTCTTAACCACCAGTTGGACGTTGAACAACAATCATAGCTTTATCGAATATACCGAGACGAGAAAGCAACAATCTTCGAAAATGAGCGAGGTAAGATCGCTACCCCTTAACGGCCAGTCCAGGAAGAGCACACTGACACAAATGCAATCAGTCACTGATCCTCCAAAAAGCACGACATGTGCTCGCCCAAGCCGAGGGGCTCGTCGGCTATCTGGAGAAAAACGGGCTCACGCAGCCGGACTATGACAATGTCACGTCGGACCCGTACCCCACGACGGGGGAGTTCAACACGATCAGGACGAACCTGGTGCAGGCCGCCCAGGACGTCACCCTCCTGGCCAACGGCCCGATGGACTGGCTCCGGACCTTCTTCTGCCACCACCACGACCTCGGCGCCTGGCAGACGGCGCTGCGGTTCGGGTACTTCTCCCTCGTGCCCCTCGACGGCTCGGCCTCGGTCAAGGAGATGGCGGCCAAGGCGGGCATGGACGAGGACAGACTGGGGAGAGTGATGAAGCTGCTCGCGTCGCAGCGGTGCTTCCGGGAGGTCGAGGAGGATGTGTACGCGCATACGGCCCTCTCTGCGCTCGTGGCCAAGGATAAGAACATAGAGGCTGCAATCGCTTTTCAGTAAGCTTGGTTCACTCTTTACCTTCTCATATATATATATATATATATAAGCCTGGAGTTTTTGGTATGTGTATGTGTGTGTAAGTTGACGTGAGTAAATATAGGGCCGACGAAATGTTCGAAGCCGCCTCTCTCACGGCCACGTCCATCCAGAAGGCCCCTTACGAATCGACGCAGGAGAACAGCGCTTTTAACCTCAAGTTCGGCACGTCTCCTTACCAGTGGTATGCCGCGAACCCTGAACGGGGCGCGCGGTTCGCTGCCGCTATGGCCGGTCTTGCAATTAATTGAGTTTTTTATTCATTATAAATCCGCTTTAGCCCTCTCCCCCCTTTCCCCATATGATATCAGTTCGTGTGGAAGAACCACATATGTTGAAACCAGATTATCAGATGACTAATATCACTGTTAACTTTTCTTCTTCTTTGCTAGTGAACAACGACAACGAGGAGCTGAGGACCCGGTTCCCGTGGGGTGACCTCGGGAAGTGCACCATCGTCGACGTGGGCGGTGGCAGCGGCCACATCTCCATCTTCTTGGCAAATGTACCTTTTCCACCCCCTTTTCTCCCCATCTCTTATTTCTTTCCCCCCTCACACGACACAAAACAGAAAAAAAGAAAGAAAATCTAACACATACATGCGATAAATACAGCAATTTCCCGACCTCGAGTTCATCGTCCAGGACGTGAACCAAATTATGCTAACGCAGGGTCCCAAACGCACCAACTACCCTGCCGTCGAGGGCCGCGTCTCCTTCATGCACCACGACTTCTTCTCTCCGCAGCCCGTGCGCGCCGCCAACCTCTCGTCTTCCCTCTTGTTCTTCATCAGGCAGGGGATCCACAACTACAACGACGAGCGCAGCGTCGAGATCTTCAAGAACCTTGTCCCTGGGATGCAAGAAGGGGAGGAGGTGAGGTTGTTGATCAACGACATGGTACTGCCGGAAATGAACGAGCTGCCAAAGGTCGAGGAACACCATCTGCGACAGCTGGATATCGCCATGTTGAACGGCTACGCGGCGAAGCAGAGGACGTTGGCCCAGTTTGAGACACTGTTGAAGAGGGCGGATGAGAGGTTTGAGGTAAATGTGTTTTTTATTTTTTTTCTTTCTCTTCTTTGCTATTCTTTTTTACTATTATGGAGACAGACACCCATCCCTAACCTTCTCTTTCTGACCATACTTACCTGCCACCTTAATTTTCCTGTCACCCTTTATCCCGCCTTTTTAAAGCTGTGGTTGGTGGTCTGAAGAACCACCATGTGAGATGTGAGGCGCAAGCGCGTCTGTGGTCTGTGCTAAAAATCATACTAATATCAATTCATTCATTCGTCACAGATCGTCATAGTCCACGGAAAAGGCGTGATGGGGCTCATCGAAGTCCAGTTCAACACTGGTAACTAAGTAGATAGTCACACGTGTCACACAAGTTCAGGACTGTTTGACTAGTTACTTATCTACCTACCTAAGTGGCCAAAATGCGGATATATCTTCATCATAAAGGTCTTGCAACGCCACAAGAGAGTTTGAATACGATAGAAAAGTCACCACCCTTTTTTTCGCTCGTTACACGCCCCCTAGCAAACCGCAGTCCCCTTTTCCAGTACCAGAAAAGGGGGGAGAGTGGGCAAGTGGATGACAGATCAATCATGTGATTTGCTCACGCCAACGCTCTGTTAGACAGGTTACCTCCCACCCCATACTCTAACCCAGGTGAGATAATTAAAACATTCAAAAATATATAGAAAAGGTAAGTATCCGGGGACCTAGACGTATTCCCCACCCCAGGAGGATCAAAGTGCTGTGTGGTGTGGGTGAAATACAGACAAGGTAGATCAAGTATGGTTAGGAGATATTAGGTAGGTAAGTAGGTAGTCTGCATGAAAAGTAGGTAAGCTAGGTTTGAGAAAACAACTATCTAACCTACCCGTCCTCTTTTTAGGAATTACTTGCATCTGCATCTGCATCTGCAGGTTTGCATGCATGCGCATGTGTATACTCAAGTTTATTCGCTAACCTAGGAGTGCTTTGACAGGTATCTAGATAGTCTAGGTTAGGTAGCATTGAAAAATCACGGTTATAAGCCGGCTTCTACCACCCAAACGGCCAGCGGCCGGGGAGCATGTTCACCGAGGGCGGGCACCTGCTGCGCGAGGACGCGCGTCTGTTCGACAACGCCTTCTTCGGCCTCACCGCAACCGAGGCCACGTCCATGGACCCCAGCCAGCGGAAGCTGCTCGAGGTCACGTACGAGGTCTTCGAGAGCGCTGGCGAGCCCTGGGACAGGTTCTCCGGCTCCAGGACCGGCGTGTTCATCGGCAACTTCAACAACGAGCACCAGGTCATGCAGTTCCGCGACCTCGACCACCCTCTACCCTACGTCGTGACCGGTGGCGGGGCCACCATCCTGAGTAATAGGATCAGTCATGTCTTCAACCTTCGAGGACCGAGGTAGGCGCTGTCTCGGGCTCTTGATGCGGTGATGTACTGACTGACCTGTGCCTCTACAGCATGGTGATCGACACGGCGTGTTCCGCCTCCATGTACGCCCTCTACATGGCCGTGCTCTCGCTGCGGAATCAGGACTACGACGCAGCCATAGTAGGCGGCGGGAATCTCATCCTGAACCCGGACGCGCAGCTGTTTACCACCAAGCTGAACGCCATATCACCGACGTCCAGGAGCCACACGTTCGATGCCAGCGCCGACGGATACTCCAGGGCCGAAGGTTTCGGGGCCGTGTACATTAAGCGACTGTCGGATGCCCTCGCAAACGGAGACCCCATCCGGGCCATCATCCGGGGCACCTCGTGCAACGCGAACGGGAGGACCGGAGGCATATCGCACCCGAGCCCCGAGGGGCAAGAGGAAGTCATCAGGCAGGCGTAAGGCAGCTAACTTGGACTACGCCGACACCGGGTATTTCGAGTGTCACGGCACGGGAACGCCGGTGGGCGATCCAATCGAGGTCAAAGCCATAGGAAGAGTGTTTGCTTCGTCGCATCAGGATGAACCGCTCTTGATAGGGTCTGTAAGTTCTTGCCCCTGACCCCCCTTCTTTCCTTTTTCTCCTTGACTGTCTTTGTCTCTGATGTATAGATATCCGCTGCTATCCTGCTACTGAGCTGACAAATTCCTCAGATCAAGCCAAGTCTTAGCCACAGTGAACCGGCAAGTGCGTTGGCTCAAATCATGAAAGTCATCTTGGCCATGAAGCACGGAGAAATCCCGGCCACTGTAGGAGTCCAAACTCTGAATCCCGCCATCGACTTCCAGACGGCTCGGGCTAAAGTCGTCACGAGCGCGACACCCTGGACGAGCGGTCGGCTACGTCGAGTGAGCATCAATAGCTTCGGCTACGGTGGCGCGAACGCTCATTGTATACTGGATCATCCCAGTATACTTTTATCAGAGGGCCGCATTTATAGTCTTCCCTTGACGAACGGAAACCATCAGGGGCAACCACACCCTGACCCAGTGCCTGGCAAGTCATCCAACGGCTTGACAGACGGCTCAATCAACGGCGTAACAAACGGGAGCCATTCAATCAACTGGCACCCGTCGCCCGAGCTTGTACAAACACAAGAGTCTGCCACACTCAGACGGCTCGTTCTGGTACCTCTGTCGGCCTTCGACGAGCAAGCACTCGACACCTATGTGAAGCAGATCCAAGAATCCGCACACAAGTTCGAACTTCGCGACCTTCTCTACACGCTGGGAGCACGTCGGTCGACGTTCTCTCGTCGCGCATTCGCGGTAGCGGACCCCCTATCCCTCGCCGACAGTTGACCGACGGCCCGTCCTGGTCGATCGAGGAGGTTCTCCAGGAAGAAGCGGCCACGTCGCGGATACATGAGCCCGCGTTCTCGCAGGCGGTATGCACGGCTCTGCAGGTCGCGCTTGTGAACCTGCTGGAAGTATGGGGCATAAACCCAGCTGCCACGGTTGGCCACTCTTCAGGTATGTTGTAGTTGCTCCCTCCTGGTAATCATGCATGCTGAGATTATACCAGGTGAGATTGCCGCAGCTTATGGTGCAGGTCGCATCAAAGCCAGCGAGGCCATCGTCATTGCCTATTACCGTGGCCAAGCCGTGACAACCAACCAACAGGACGGCCTCATGATAGCAGTCGGCCTCGGCGCCGAAGAATCCATATCCTACCTGACGGGTCTTGAAAACAGAGTGACCGTCGTTGCTTTGAATTCCCCGGACAGCACGACCATCTCAGGCGACAGTGACGCCATACGGACATTGTCCGAAAGGTTGACAACCGAGAAGATATTCAACCGAGTGCTGAAGACGGGAGGCAATGCGTACCACTCCCATCACATGCTGAAATTAGGAGAGGCCTACGAGCAGAACTTGTCACGAGGCCTCCTCGAGGTTGCCACAATTGGTGAGAATGAGCCCCCCAGGCCGCACACCACCTGGGTATCATCTGTAAACACCAAGAAAGAAGCCGATGCGACTTCTCCGCGCTATTGGCGGCAAAATCTGGAAGCTCCCGTGCGCTTCGCCGAGGCCATCGCAGGGGTAGCTAGCGATGCCGCACCGAGCCTGATGATCGAGGTCGGGCCTCACCCAGCTTTGACGGGGCCGATAAGTCAGATACGCACCAAGTTAGCACCGACGCTTCCGTCTTGCCTAGCATCTCTCCGAAGGGGCGATGACGACCTGAAAAGCATGCTCACTCTAGCGGGCCAGTTGTTCCTCCACAATGCGCCCATCAACCCCGTCGCTGTCAATGCGACGGAGAAAGCCTTACCGAATGGGAGGCTCCAGCTATGCCACGGATATACCTTTGTCGACATGCCTACGTATGCCCTACTCATATGCCGAGAAGCCGCTTTACCACGAAAACCGCTTCAACCGTGAGCTCAGACAGCGTCAGTCCCTGCGCCACGACCTCCTAGGAGCCAGGCAGCCGGGCGGTTCCAAGACGCATCCAACCTGGCGCAACGTTCTCCGCGCGAAAGACGTGCCCTGGCTCGATCACCATAAGCTGGGGCCCAACACTGTGTTGCCCGCTGCGGGATATATCGCAATGGCTGTCGAGGCCGTATGGCAGATATACGGTGAACAGGCAAAGTCCATCCTGGCATCGGTGGGATCTGTTCCACCGATTCGATCATACAAGCTTCGCAACGTCTCCATAACCTCGGCGATGAAGCTCTTAGACAAGAACAATGAATATGGCGTCGAGATGATTTTGAACCTGGGAAGGTTAACCTCGTCCGCTGGTGCTACTAGCAACGCGCATACGGACTCCGGCTCAACCGTCTGGTACAAGTTCAGCATCGGTTCCATGCCCGTCACTGGCAATGGCGCTGGCGCTGTTCCTGGCTCTGAGACGTGGACGGAGCACTGTACCGGTACCATTGCATATACCGTCGGAACTGCAACAGAAACGGACCAGATTTCAAAAGTGTCACCACTGAAGATCGACCCATTGTCCAGGACGCTAGACACGAGATGCTGGTACGACAAATTTGAGGAAGTCGGTCTCGGCTTCGGGGAGAGCTTTCAGTGTCTCTCGCGGCTGCAGGCCTACCGCAGTTCCTCCGTCGCCGCCGCCGACGTGGCGCTCGATTCCACCCTCGAGCTCTTCAAAGCAACGCCGGGCGAGGAATCGGAATATCACGCCCTCCATCCAGCCGTCCTTGATGCATGCCTACAGCTCACCCTCATAGCCATGCATAAGGGGCAAGTGGAGAATTGCGAGCGAGCTTTCATGCCCGCATGGTTGAGCGATGTTACCCTGTATTCCTCTTCAACTGAAGAGAAGGCGGAGAGAGGGCGAGAGCGGTCGCGACGGGGAATTTCCTGGGGCAAAGGAGCGCCTATGGCCAAGCACAGCTATTCGCCGCTTCGGGAAGCCCGCTGGTGGATATTAAGGAGTTGAAATGTGTCATGTTTGATGCAATCGGTACTGTCGACAAGGGGTCGCGGCAACTCGAGCGAGAGCCGTATTGGAAGGCCGTTTCCAAGATTGACGTTTCGTCTCTCACAAACGAGCGCGCGAAAGCAGTCTTCCCTCCGCTCGAGAATCCCGAGTTTGACATTCGAAAGATGAATCAGCTCTGTAGCTTTATCGTCGCTGATATCAAGCGACCCATGGCCAAGAAGGGTACCGAAGAGCAGTTATCGGAGCAAAGCTCATTCAGGGCACGGCTGAATACCCGAAGCGAAGTTTCAAGCAGCCACGGTGAGGCCGAGGTGCAGGACACCGAAGATCTCCAGAGGCATATTAAGGCGATGCTAGCGGAGCTGAGCCATATCCCCGAGGTACGGTACATAGAGAATATATACGGGAATATGAGATCGATTCTCAGTCAGGAAGGCAACGGCAGCCATCACCCAATGCTCGACAAACATATCCTGGACGAATTATACAGGACTGGAATATTTGTCTCAGGCGCATATACACGGGTACAGTGCCTGGTGGACCTGCACGCACACAAGAACCCTCGCATGCGCGTCCTCGAACTCCGGGGGCGAACAGGAGGCGCAACTGCAGCTCTCAAGCAGGCGCTTTACCCTAACGGATCCTTCAAGCGGTTCGACCAGTACGTCTTCACTGATCCAGACAGAGAGTATGTAACGGAAGCACAGAAGAGGCTCGCTGCCTATAGCGGGGTGACGTGTCAAGTATTCGACATTGGGAACGATCCGGAAGCTCAAGGTTTTGCACTGGACTCATTCGATTTGATTATTTCCACACCAGGGGCTCTTGTACATCAGAATGGTGTGGATGTCGCACTTAGAAATATCCACGTACTGCTGAAACCAGGAGGTACGCTCATATTCGTCGAACCCGTTCGAGACGATATCGGATTGGAAATGATATCCTGGTCCATAAACGATTCTTGGAACCGTGAAGGCCCTAGAATAAGAGACCCCGATGAATGGAGGAGAATTCTCTTGGAGGCGAACTTTTCGGCACCGCAACTTGTCTTGGACGACGTAAGTCGAACCTGATAACGAGGTGAATGGCTCAAAGCAGTAACACTGACCGAGGCTTCTAAATAGTACGCCGGAGAAGGAGTGGTATACACAACCTTTATGACACAGACACCAAGTGCACCTCTAGCTGATAGCGGAGCATTGGACCGACCAGAACGGATAGTTTACCTGGTATATCGCGATTATCCTGGCCCGCTGGCCCGATATATCAGCAGAGCCCTGGAAAGCGACACGCGGCGGTGCAAATACGTGAATCTCCTGTCTCATGAGATCATACCCTCAGATGCCTGGGTGATATCCCTGGTCGACCTAGACAGTAGCACAGTCCTGCACCGTGGGGCAGAATACTTCCAAGCAATTCAGGCGCTGATATCGAAGTCTTCGGTTCTCATATGGCTAGCCCATCGCCAAGAAGAAGGGATCGATGGCACCGAGCCGGCAGTCATGAAAGGTATTCTCCGCTCCGTTGCCGCTGAGAGCATCCTCCTCAGTAGTTGCTATGTAGAACTCTCCGACGGCGCCTCGTTCTACGATTGGAGCAGGATATCGGAGTTGGTGTCGTACAAACTGGAAGAGATTTCGCAAACAAGACCATCGTTTGATGAAGTTGGAGAAAGAGTGATTGACAGGGACTGTCTGTTCCGAGACGGTGTCTTCTACACCGAGAGGCTTACCCCAGCGGTCGATCTGAACAATGAGTTCCGCCTGAGACACCGCCTCACGGATGACTACCTGGAGGAGTCGTTACTCGATGGGAAGCAAGCACTAAAGCCGAGCTATAGTCGTCCGGGATTGCTGTCATCACTCTACTTCGAGCCAGACCCGCTGAAACAGGAGCCGCTGGAGGAGGGTTGGATTGAGATCAAGGCCAAGGCTGTTGGCCTGAATAGGAAAGTAAGTGTCGTCTTTACTCCATCCTCGAACGGCTTGATCTGGATGCTGACCACTATCAGGACATTGCCGTCGCCACAGGCAGGTTCGACTCCAACAACCAAAACCACGAGGCTGCCGGCATAATAACCCGTGTCGGCCCCGGCGTCACGTCCCTCAAGGAAGGCGACCGTGTCTTTGGTCTCGTGTTCAGCAACATGGGCATGTACCAACGCTGTCCAGCACAACGCCTAGCCATAATTCCGGCCACGGAGTCTTTCATAAGCGCAGCTTCTTTACCAGTTTCTTACTTGGCTGCACTGTACGCAATCCAATTTCTGGCGAGGCCATGAAAAGGAGAGAGCATCCTTATCGAGTCCGCCGCAGAGAACATCGGCATAGCAGCTATTCAGCTCGCCAAGTATTACGGCCTCAACATCTATGCCACTGTCGGGAGTGACGCAAAGAGGGACTTCCTCGTCGAGACGTTCGGTTTGGAAACTTCGCAGATTCTACGTTCGAGGCGGAGAGACTTGCCTGAGATAATCATGCGAGAGACGGGTGGGAGAGGCATCGATATCATCTTCAGCACCACTGCACAGGGAGACATGATGCACGAGATGTGGCGGTGTATCGCGCCTCTGGGCCGTTTCATCGATATGGGCAGGACAGGTGTCCTGGGCGCAGAGAAGCTGGGCATGGAGGTTCTTAAGCGGAATGCGACGTTCGCTTCTTTCGATATCTCCAGTGTTGCGCTCGAAAAGCCGCAGATTATCGAACAGTACGTTTCACTTGCTTGTCACCTTTCCGAGTCGTTATTTTGCTGTCCTCTGAATTCGAAGGACTGACCCCTGTACGCAGGCTGATGGCAGAACTGAAAGCGTTCTGGGAGCAAGGGGTGCTTGGGCCCGTTGCCCCTATAACATGCTTTGAGCTAGCTGAACTCTCGACGGCCATGTCGTCTTTCACGAAGGGGCAACATATCGGAAAGATAGTGATCGATTTCGGCAAGTCTACTATTCCAGCACAGGTAAGTTCTCAGCAAGCGTGCGCTTTGACTTGGTTCTTCAGAGCTAAATAGCGTCCAGGTGGCGCGCAATACCAGTCACGCGAGGTTCGACCCTGACGCTGCCTATCTCTTGGTTGGCTGTCTGGGTGGGCTTGGTCGCTCTCTGTCCACCTGGATGGTGGAGCGGGGTGCTCGCCATGTTGTGTTTCTGTCTCGATCCGGAGCTCAGACACCGGATATCAAGTCGTTCCTTGCCCGCCTTGAGGATATGGGCGGAAAACCCGAGGTGCATCCGTGTGATATCACCGACTATGACGCTCTCGCCTCTGTAGTGGCGCTTTTGTCAAGCAAGTGGTCCATCAAGGGGTTGGTCCACGCTGCCATGGCAGAAGGGGTAAGTGAAGATTGTGCTTGATGTGGCCTTAATTCAAGCATGCTGACAAGATTCTCCAGGACAAATTATTCAATCAGACCACCTACGCTCAAGTGCAAGCAGTCCTTGCGCCCAAAGTCACCGGAACTGTTAATCTTGACAAAGCCACCAAGGGCCTTCCACTTGACTTTTTCTTGATGTTTTCTTCCGTCGTGGGAGTTATAGGCACGGCAACGCAATCTGCCTACTGCGGAGCCAACTCCTTCCAGAGCGAATTCGCACGGCGGCGGCGTGCCCAGGGTCTGCCGGCTACGTCGCTGGACCTGGGTCTGATACTCGAGATCGGACGCGTCAGCACCTCTGAGAGCGAGAATGTCCAGAAATCTCTGCAGCGTGTTGCTACATACGGTCAGTCGGAGACGGAGTTCTGGCAGCTGGTTGAAGGGGCGCTCTGCGCGCCGCAGAACGTCGACGAAGGGCATGTTATCACAGGGTTAGAGCCAGTCCGACTGCTGGCTCACGCCAAGGATCGGGACCTGTCCCACTTCATGTGGCACGGAGACGCGCGCTTTCAGTCCATCGTGCAAGGCGTGCGAGACAAGTCTGGCTCCTCTCACCCTTCGGCTGAACTTGCATCAGGCATGATGGGGCAGGGCCGCTCCCTAGCCCAGAGGCTGGAGGAAGTTTCGTCACGCCAGGAGAAGACAGCGATCGTGCAGGAAGAGGTTGTCAAGCATTTCGCAGAGCTACTGGGGAGGCGGACGGACGACATCGACGGCGATAGGGCCATGTCGCATTACGGCTTGGACAGTCTACTGGCGGCGGAGCTGCGCAGCTGGTTCTTAAGATCATTCGGTCTTGAACTGACAGCACTCCATTTGCTAAGCGAGATGGCGACAGCAAAGAGCTTGGCGTCGATGGCTATGGCGAGCTTGGAGGATACGAAACAAATGAAACGCTAGACTAGAGCGATGCTGCTGTAGATAGAAGAAGGCTATCCAAGAGAAGGAGTCCTTAACGCGTCGACTGGCGCTTCTCGTTTCTGTCATGCATGCTGACTGATCATAAGCCGCAGACTAGACTTCGCCGCCATGGTAATTCGTAATCAACAACTAGCTCTAGATAGATAGCCTTGCATAGCAACGACGACTTCCGGGATGGGAGAAAGAAGTTGGTGCTTATTTTTATGAAGCAAGTTAAATCAATGCAGGTTTGCCAAGGTCGTTGGTTTAGTTTGATGCACCGCTAAGGCCCCTGAAAGAGCCCCTCTGTGGAGAGACTACACGTGGTACGAAGTGGCTGATTGGTTGTGCATCGGACAGGATAGTGGCTGTGATCGGTACCTTTCTTCCCCCTGGTTAAGTTAGCATCAGAGCCTAGAAATGAGCTGTCACAACCGCCTATGACCTCAACCTTTTTGTTCGGGAATCAATGATTGTTTCATTTTTAATCTATTAGCTGGTCTGCATTTATCGTTCTTCCATTGTCCAGTGCTTTCAATCCCGCCTTTGTATTATTCACTTGCAAACTGCATGCTCGCAGCTCGCTCTAGCGAATCTTCCACATTTACCTTTGCAATTAATCGACCAGCAAGCTCTCTGACCTACAGTACCTGCTGCCCCTGCTTCTGCCCCTGGTCCAGCTTGAAACCCTAGAAGTACTGATTATGGCGGCATCTCCGGTAGCACATGAAGGGAGGGTCTTGCCTGAAGCCGAACACAAAACGACACAATCGCAGGCAGTAGGAAAGTCCGAGAATGCTGAGACGGAAGATGCTGTGGAAGTCAAACAGATATCTGCTGCTTCAGCTCCAGACACCTCCTCATCACTGCTGACTAATCAACAGCCAGGAGCTACTGTAGAAGAAGCTTCAGTTGCCGACAAGAAGGTCTCGGTGGACACTGTGGTGCCCGACACAAGTATAGAGAAACCAGGTTCGGTCACCTACAGTGAACACTCCATCGACCCGGCCGACTTCAAGGGAGAAGTCGATACCAACAACGACATTCCTTCTATGCACGTTTTGCGCTCTATCGAAAACTACACTGTGTTGGACCGCGACGGCAAGACTCACCCTTTCAAAACCCTATACAGCGGCCACAATGTCGCACGACGTGTGCTCATCATCTTTATACGTCATTTCTTCTGTGGTGTAAGTACTAGACTAACGACCCACTACAACTGTTCATATACGACGGGAATGTTGACAACTGTATGATCAGAGCTGCCAGGAGTACCTCCGCATGGTGTCTTCGTCCATAACCCCGGAGGCACTCCTGGGGTTGCCAGTGAGCACGTTTATTGCCATCATCGGCTGCGGCTCGCATAAGCTCATCGACTCGTATATCAAAGAAACTAACTGCCCCTTTCCCGTATATGCCGATCCCACGACGCAGCTGTATAAGGAGCTCGGTATGGTCCGTACACTCAGTTTGGGTCCGCGGCCGGCCTATCTTCAGAACACCACCCTTGCTCAGACCGTGGTCACTGGTATTTTACAGGGCCTCAAGCAAGCCAAGAGCGGTCTGATGTTCAAGATGGGCGATCAACGCCAGGTAGGCGGCGAGTTCCTCTTCGAGCCTGCTTCGAAGACCCTCGAAACACCGATCGCATCACCGTTGCAAGGAACAGACAAGGAGTTGAGCCCAGACGAGCAGCCTCGCAAAGCCGAAGAGAAGTGCATCACCTGGTGCCACCGCATGCGCACAACGCGAGACCATGCCGAGATACCGGAGCTCATGGAGGTTCTTGGCATTCAAGGAGATGGTCAACCTATTCGGGACGAGAAGAAATGGCAGAAGGCTCTGAGATCCAGGAAAGGAACCGGCATGAGCATGGCCAGCCAAATGGGCCGTATGAGTATCGAGGCCGCTAAAGCGAGGGAAGTGTAAAGACGGGTCCCTCACGCATGGAATCTTCAGACGACATCAATGAATAGCGAGGAAGAGAGGACAGAGGATTGAGTATCACCGCTGTGAAGGTTGCCAAGTCCTAAGCTCACACATGGTGTCGGTCTTCTAGAGATGTTACGGCGTATTGGCTGACACGCATGGAATTTTTAAAGAAGCAGCTGTCATGCCAGGGCTAGCCAGTGGAAGAACTATCAAAAGGCCTACGATGCGGAACTAGACTGAGGAGCGGACGGTGGAAGAATCGAAAATGACAAGAGGACGATGATATTACACCAGAAATGAGAGAAGGGCTTTACGAAGCATCTATGACCGTATGATCTCCAAATACAACGTTAGATAGCAATAATTTCTTTTTTCTAATGAATCCGGCAGGACCAAATCAGAATGCTTAACGTGACTTTAAGCCATCAAGATTTCTATCTCAACTTGGACCCTATCGGTACAGGTGCTATCATGGCCGAGGAGCATGCTGTGGACATTTCAGTCGACGGATCTTCCAAGATCATAAATAACTGTGACAATCACCACGCCATGTACATACCGAGTGTGTTCTATACTGAGACACCTTTCACGGTCAGTATTTCGACAACTGACATCGCACGACTATGGGATCCAGCTCCCAACAACGTTCGAGACCATGAACCATGGCGAATTGACAATAAGACGCTTTGTTATGACTGCCTCAGAGAGGATCATGTAAGTGCACTATGCCATGCCGCCTGCACAGGGTAGGTATGCAAGCAACCCTAGTAGATACCATGGAGGATAGGCAATCACCTCGATGACATAATGACATAAACGACTTGAAGTCTCAACTAGAGTTACTGGGAAAATTTGAAATTGGGTATCTGCCAAACACATCAATCTCATCACACTTTTACCAAAGAAACCTGCTTGCAAACAGAATCCATAAGCCAGGCTACTACCCCGGAAACACTTTCGATGAATAGCGGGACGAGCACGCTCTTCATCACTTGGTGTCGTTTCCATTATCTAGACTAGTCCATCTCCTCATTCATTATCTTCCTCCACTTCTCGCTATTCCGGCGTATGGCAAACAGGGCCACGTTGCCGCCGACCCAGGCAAGGACGGCGATGCCGGTCGTCAGCCAGCCGAAGCCGATGGCCTCGACGAGGGGCTGGGTGACGACGGCGCCGGTGGCGCTGAGGATGTTGCGGACGAAGTTGTTGAGCGCGACGCCGGAGCTGGCGCGCCGCGGCATGAACTCGGTCAACATCGTGGTGGCCATGCTGAAGACGAGCATGCTGCCGACGCCGAAGAAGAAGTTGGCGACGCTGGGGATCGCGACGTGCTGGTGCGTCTGCGCCGTCCAGCCGAACCAGATCAGCGCCCCCGGGTACAGCGTCGCCGACACCCACGCGTTCTCGCGCGCGCGGTCCTCGGGGTACAGGACCAGGCGGCCCCGGTCGTCGTACCGGTTCGCGCGGTGCGCTTCGCGGATCATGATGCGGTCGATCCACGGCCCGCCGAGAAGCGACGCGAGCACGTAGCCGAGCGACCCCGGGATGTAGATAAGGCCGAGGATCAAGGGCGGGAAGTTGTACGGTGCCGAGCTAAAGGCAGACTGGATGCAGATGTTGAGAACATACAGAGAACCAAACGTCACGGCCGCGTAGGCGACGATCAGGGCCACGGCGGGGAACCGCAAGTACTTGAGAATGGATAAAGGGTCGATGAGGGCGCGCTTTAACCATATGCCTACCGTCTTTGTGCGTGCCTGCACGACCGATCGACGGGTTGATACGCGCGAGAGAGCGTTCTCGTCGCTCCCTTCTTCGGGGGCCGCAGAAGCAGAAGCAGAAGCAGAAGCAGAAGCAGCGTTCTGCTCCTGCGTCTTCCTCGGCAATGTCTCAGGCACGCCGAACAAGACCAGGAAGAAGATCAACGCGCCGAAGACAGCGAGGAAGTACATGGTACTCCTCCACCCGAAGCCGGACGTGAGGGCGCCGCCGATGATGGGAGCTAGCAGCGGTCCCATCAGGGGTCCGAGGTAGAAGATGCCCATGGCGCGCCCCCTCTCGCGCGACTCCCATATGTCGGCGATGGTGCCTGCGCCGACGGCCTGCACGGACGCCGACGCCCCGCCCGCGAAGAGGCGGAAGACGACGAGCTGTGCGATGTTCCGGCTCAGCCCGCTCGCGAGCGTGAAGACGGCGTTGAAGGCGAACGAGACGAGGTACACGCTCCGCCGGCCCATCGTCTCAGAGAAGGACGACCACCAGAGAGGGAAGATGGACATGGCGAGCATGTACACGGCCACCGAGACATTGACGACCGTCTTGGAGACGTGCAGTTCGTCGGCGATCTCGTCGAGGGCGGCTGATGTACATTTTGTTAGTCATACTCGATAAAATAAGGATTTGTTCAAGTACTCACGGTAGAAGATGGCAGAACCCATAGGTCCGGCACACGCGGCAGCCGCGACAAAGAACGTCAGCATCCACTTGATCCCATTATCATAATTGTGTGGCCGATCGACCTCTGGGACCAGCGAGAGCCACGGAAACAGGCCCCTTCGCTTGTCTAGGGGTACAGGTATCGCGTGTCTGGACCGTGCGGACGAGGCCGTCGACTGGATTTTCCTTACCACACCGCCGCCATCCGTCTCTTCTTCTTTTTCGTCAACGTGCTCGCTATGTCTGCTGTGGATCGAGGGTGGGATAGCAGGTGCTGCTGTAATGAGATCCTCGTCTTTTTCCGACGATGTCGTTGTGCTGATGAGTGATGATCTCTTCGTGTCACCGTCGCTTGATAGCCGTCTGCCATTTTCTGGCTGTTCTTGTTGTCGCCGGGTTGACCTTGCCGTAGAGCTTGAGTCACGACTGAGTTGTTCTTCGTCGCCCCTCGACATATTGCAGAGATTCTGTGACATCTTGCACCGTTCGGAGGGGCCTACCACAACAGGCCGGCCTCTGCACCTGGAAACTGTGCGGTGACAGTTCCAGATCTCGAGTGCCCAAGTTGGGACATGAAGCACCTTCCTTCGAGCTAGAGGTGACTATGGTGATGAGTCGTGGGCACTAATTAACAGGGCCGCCGGGAAAGGAATATCAAAAGCTATCGTAAGTAAGTTGAAGAACAACATGCGTTGTGCCGTTTATCTATCCGAGATGGGGGGAAAACGACATTTCTTGTTGGCTGGGAACGAGGATCAAAAAAGAAGCGCCCAAACTATCCAGTCACCACATTCATTGAATGCGGTGAGGTAACGTAGGTAGATGAATGTCCTGACTCATGACTATATTGTGATTTGGTGAATTTGTACGTCTCTCATGCTTTTTCATCCTAACACCATGGGCTTCTTCTCCTCTTCTGCCTCTGAAATCTGATGAGACACTTCCTCACGATCGAGGTGGAAGAAGTTAATGTTAACAGCAACTTACTCCACTGCCCGTATTTTCAATTGAAGATTTTATATCGCTGCAGTAGTAAGGCCCTCGTCCGTCATTCCTTCGGCTATCGGGCCATCTCCGAAAAAGACCGAGCAAGGCATGGGTGATAAAGAATCTCTTGTATGGTTGTTGTTAGCCGGTATGGCAGACGGGAATAACCCGAAAATACTATGCTGTACAGCATACTGCTGTACTGGCTTGGTTCACTAATCATCGTAGGGGACTAGCCTAACCTAGGTTACTCTATCATGGAGGCTCCATTTCCTGCTTGCCTGTGGATGTTTTGACGTAAAGCTGAAGGGCGATTAACGACAGAATGGCGATAAAATAGGAAAAGGCGAACGTACTTGTAGATTTGTAATGCCTTATCTTTCCAGCTTTTTCTTTTTGCAGCCCCGTGATGATTGATGATCGTCGGAAACGGTCACGGATTTTCGTTGGTCCAATGTCTCAATTCCCCGGTTGACGACTCTGCATTTGACCCCTCGTCTGTCGGCATCTCGGTTCGGTGCTTGTATTTAACTACCAGTATGTACATAAAGGGCTCCGGTCCGGATGTGACGCAACGCAACATATTGCAGGTGCTTGTTTGGTTTGCGGCCAATATGAGTCGAAAACTCTGACGGACAGTAGGGCTCACAGGCGGTTATTAT
The DNA here is from genome assembly GCA_022385605.1 of Xylariaceae sp. FL0594. Classification (NCBI taxonomy): domain Eukaryota; kingdom Fungi; phylum Ascomycota; class Sordariomycetes; order Xylariales; family Xylariaceae; species Xylariaceae sp. FL0594. The sequence continues at coordinate 112,918 of MU280801.1, forward strand.
TGGATACAGATTAAAGTATATATCTGTGCAGGGGCAGAACGATAGTAAATCCCTACTATGATACTGGTTTCATTCTTGACGTAGAATCTCCCATACCCAAGTCACCGCAGGTAGACTCCGGTCGGCATCTCTTGTGGTATTTTGGATGTCTCTGGACCGATCTTCTCCGATTGGCCAGTTTACCTGTTTTCAGTAGCATTCCCTTGCTCACGTGCCCCTGCTTGGTTTCCCTATTCAGCAGTAAGAGGGTAAGGTTAGTTAGTAATCCATTGAGCATCATCACCATGCAGGGAGGTATTCGACATTCAGCCGTGATAAGAGGAATATAGAAAGTGAACAAAAAGTTATGAATATCTAAGTTTGGCGATGCGCTTGATTCGCGTCGGCAAGCAAGTCGAGACTTACCTTCATCGAATGTAATATCAAGTGGAACAAAAGATAAAGTGAATAGATTTTAGCGGGTGAGATAACTACTAGGTTTGTCAATCTCAGTTCTTCTGTGCCTACCTCTTAGTAGGTGGTGTGCACCTCTCTATATGTGTGTCCCGTTTATGCAACGTCATGTTGGAGTTTTGGGGTATGAATGGCCATTTCTTGAAGATAAGAAAAGGTCGGGAAGGTACATAGCGTTTCCTGAACCACATGTCAATTGCTTGCTACTGGTTTCGTTGCTGGAATTGTGACTTGTAGTTTCACATCCATCGGTCTTGATCAATGCTTATGCATTCACTTTCTCGGAGCCAGTCAATCGGGACCCTTCCAAGTCCGAAAAATGCCGGTGTAAGCGCTTCTGTCCGTCGGATCTGGGTCCGGGAAGAGTACAATATGCTCCGCTATAACTGGATTAGCTCTCATGCATTGGAGACGCTTCACCCAAAACCCGGGATGAGATGTAGCATGCACTTTCAGCATTTTACAGTTATCAACAAGCTTTCGACCAACTTGAGAAAGGGGCGATTGAGTGATCGAGGTAGGCGTGTTGTAGACTTGTGGCAACACCTGGCGATAGGTAAGTATCACATCACCCTTTGAGCCTCAAGTCTAGGGCAAGCTGGTTGAGATTTCTCTCACACACTTTACCCTGTGTGCTGAGTTTGCAAAGAGACAGACTCAGGGCAGGACTGAAAATTCTAACATACAGTAGGTTAGGTTAAACGGGTCTGTAAGTCTCTTCCTCACCCTTATTACACCACCTACATCTAGTCTAGACTAAAGAAGATACAAGGCGAGTAATCACAGCTGGCTGAAAATGCCGACTTTGAGAAGTGAGCACCGCTCGAGTTCAATCATGAGTGTGCGACTAATAGATAGAAGGGCTGCGAACCTCGGAATCACTGTGCTTGGCACTGTGATACCAAGAGTCTGGGCTCTTGCGCTCCCGTCTTACCCTGTAATGGTCTGACTCAGGGCCGGTTCCGCTCGCACACCAAGTCCTTCAGCTTAGCACAGTGCGCTGTGCCACCACGCCGACCTACCCATACTCATCAGTCTAACTCAAGTGAAAAGCATCCTTAAGACAAGTCTTTCCTACAGGTTTGGGATAAAAGAGACGATCAAAAAGGCGGAATAGGGAACAAGGGAAAAATAATAAACAATGTCGCTCACCAACGCGTCCCCGGCTGATGCCGCCCAAGAGGCCAAGAACGCCTCGCACATCCTCGCCACCCTCCCCGCGTCGGCGAGGAACGAGGCGCTGACGGCCATCCACGCCGCGCTCGCCGAGTCACGGGACGAGATCCTCGCCGCCAACGCCCGGGACCTCGAGGCGGCGCGCCGGGCGGCCGAGAGCGGCCGGTTGAGCCAGAGCCTCGTCGCCAGACTGGACCTCGGCAAGCCGGGCAAGTGGGAGGACATGCTAAAGGGGATCCTGGACGTGCGCGAGCTGGAGGATCCGGGTGCGTTAAAAAAAAAAAAAGCTTCCCGACTGCTACCTCTCCCTTTTTTTACACGCTTCTTGTGTACATCCAGTCCATGAAGAATCGAGCGAGTTCAAACTGACTGTAGTTCATTTTAATATGCACAGTGGGCAAGGTGACCCTGAAGACGAAGCTCGACGATGGCTTGGAGTTGACCCGAGTCACGTGTCCGATAGGCGTGCTCCTCATCATCTTCGAGGCTCGTCCGGAAGTCATCGCGAATATCGCCTCCTTAGCAATCAAGTCCGGAAACGCAGCGATACTCAAAGGTAAACAAAACATCTCGCATCTACTACCTACCTCTCGGAGGTGTGGAAAGGGGCCCCCCGAAATCGGAAAACTAACAGGGGTAATAATAATACTAATAATAATAATAATAATAATAAATAGGAGGCAAGGAATCCACCGAGTCTTTCGTCGCAATCTCCAAAGTCATCTCGTCGGCCCTGGAGAAGACACGGGTGCCCAACCACGCGATCCAGCTCGTCACCACGCGCGACGTGATCCCGCAGCTGCTGGATCTGGACCGGCACATCGACCTCGTGATCCCGCGCGGGTCGAACGAGCTGGTGCGGTACATCAAGGGCAACACCAAGATCCCCGTGCTCGGCCACGCCGACGGGCTCTGCTCCGTCTTCCTCGAGGACTCGGCCGACCCGCGCATGGCCGCCGACGTGGTCGTCGACTCCAAGACCAGCTACCCGGCCGCCTGCAACAGCCTCGAGACGCTCCTCGTGCAGCGCGGCGGCGCCGCCCTCGACTCGCTCCTGCCTGCCGTGGCCAAGGCCCTCGTCGCGAAAGGCGTCGTCCTGCGCTGCGACGCCGAGACCAAGGCCGTTCTCCAAGCCGACGGGGACATCCCCGCGGAATCGATCCAGAACGCCACCGCCGCCGACTTCGACACCGAGTTCCTGTCCCTGACCCTCGCCGTCAAGGCCGTCGACGGGCTCGAGGAGGCCGTCGCCCACATCAACACCCACGGCTCCAAGCACACTGACGCGATCCTGACGTCCGACAAGGAGCTGGCCGACAGGTTCATGGCGAGCGTCGACGCCGCGGGCGTGTACTGGAACGCGTCGACCCGCTTCGCCGACGGCATGCGCTATGGCTTCGGCACCGAGGTCGGCATCAGCACCAATAAGATCCACTCTCGCGGCCCTGTGGGCCTGGAGGGTCTCATGATCTACAAGTATCAGCTCCGCGGACAGGGACATGTGACTGCTGTGTATGGCGAGGGCGAAGGCAAGAAGAGGTTCAAGCATGAGAGACTGCTGTAACCTAATTCGTATGTGTGAGTGATATTTCTAGGTTCCGGTGTATCTATCTAGTCGAAAAATATGCACGGCTCGGCGTTTTCGAGGTTGTAGGTAGGTAGGAAGGAAAATAGAAAATCCAGAAGGACGGGATCAACTCATCCCATCGCCCCATTTCATCTTATCTACACCTCAGCCCTCGCAACCCCGAACTTCTGGCTAATAACCACAATGCCCGCGACGACCTGACAGGCCCGCAGCGCCGAGGTCTCTGCCCGCGGTCCGAACCCCCTCTTCAGCGCATCTTGTACCGCCGGCCAGTCCACAAACCCGACATTTTCCACATTCTCCCTCGTCAGCAGTCTCGTGAAGAGCTTATGCAGCGGTCCTCCCTCAAGGTATACGATCGGCGCCGAAAACGGGTGTTTACGCCGCCTGTAGAGCTCCTCCGTGATGAACGGCTTCGCCGCCTCGCGCAGGATCCACTTCTCCCAGATCTTGGCCGCCACGGCCTCCTCCCCGTTGCCGAACCACGGACGCGTGTTGCCGGAGGTGGGGCCCTCGATGCCGTCGTCGGACCCGTAGTGCAGCTTCACGCTCGGCGGCATGTGATTGATTAGCTCGGCGAGCTCGTGGTCTAGAAAGGGCGGGCGGCCCTCGATCGAGTGTGCCATCTCGCATCGGTCTCCTAAGGCCGTCAGGAGAAAGTTGGGGAGTAGCGTTTTGCACCACTGATTGAACAATGTGCAAATGTTATTGTTAGCCTGATATCGCCCCATCTTGTTATCTTGGGGTTGAGGATCGTCCTGCTGAAAGTTTACTTACAACGTATGACGCTGTATGCAGGGGATGCCACGAGTTCTTCATCTTCTCCTTCACCTCGGGTGTGAAAGCGTCGACCTTCAAAGCCACTCTATCAGGATAAGGGTATTTCTCCCGGACCGACTTCACAAACACCTCTGTCCCCAGGGTCGTGTAACAGAAGATAGCAGGACTGATGGCGCCGCTCATTTTCTCCCTCACCGTGGGATCGGCCCTCAGCTCTTCGAGACCTGGCCCGTCGCCTATGAAGGAGAACGACTTTATCAGATCGTCTGCGGCCTTATCGTGCAGACTCTGTCGCAGCTCGGGGTTTTTCTGCAAGAAGAGGTGCGGCATGCTGTTGTCGGGCTCTAGGAGCAGATCTACCGGGAACCACGGATACCCCCCGAATATCTCGTCGGCGCCCTCTCCGCTGAGTATCACCTTGAACCCCTTCTCGCGCGGTAGCTCCGATAGACAGAACTTGCCAACAGTATTGAGGTCGAAGCTCTGGTGTTCGTTGTGCCAGACCGTTTCTTCAAAGTGCTTCGCGATCTCGGCCTCGTTCATGTCCTTGATATGGAGTTGCACCCCTAGGTGTTTCGCTGTTCGCTCTGCGATAGCTGTTATAGTGGTCAGTCATGTGCTTCAGGTCCATCTGTCGACTCCGGTTCTCATCAGTGGAGGATCCAAGGGGGAACCTACGCGACTCGTCGAATCCGGAGTTCCTATCGAACGCAATGCAGAAACACGCTATACGCTCTATATTTCCCATCGTGGCCCCTTCCTCCGCGACTAGATGCTTCACAATTCCGGCCACTGCGGACGAATCAAGCCCGCCCGACAGGTAGATACCGACTGGCACGTCTGCTCGTAGCCGCACCCGAATTGAATCCATCATCTTTTCTCTTACCGCTAGAACCATTTCTTCGACGGAGCGTGTTTCTACTTTGTTCTGATCACACGTTCAGTATACCGACAACACCTTGGTATGCCGACCCCTTTCGGGCCTATTACCTTGTTTTCGAACGCTAGATCCCAGTATCGGCGATGCTCGAATGTCCCCTCCGCCGAAACGGTCATGTAGTGACCTGGCTGTATCTGTTTACGTATCACTGCTTATTAGAAAATGGTGCAAACTCCAAATTGATAGTAACATGAATATGTGTCATGAATGGATTACCTTGCGCACGTCCTTGAACACCGTAGCCTGCGAATCATTGAAAAAGTCCGTCAGGGCAACACTGCGCACATCCCACTCGGGCTTCCAGCCAAGCGGCAAGAAAGCTTTCGCCTCTGCCGCAATGAGGAGTTGGTCGTCGTTTAAAACTGTCCAGAAGAGTGGCTTGATGCCGAACCGATCCCTGGCCGCGATGATCTGCCCACTGCGGTCGTCGTATATGACGAGGGAGAACTCGCCTCGCATGTGATCGAGGAATGCGGGAGCACCGTCTGTGTGAGTATGTAAGTGATAGTTCTTGTATCAGCGACTTTCGCGATTTTCTTATGAAACCTCATGAACATTAGGAAGAGATCATGGTTATGCTGCATCAGTGAGCTGCAACAGAGTTGATGTGATTGATGTGACGACTGAGATATGTTTGCCTTACTGCACAGCAGCTGATGTCAGGTACTGGATGCGGTGGCAGGGGATAATGGAGGCACGAACCAGTGTTTGTAAAGCGCGACCACCGTCTCCGAGTCGCTGTGCCCTTTGAACTTGTATCCGAATTCATTTATACACCTCTCCCTGAGCCGGTCGTTGTCGTACACCTCGCCATTGATCACGGCGTGGATATGGCCCTCGTCGTCGTGAAGAGGTTGACGGCCGTCGTCAGACAAATCATTGATGGACAGGCGACAGTGGCCGAGGGCTATATGGGGAGTTTCGTATCATCAGCCTGTCTTTCATCCTCTATCTCTCTCGTCTCTCTTTTCATTCGTATATGAGGTGTTGCCAAGAGAAGTACACCTTTGAATAGTGAGGAGTGATATACTCAGCCGATTAATTGTCCTTGCTTACTTACCCACGGTGTTTTCCTTATTAATCCACATATCTTGGGAGTCGGGGCCTCGGTGAGAAATAGTGTCAAAGCTCTTCTTGAGCTGTACGTCAAGCTCGTGTCGAGGTGGTAATAGGCTTCTAGGACTGTGACCCCTCTTGAGGGAGACCACAACACTGATACCACACATTCTCTGGAATATTATGATGAGTTTTTTTACCCTTCACAGCCGGAAGCGAAAGATTCGTCCTTCCGTTGACAGAAGAATGGAAAGCGAGTTGCCACTTGGAATCTTAGACGGCAAGAGCGAATGAGTGGAGGTCACATGGAGTACGCAAAAGCAAAAGCAGATCGGAGAAGGAGCAACCAAACCGTACTTCCTCCAGCTTTGAGATCAATGTCAAAGGACGGCTCTGTTCAAATGCACCTTCTCTATTGTCAATCAAAGACCATGCTCAGCTTAGGTAAGTACTAATAGTATAAGTGGGCAGTTGGAATGCATGTGGTGCGGAGCCCCGCCAGGTCGATATATCGAGGCAGCATCACCAACTAACCGAGATAAACGGCCATAATGCAAGAATATACGCATGATGTTGAGGCTGGCTACCTTCCTTCCCTTTACGGTCAGGCAAAGCCGAAATTGAAAAGCAATTTCCTTGAGGCATTTACTTCGTACCTGGTCACTTTCATGATATTTTCGTCTTCTCTGTTGGCTTAGTGTCGCTGTCGATTCACTTCTGCATATGCACTTAATCTGTGTCCCCGCAAATAACCTGTCTGTGCACAAGCTGGTGAAGAGCACTCAAAATTATCCCAATTCTATAAAAGTACAGTAATTAGTATATGCTATCCTCTCTCTTCTTTGCACACTATCTCAGCGCTTCGCACTAAATCCTACTCTCGAGATATTAGAGATGTGCGCAAGAGGAACGGAATAATTGGTAGCTAAGAAGTATTCCGGAGGACGGAGGAGCGCCCGCTTCTGTGTCAGTCTATTGGTCCGCGGAAGAAAACCCGAGATGCCGCCACTATTTACTGCAGGCTTGCAGACCGCAGACACGAACAACAAAACTGTGAAGAGATGGCAAAATGAGGAGAAAATCAACATTGAATTTTTTTTGGGCAGGTGGTTGGTCGTAGCGGGGAATGAGAGAAAAGCTTGTTGAAAGTGATCGCGGATAAGAGGAGACAACCCATTATTAGCCTTGAGCCTTTCGATCTTGTCTACCGTTGGCGTTCTGTTCCTATGTCGCTCAATTAGGCAAATGTTGCAATCTCCCCGTAGCCGTTATATAGTAATGTATGCCAAGATGCCGTCATCTGATGATCGCAAGGTGTGATTGAACAACAGGTTGCACTGCAGCAGCGATCAGGGGCGGTGATTCATTCATCGCAGACGTTAAATCAGCTCTTAAAAACAGACTTCTAAGCCCGAACTTTAGGTCAAAGTCGATGCTAGCTCGTCAGCCTGCGTCCAGACGGAGATGAAGTCCTGGACCCGACCATCCACCATGCCGCTCGTGTGTGTCCGCTTCGGTTTAATATGCAGCAGCCTCTTTAAGCTGCCCGGCATCGGCGTCTCCACCTTACCCGCGATGACGCCGCCGTTCTCATCCCTTCTCGGCGCCGCGCCGGGGTTCGACAGGTATCCGACGTATTCCTCAGGAGGCGCGGCCCACGGCGGACCCCCTTCGCTGGCCTTCTTTTCGGAGGGGAATTCCAGACATACCAGCCGTCCGCCGGGCGCGAGCAGAGATCGCATTCGCGATGCCCAGGACGGGCGCATGAGCGGTGGTAATGCGCAAAAGAACTACGGTTGAGTTAGTTGCCCGGACCAACACGAACATCATGCTGTCGCGCGATATGTCTGATGTAGAATCTTTTTTACCGTGTAATCAAAGATGAGATCAAATCGCGTGTCGACGTCTTTCCACACCTGTGCAAAGAAGTCGTCGACCAACCACGTGACGGATCCCCTCTTGCCTTCGCTCTGCACCGGGTACTGCCCCTCACTCAGTGCCTTCTCAGAGTTGGCCTTGGCCTCTTCGACTGCTTTGGGGGAGACGTCCAAGCCGTAGACGTCGTAACCGAAGGAGCTGAGCAGCAGCACGTCATAGCCCCTTCCGCAGCCGGGAACGAGAGCCTTCTTCGGGTTCTTCTCGTCCGGCAACGCGATCAAGCTGCCCGGGTTTTCTTTGAGCAAGTCGTAGAGCGGCATGCTCGGTCCACCGCGGTCCCAAGGGCAGTGGTTTATCTCCCATAACTCGTGCCATTTTGACGAGTGTTCTTGTGGCTCGGCCGCTTTGAAATGTTCTGACAGCAACTTGGGTGGCTCCTGTGCCCCAGGCATTTTGAATTCGTGAGAAAACAAACACACGCAGAGCGTCTGGTAAGGCGTATATACAATAAGTTACATCTGCGATTACTTTCTTGGTATATCTCTGTATATTTCTAACAACAGTCGTATCAATCTATCTTGTTTTGATTGTTGTCGTCAGGTAATGGTGGGGTCCAGACTACCCCACCTGGAAGCTTCTAACCTCAGACTAAGTTCTCAGCGTATCTGTCACCCCCAAATCCACTATACCCACTATACACAATATCCACTATATCCGCTATATCCAATGCACCCGCCCTTTAGCGTTTCACATCAGGTCCGGACTAAGATGATCATGGTTAGTTACCTGCCTCGTTGGTATGCTGAAAAGCTGCCTAAACCCTAAATAGGGGCAGCGGCTTACCTTATTGGTATTGGTTGTGGTGTTGTCCCGGCTCGACAGAAGCTCGTCTCATCTCCTTGAACTTCTCCAAGGCCTCGAGAATCGAGAACCTGTTTCTTTTGCCACCCCGCCAGAGCCATACACGTCGCCATGTAATATCTGGGCACGAAGAACTTATGCTTGCCGCAAGCAAAATCCTGATCCTTGCTGAACTCGCAATAATGTAACTCCGGTATGAGATCCTTGAGACCGGAGTCTTCCAGCAGGACAGGCCAGCTCCATCTCATGCTGCGTCGACAGCTGTTCCTTGCTTCCGGGCTTCAGCTGCTGTGCCCACTGTGTACAGCTCTCGCCTTCCCTCGGGCGAGGCAGCTTTAAAGTTGTAATAAGATTGTCTGCTTTCTTCATGACGCCGGTCTGCCATTCCAACAGGTGCTGCACCTTCCGCGTCACATTGATATCGGGACGCTCGGTATTTTTGTAGCGGACGAACATTTCCCAAGCCCCTATCCGGCATTCCCATCTGCCAGTTTGACCGACAGGCTCTCATATGAGACTTGACAGCTTCTTTAAGATTGTTCTCGTTCATGGCGGGATGGGATGTCGACAGGAGGTGGAACGTCTCTCAGGAGTATGTCTTGTTGGTAGATGAAGGGAAACTTTCAACCCTCGTCAAAGGAAGGTAACTGGTAATGATGTTTTCTCTAAAGGGCTGGACTGAAGGGTTAGCCTGAGTGATCAGTGAACAGTCCGGACCTGAAGTGGCAAGGCTCTTCTATATGTACGGAATGCCACCGCTGTTAGACACATTACCGGCTTTCTCATCTGGACCTCAGCGCGTGGTTGTTTGTTTACTTTCTCAGTCATCTATGTCACAACAGTCCAAAAAGTTCTCGAGAAGAGGGCTCGGAAATTTGTTTGGCCCGAACAACACACATCTCGTTTCGGCTCGTTTCGGCTCGTACACGGAAACAACTTCATTCACAAAAACAACATTTGTGGCACTTAACTTAGCTCTTTTATATCCGGTTCACAATGTTTACCTCTGGGAAAGATGTATATTTGGCCAGGGCGCTTAATGATACGCTGGCTGCCCTCTAACCAAGTCTCTGTTTACTCCCCGTTCTTTTGGGAACAGGACCGTTTCTTAACCGTGACCTCTCCCTTCCATAGGGTTGTTTTCCACACCACCTTAACCTTGTAGTTGCCCGCATCACTCCGCATTGCTGTGGAAGCAAATCACCATCTGGGCAAGTCAACTATTCAAACCACAACACCTACTGGATCACTTTCCAAACCTTTCACCGGTTAGCTAGCTAGTCCCGCGCGACCGACGACGTGGTCAAAAGTATGTATACCGAATCTTCAACTCAACCGCCCGGCGGCACTGGATCATGGTTGTGTCGTCAACCTCCATCTCCTGACCGAAGCAGAGCACTGATGCTGACTTTGCTTTTTATATAGAGTCTCATCTTCTTACCTTGTTCCTTCTCATCAGTCCGACTCTCACCATCATGGCTACCGCTTCGGCGAAACTGGAATACCTCAAATCTAAATATCCACATTTCATCCCGAGGTTTATTCTGAAGAACTTCGCACATGATAAGCAGAACCTCGTCGTTAGTAATGCCGATCGGGCCATTCACAAAGCAAAAGTCAAGGACGTCCTTGGTCGGTTAGCACCAGAGATGAACATGACGCTCGATTCTGTACTGGGTGAAGTGATGGCCAAGGACGGAAGTTTTGATTCCCAAGCCTCATCTGTGAACAATCTGTGGTTCTGTGCAGGTAAGACAACCCCTAGTACAGCCTTACTGCATGGTGATCTGCCTAAGTTCTTGTCGAGCAAGATTACTAACCCAAAGGCGTCCAATAGGCTGTGCGGGGAAAGACCTCGCAGATGATATAGAGCAAGGGTTTCTAATGCGGACATTCCAAATCATCGTTGAGGTGTGGTCAAGGGGTTTACCTGAAGATGTCCGCAGGCAGGCCCAGTATTGGGTTTTCGATGCATGCATGAGGGCACCTACAAGAAGGGTGCTGTTTTTCGTAATGGCCACGTGGTTTACCTTTGTCAACGCCATTTGCAGGTATAATACGGATCTGTGTACAAATTCTGGAGGTATAGGCATAATCGGCCATGGTAAACAAAGTCATGGGGTATATGCTTATCCACTGTCATCCTCATTTGCGATGAGTTGCAAACTTGGTATTACTGCCGCTAACTATGGTAGCCCTGCACTGCAAAATGGAGACCGAGAAGCTCAATCGGCTGATGTTCTTTGCAATGTTGAATGACGTTCAACAACTATTCGTTTCGAACCCCAACACCGCTACCCTTGGGCCACTACTGCCCCTGGCCTTACAGCAACTTAAGAAATATGCAGGCCACGACAAAGGTACCAACAATATCCCTCATTCTACATACAAGTCTGGTCAAGAGCTAACGAGAACAGACTTGGTGGAATCGTGTGGTAAGACGAGTTTCCGACATGGCACACTGTCTATCAAACTACTTATTGAGACAACGAGTAACAAGTCCCCTGCAGGAATAGCCGAAGTCGAAGAGCTCGCCTGGAGAGCAGCAAGGTCTCTCCGGGAGCAGGACTTATCGAAGGCATTTGCACATCCTTATTTTGCTTCTCACCAGCAGGCGCAGAAGATGGAACTGCTTACAAGACTGATAGTGAGAGGAAAGTTCAAGGAGGTACTGGCTGGCCGAGTGAATGCAGACCTTATCGACAAGTTGCACACTGTCTTCTTTGACATGGTCTTCCCTACACCTCGCATCCATCTTTCTTTTCTAGATTATGTCACTATTTAGTAAAAATTGCATATAGAAAGACAGATTTGTGTTACTTTGCATAATAGGAGTCGTACTATCTTCTTATTGTGTTGAATGGTTGTTAAGACAACGTGGCTAAGGGTGGTCAGCTTCATTAATGTGCTTCAATTTGGGTTTATATGTTTTGATCTGTACGGTGTACCACAGGCTTGCACACCTTTGAAAGGATTTGGACATTTACCTCATGTTTCATGTAATAGTGATGTTGCAACAACTTTTTTTTTGTTATGTAGACAATACTGAAGAGTAGAACGTGAAAATGCAGAACACAATGCTATCAAGTACATATGAACTCACACCAAGCTCACCCAAGTCGTGAACCTCACAAGCATCGATTGTGTAAGTTGAGGGCGTTCAAGAACAAGATTGTAAGATCGTATTATATATGAGCCTTGTATAATAGAAGGCACTGCAGAACCTTCTTGATTGCTCACTTTTAACCACACCAGCATTGTGGATGAGCATTAAACCTCCTTTGGAGCATCACTTTGCAAAGGAGGATATGTGAAGACAGTGTGATGCACAGTGGATACACAGTAAGGCGCCAAGCACGCAGCCGGTGTACCTCGGCTTTAAGGTTGCAAGGAGACTGCAGATGGACATGGAGAGATTCCCTTTCTACAACTGCATCTCTTGCTGTCATTCCTTCCCCTTTGGCTGTGAAAGATTGACCATCAAAAATAAGGTATTCAAAAGAAGGAAAGATAGACAAGATGGATGTTAACACTCTGTTTGATGTCAAGGTAAGTCTTGCCAAGCCAGCTTCAACTCCGTCTTTACATCATCATGTATTCCCAACCTGGATATAAGGCTGGGGGTGGGAGTTTGTTTAGAGTCAAGGACAGATGAGTGTATTTTAATGTCCGATTTTTATGGCAATGGATGACAGAAACTGATGAGATTTGTTGTCGTGTAGGGCAAGGTCGTCTTGGTGACGGGTGGTATGTTTCAAGTTACTTGCTGTATCACAATGAGGGCACTGAAGAGTTCAAAAGTCAAGTAGTAGATTCGAATCATCCTAATACCCAGTGTCATTCGCATCTTTTATTCTCGCCTCTGACCTAAATCTACCTCCTCTTCACTTCCCCCAAGCTCCTTCCCACCCAAACAACCTCCCCGATCTCACTCCTATCCCAATCTATGGGGGGGGGGGGGGGGGGGGGGGGGGGGGGGGGGGGGGGGGGGGGGGGGGGGGGGGGGGGGGGGGCGGGGGGGGC